>BLSH010116917.1:840919-860208 GCA_018402905.1 Glandirana rugosa | reverse complement strand
GGTAGCCGGCGGCGATTGAGTCCGCCGCACCCGCTCCCTGCCCCCCCCCGAACACAGTGAGCATGCGGGCGTGCCTCCAGCGGCACGCGCTCACAGTGCACGATCTCGCAGCCGCAGTCGTATGACCGCGGTTTGCGATATCGAGCCACTTTGTCACCGTCAACCGCAGGTTGACGGTCGGCAAGTGGTTAAAGGAGAAGTATGGCCAAAGTTCTTTTGGCCACACTTCTCCTGTGGGTCACAGGAGTGCACTTAGTTCTGAGGACAGCGAGCTAAAGTACAGTGTCGGCTGATATGACAGAGCTGAACCAGGCACTGCAGGGATCCTAACAATAGTGTTGAGATCCACCCAGATGGCTGACTAACAGCTGGCTCAGCCTCTCAGCAAGCCACTTAGAGCCTGAGCCAGCGCTTCCACCCCCTCCACAGTCCGGCGCTCTGCTTAACGCAGAAGGGGCAGAGCACAGAGCGGTGACTGAGCGATCAGCAGTCTTTGATCACTCAGTTCTTAATGTAGAGCCGTCAGGGAACAGCTGCAGCTCAGATTAGTGCTACAGTCATCTAGGGGAGTATAATTTTTTGGGTTTTTTTGATACCGCACTTCTCTTTTAAAGTAAATTGAGTGACCTATCTAATTTGCTGACTTGAGCATAGTGTCTGTGATCCCAAACAGTATTAGCAGTTCACAAAGTACTTAACTTGTTGCTTTTTTCCACTACTCAAAGACCAAAATAAAGTGCTACATCCTCTAAATGACAGCATATACTGTGTATGATAATAATCCTATGTTATCAGATCTGCTTTCCATGATATCAGTCCTATATCTGTTCCAGAATTGCAAAAAAAAAAATGACTGTTAGTTGTATAAAAAATCTAGTGACCTTGTAAACACAGCCTCTGTTGCACTGAAATCTCAATCAGTTTTATCAGCTGTACCCAGTTCACCTCTGTGTACTACAGAACACCTTCCACTCACATTACGAAGAGGGGAAGGTGTTAAGTAGCCCAAAAAAAAAAAAGATTCCTGCAACAGTATGACAACATTGGTCATCCATAGATACAGTACAATGGGCGAGTCTTATCAACCTAGGTCAGAAAGTGTGTTACTGGCAGGATCACCAGGTAGGAAACAAGAAAACGAATGCAGTCACCACATCTAGGGACTGGTAAGCTACAATATATTACTTTTTGTTCTTGAGCTTAGACACATTTAGTTAGTACAGCTGAATGATTCCGTGGCTTCTATAAGGGCCTCCCAAATTTCACAGGTCAAAAGATGGGTTGCATCTTGTTATATAAATAATGAAAAACATCATTGCATGAATCTTGGTTAACCTTTTGCAGCCCACATAATGCACTTGTGCAGCAGCAAAGAGGGTGGGTTTTAATACCCTCATGATGCACATATGCGTGTACATACGTTTCTGCGCTCAAAGCGTGCTCCTAGAGCCAGAGTCTGTACTAATGATCGGGAAAAAGCAGGACCATCTCCAGATCATGTGACCAATGTGATAACCAATCACAGTGGTCGCATGTTCAGGCAGGCCTTCCCACCACCCAGGCATAATAGCCCAGTTAAAGGGATTGGGGGGGGGGGGGTTAAAGTAGTTGTAAACCTCAGACATGAAATATGAGCCAAGCATATCCTTCTATCATGTATGTGTACTTGGGATCCAACTTGTGAGACCCCAAATCGCAGGGCATGTGAAATTCAATGTATTTATATGAGAGCCATTCCTACTGATACTACAGAAGTTGCTGAGACTTCAGGAGAGATTCCCGCACTACTTTGGTCCGACTTCTCATGTGACTGGTCCAAAGAATGTAAAGTCAGATCAAAGTTGCACCAAACATTGCATCAAAGTCACACTGAAAATCATGTAACTTTGGAGACACGCTAATGTAAGAGCCTACGTGTAATTTCTGTCTACTGCTTTGTTCCTCTGCTATCATCAGCATGTGTCACTTCTGACAAGTTTTTCTGACAGCAAGAGAAAAATGGGGGCGGGGAGGGATCTCCAGCTGATTGACATCCTCAGCTCTGTTCCTGTGTGAAGAGGGGTATGTCCTCTTCCTTCAATCAGCTCCCAGAGCTCTCCTCACTGAGCTCTGCAGAGTGTAACTTCAGAGCTCTGCCCCCCCCTGTTTTTGGACAAGCTTTATAAATTCTGGACTTTGAACGGCTGTAGGGAAGAGAATACTGCAGATAAACAGGTGCAACTTATGTAGGAGGATTTGTTTCATCTCTGTGTATCACCTGAGGTCAGGCACTTTAATGGGTATATGTAAGGGTTTACAACCACTTTAGGTCTGCTGATATTTTTAGTGGGCTTTGTTCTTTTCTATATAAGTTGTGAGACGGTGACCTACCAAACCACAAATCGCTCCCTTATATTCTGGAAGGAATGCTTTGCATAGTATGAGCTATTAGCCCAGCAGCGGGGTATGCATGACTCTCTGGATGGGTCTACAGTACGGTAAACAGTCAGAGCAGTCAGCAGGTCTTGGAGACAACACACATGCAGTTTCTATACAGAATCACTTTACAACAATATGTACAGGTGTCAAAAAATCCTAGCCATACAGGCTTGGTCTCACCACAGGTGAGTATTTTTCACCAGGCAGCTAGTTTACATGCAGAAAAATCCTAGCCATACAGGCTTGGTCTCACCACAGGTGAGTATTTTTCACCAGGCAGCTAGTTTACATGCATCCCCAGTCTGACATGCACAAAGAACTGGTCCTAGGGTGGGGCAGACTGGGAATTTTGTAGCACCCACAGTAGCCAGACCTGCTTCAGTTGGCCCTTTAACTCTTCAGCCAGCCCAGCAATCTCACTACACAGCAGAAAAGAAAACAGTCTGCATGCTGCCTAAGATCCCTTTCACGCTCTGGCCCTGTTAGTGGTAAAGCACCGCTCATTTAAGGGCCGCTAGCGGGGCACTTTTAACCCCAAAGAAGGGATTACAAAACTCCCGTGTTGCGGCACTTCTGGGACGCTTTTCAGGCACTTCGAAAGCAATGCCCATTCATTGCAATGGGCAGGGGCCTTTTGGGAGCGCTGTATACAGCGCTCCCAACCCGCCCCAAAGATGCGGCTTGCAGGACTTTTCCTAACGCCCTGCAAGCGCACCGCCCGGGTGTGAACGCACTCTGGGCTTTCACACTCTGGCGGCATGGGAGGCAGTTTTCAGGCACTTTACAGCCACTATTTCTAGCGCTAAAACGCCTGAAAACTGCCTCAGTGTGAAAGGGGTCTAAACCTGGGACCCACAAATGGGCTAAAAGATCACCTAGAGCAGCCTCTCTCAACTTTTTTTAACACGGAGGAGCCCTTAAAGGATAAGTTCACCTTTCTAATATATTACATGTTACACCCATATTTAGAACGTAACATGTTATTAATGGACCACCCCCCGCACCTCCCCGGTCTGACAGCTAGTGGGGATCCCCCCCCCCCTTGCTATCACAACAATTTAGCTCTGTCCGGCCGCATCTCATTTACAGTGTCCCGTGAATGGAAAACTACAAGTTCCGGCAGCTTTTGTGGTTGTCGGCTTGTAGTGTTCAATGTACTACCACGTTGCTGTAAGCGCTGTGGTAGTTCATTGATTCTTCCTGTCATAATGTATCGGCTATCAAGGTACTAGCAAGCCTATACACTGACAGATCTTCTGGAGACCTGCATGGCACCAGCGATCTGCTGATCGCTGGTGCAGTGCTTTACAGGCTCCTGCAACAAAAAATAATAAATGCACATTTTTTACCTGCAAAAAAATGTGCATGTATTCTTTTTGGTAAAAAGGTGAACTTATCCTTTAAAATATATTTCTGGTCTCAGGGAACCCCTGCTAATAAATATATCTACTGTACAGACCCAATTACGTTAGTTTGTAGAGTGAGTTGAGATATAAGAATAAATAAAATAAGGTAGAGTACTTGTGTTTGACACCCAGAGTTGTCCCATAAGATAAAATTTTTTTCAATAATTACAATGAAATATTAATAATAATGATGAAAAAGAAGCAGGTTAGTGTCACTGTAGTGCCCCTTAAATGGTGGTTATTGAAATGCTCCCTGGAGCTCCCAGGAAGAAGCTCACCCTTAGACTGTTGGTCAGTGAGAGAAGGACGCATCTAAATTGGTGATCATTGGTAGAAGGACCCCTTTTTCACTGGTGATTAGAACAAAGAATGCTCCTTACATTGATATTCAGTGGGAAGAATACCCCTTACATTTAGGTCCATATATATTTGGACACAATTGTCATACTTTTGGCTCTGTATGCCACCATAATAAAATTAAAATGACGCATACCAAATTAATTTAAAGTGCAGACATTCAGCTTTAATTCAAGGGGTTGAACATAGATATCAAGTACAAATTTTAGGAACTGCAACCATTTTTATACACAGTCGCCCCCCCCCCCCCCCCCATTTTCAGGGGCTCAAATGTAATTGGACAAATTAATATAATCATAAATAAAATGTTCATTTTTAATATTTTGTTGAGAATCCTTTACTGGCAATGGCTGCCTGAAGTCAGGAACCCACAGACATTACCAAATACTGTGTTTCCTCATTTCTGATGTTTTGCCAGGCTCTAATTTCAGTTGTCTTTAGTTGTTCTTGTTAGTGGGTCTTTCTGCCTTTAGTTTTGCCTTCAGCAAGTCAAATGCATGCTCAATTGGGTTGAGATCAGGTGATTGACTCGGCCACTGCAGAATATTCCACTTATTTCCCTTCAAAAGCTCCTGGGTTGCTTTTGCAGTGTGTTTTGGATCATTGTCCATCTGCACTGTGAAGCACCGCCCAATCAACTATGCTGCATTTGGCTGAATCTGGGCTGACCGTACAGTATCCCACAAAAGTGAATACACCCCTCACATTTTTGTAAATATTTTATTATATCTTTTCATGTGACAACACTGAAGAAATGACACTTTGCTACAATGTGAAGTAGTGAGTGTACAGCTTGTATAAATTTGCTATCCCCTCAAAATAACTCAACACACAGCTTTTCATTTCTAAACTGCTGGCAACAAAAGTGAGTACAACCCTAAGTGAAAATGTCCAAATTGTGCCCAAAGTGTCAATATTTTGTGATTTTATGTGGCCATCATTATTTTCCAGCACTGCCTTAACCCTCTTGGGCATGGAGTTCACCAGAGCTTCACAGGTTGCCACTGGAGTCCTCTTCCACTCCTCCATGAGGACATCACAGATCTGGTGGATGTTAGAGACCTTGCTCTCCTCCACCTTCCATTTGAGGATGCCCCACAGATGCTCAATAGGGTTTAGGTCTGGAGACATGCTTGGCCAGTCCATCACCTTTACCCTCAGCTACTTTAGCAAGGCAGTGGTCCTCTTGAAAGTGTGTTTGGGACCATTATTATTTTGGAATACTGCTCTTTGGCCCAATCTCCAAAGGGAGGGGATCGTGCTTTGCTTCAGTATGTCACAATACATATTGGAAGCAGAACTGTAACGCCCCAGTACTGGCAGCACTCGTGCAGCCCCAGACCATGACATTCCCACCACCATGCTTGACTGTAGACAAGACACACTTGTCTTTGTACTTCTCACCTGGTTGCTACCACAAACGTTTTACACCATCTGAACCAAATATGTTTATCTTGGTCTCATCAGACCACAGGACATGGTTCCAGTAAACTGTTTGTGGGCTTTCTTGTGCATCATCTTTAGAAGTGGCTTCCTTCTGGGACGACAGCCATGCAGACCAATTTGATGCAGTGTGCGGCATATGGTCTGAGCACTGACAGGCTGACTCCCCACCCCTTCAACCTCTGCAGCAATGCTGGCAGCACTCCTACATCTATTTCCCAAAACAACCTCTGGATATAACGCAGAGCACCAGTACTCAACTTCTTTGGTTGACCATGGCAAGGCCTGTTCTCAGTGGAACCTGTCCTGTTAAACCGCACTATGGTCTTGGCCTAGGCCATCTTTATGTAGAGCAACAATTCTTTTTTTCAGATCCTCAGAGAGTTCTTTGCCATGACGTGTCATGTTGAGTGTCCAGTGACTAGTTTGGTAGAGTAAGAGCGATAACACCAAATGTAACACACCTGCTCCCCATTCACACAGGAGACCTTGTAACACGAGTCACATGACACCGGGGAGGGAAAATGGTTAATTGGGCCCAATTTGGATATTTTCACTTAGGGGTGTACTCACTTTTGTTGCCAACGGTTTAGACATTTATGGCTGTGTGTTGAGTTATTTTGAGGGGACAGCAAATTTACATTGTTATACAAGCTGTACACTCACTACTTTACATTGTAGCAAATTGTCATTTCTTCAGTGTTGACACATGAAAAGTTACAATAAAATATTTACAAAAATGTGAGGGGTGTACTCATTTTTGTGGGATACTGTATATCTCTAAACACTGCAGAATTCACCAGGCTGCTTTTGTCTTCGGTCACATCAATAAACACCAATGACCCAGTGCCACTGGAAGCCATGCATGCCCATGCCATTACACTGCCTCCACCATGTTTTACAGATGACTTTGTGTGCTTTGGATCATGAGCTGTTCAAAGCCTTCTCCACGCTTTTTTCTTGACGTCATTCTGGTACAGATTAATCTTAGTTTCATCTGTCCAAAGAATGCTTTTCCAGGACTGCTCTGGCTTTTTTAGATGTTTTTTGGCAAAGTCTAATCCGGCTTTTCTATTCTTCAGGCTTATGAATGGTTTGCACCTTGTGGTGAACCCTCTGTATTTGCTCTTGTGAAGTCTTCTCTTGATTGAAGACTTTGACAATGATACGCCCACCTCCTGGAGAGTTTCCTTCACTTGTCTGGATGATGTGAATGAGGTTTTCTTTACCATAGCGAGGATCCTGCGATCATCGACCACTGTTGTCTTCAGTGGAGGTCCAGGCCTTTTTATGTTGCTGAGCTCACCAGTGTGTTCTTCTTTCATCAGAATGCACCAAACTGTAGTTGTGGCCACTCCTAATGTTGCTGCTATCTCTCTGATGGATTTGTTAAGTTTTTGAAGCCTTACAATGGCCTGTTTCACTTACATGGACAGCTCCTTTGAACGAATGATGTAGGTTCATAGTAGTAGATTCCAAATGCAATTACCAAACTTAGAGTCAACTCCAGACCTTTTACCTGCTTTATTGATGAAGAAAAAACGAAGGAGTAGCCCACACCTGGCCATGAAACAGCTTTTGATTTAATTGTCCAATTACTTTTGGCCCCTTGAAAAACAGGGATGGCTGTTCTTAAGAGCTGTAATTCCTAAACCCTCCCTCAGATTTGGATGTACATACCCTCAAATTAAACCTGAGAGTGTGCACTTTCATCCATTTCATATCCATTATCGAACTATATAGCTTGAATATGTTTTGGTAAATACCCGAAAAAAACTAAAATTGTGCCTGTGTCCAAATATATATGGACTTAACTGTATATTGGTGATCAATGGGGACCACCCACTTATATATAGCCAAAAGATCATTGGTTTTAATGGTTACTTATCTAAGAGACAGAGATAGCTCAAGGAATCCTTAGCAATGTCTGGAGGAACACTGGTTGAAAAAGGCTGATCTAGGGGGATACATGTGAAGTCTTTATGTTAGGGTAGCCTAAATACAAGCTAGTAAATGATAGTGACATGAAAGGTATTATATCCAAGACTTATCTGATTAAATCATTTCTAAAATAATTCTGTTTTACGGTTTTCTGTTTGAACTTGCATGAATTTTCTAGCCAAGCCATTTTCTTTTCAAGCCATATACTGAATGTCTCTTCCTTATTAATTGTGAAATCTATGCACTCATATCTTGCAGATTCTGATATTTAATTTTAAAAGTTTCCCCTTGACTTTAAAGCATTGCTGTTGTTTGTCTTTTTTGTATGCACCAAAATTGCCTTAATGCATTTAGGAAAGCATGAATCTCCCCATCTAATTCTCTGCCAACACTTGGCACTGTTGTTTGGCTAATGAATCCTGCTCACTATGTACAACTGCTGAATATATATCAACCACACATGTATTTTTAATGCAGAGATCTTATGTAAAGTAGTATTTTGTTTATTAATGTTACAGCTAATAAATGGCATTGATTTCTTTTTATTTTTCTTAGAAGTAAATTCTTGTGATTTGTTAGTTTACCCTACCAGGAGGACGTATTCCCCCACCAAACAGCACTTTCCCCTTTTCTCCATCTAAGCAGGGGCATAACTACAGGGGTTGCAATTGAAACTGGGCCCCATGCTCCAGGAGGCCCGTGTGCCTCCCTTGTACAACTGGATAGGAGGGATGGCGGGGGCAGCATTTAGAGGAACCAATCTCCCCCATTTTCCTCCTGATGCAGGAGATTGGTTGCTCTATATGCTGCCGCCGCTGCCCCTCCTATACAGTTTACTTGTCTATTGCTGTTCTTAGTATCCCTGTGTGCTTCCCTGGTCCCCCCCACAGAGCTGCTGTCTTTCCCCCTCCTTTCTCCTGCCAGCTGCTGTAGAAGATGTGTCATGATGGAGAGATGGGAATGGGTCAGTAAATTTGTCATTTACCGGCTCCTTCCTTTTCTAAATAAACAGAGTCAGTGATTAGTGCCAATTGGTACATTCATAACTGAAGCATAGTAAACTGTTTTTACTATACTTCAGTTTCTAAATGAAACTATTCCTGTCCATTCATTCTGTGCAGCTGAGGCTACACAGATGGAGACTGAGGGCTGAGGTTTGTTTAGACTCCTGATATCTCATCAAAGCCCCCAACAGGGCTCCTAAAAAAATTTAAAAAATAATAAAATACAATTGTAAAAGAAATTAAATGAAATGGTAAAAAAATAACAACATTAAAATAAAAATGGGGAGGCCCGAAGATGGCAGAAAGTGGACCTGTTGCAGAACTTGTGAAAGGGTCCTGCAGCGGGACCACAATAAAGAGACCCGCTATGGGAGGAAAGGGCCTCATGATCAGTAGGAAGAGAGAGGGCCCTGGCCAAGGGTCAGAGGGGCCCTTCATAATTTCTTGCACCGGGGCCCTGAAGGTTCTAGTTACGCCTCTGCATCTAAGGGGTCTCTTGAAATAGCTGTTTGTGAAACCTGACAGTTGACATCATTCTTCTTTTGCTGCCAGATATACTTGCTGTTTGAAACAGTTGATACCATTAGTCAGAGAATTCTGTCAGATGCACAATGAAACACTTTCAGAGGGGTGATGCTCACCTAATTCAAGAGACAACTTAACTCCAAAACCTTGAAGGAAGCCAAAATGTAAAACGCACCTTTGCATGAGAACAAAAACTAACCTTGCAGCAGGAAACTAGGAATGTGCAACTGTGGTGTGTTTTACTGTGGTCACATGCCTGATGAAGGGGTCCTGCGTGGCTCTGAAACCTTGCATTTTGCTGTAATGATGTGTTTGCTGAATAAAGCTTTGGACCCATTTTGGAGATCTTGGTGTGCTGTAGATATCCCGGTCTCTTACTAGTTCTCAGACCCTCTATCAATCAGAAAAATGAGTCTGCAGTATTTTCAAGTTGACTGACTGCTAAACTTGGCCTGGCTGTAAAAAAAACTTTGAGGTGGAAGTAAACTCACTTCCCTTTGCTCTTGCAGGTGTCAACACCTTCATTCGGCCTCTTTCTGATCTTAAGCCATATTATTTGGCTAGGTTACTCCCATGCATACACATGGGATTTCATTCATTCAGGCACTGAGGCATGCAAAGAATGTATACTGAGCTGCGTATGCACAGATCAGTGTACATTCTATAGGAGATTGTGAACAGGCAGGTACATTTGTTTGAAAACAATGGTCAAAAGATAGCTTAACCCTTCGCATATGGATGTAATTGGATGGATAAAATAAATTTGTCAACATGAGAGAGCTGCACGTGTGTAGTTGCTAATACAACCAATATACAATAACCAGAACTTTAAACCGCGCTCACTCTATGTACCCAATAAATGAATAAACAGTGATCAATCAATAATTCATAAAGCAGTGCAATTATGTGCAAAAATAAGTGCAAAATTTAGTCCAAAGCAGTTCATATAATGAGCCTTAGGTGGCGCTGCAACAATCAAAAGTGACTTAGTGCAACACAGTTCATGATGGTGACAACGCCTCCACAAATATATAACGGGAAGTGATGGTGACAACGCCTCCACAAATATATAACGGGAAGTGACAGGTCCCAGAAAGAACACCAGGGTGTCTCCACACAAATGCCTTTAGTGATCATCTCCACCTCACCATATACGCGCACAGTGCACTCATCAGACGGTTTTGACTCCCATTACAGGCAGTCAAATCAAGCATGGGTTGAAATCACTCAACTTTGGATGTCCCACAGCCCCAGTCTCATGGATATTACTGGACAAGTGGCTGTAAAAAATGATCCACATATTCTCCCACTCTGGAGAACAGTGAATCAATGCCACTGATAACTGGCCGTCCAGGGGGGCGGTCTTTGTTTTTCTGGATTTTCAGTAGATCACTGGCAGTCTGGGCGCATCGGGTACCAGGTATCTCGCCTCTTTTTTGGATAAAAATGCCTTTTCTCCGTGCGTCTTTAACCATTTTTTTCAAGCGGGTTTTCAATTTAATCGTGGGGTTAGTCCTTAGCTTATTATAAGTGTTAGTGTCCCCTACTATTTTATCTAATTCCTCTGTATAATCGTTTTTTGTTTAAGACCACTATCCCTCCTCCTTTATCAGCCATTCTAATGACTATATCTTTTCTCTCTTCAAGTGCATCTAATCCTTTCTGTATGTTCCCCTTTTTGCAACCTCACCATACAGTTGTTAAGTGGTCATTTAAAAAGAACTGGCATATATATTTTTTTTTAACCACTTCAGCCCCGGAAGGATTTCCCACTTTAGGACCAGAGCACTTTTTGTGATTCGGCACTGCGTCACTTTAACTGACAATTGCACGGTCGTGCGACGTTGTACACAAACAAAATTTGCGTCTTTTTTTCCCACAAATAGAGATTTCTTTTGGTGGTATTTGATCCCCTCTGCGTCATTTCTGGTCACCGCTATAAACAAAAGAAGAGCGACAATTTTGCAAAAAAAAACCCCCAAATATGTTAATTTTTGCTAAAATACAAATCCAAAAAAAAATATATAAAAAAACATTTTTTTTCATCGGTTTTGGCCAATTTATATTCTTAATTTTGGTAAAAAAAAATCGCAATTGGGGTTGATTGATTTGCGCAAAAGTTGCCGCGTTTACGGATGATGAGAATTCATTTCTGGGGTTTTTATTATATTTAATTTTTTACTAATAATGGCGGCGATCTGCGATTTTTAGCGGTACTGCTATATTGCGGCAGACATGTCGGACCATTTTGACATTTTTTTGGAACCATTGGCCTTTAAACAGCGATAAGTGTTATAAAAATGAACTGATTACTGTGTAAATGCCATTGGCAGTGAAGGGGTTAACCTGCAGGGTTAAATGTGTTCCCTAGGCGTGTTCTAACACACAGGAAGCCTGTGATCACATCCCTTCCCCCTCTATGAGAACAGAGATCCGTGTTTACTTACACGGACCTCCGTTCTTTCACTGCGATGGGGGGGCCATCACAGGTAGCCGGCGGAGATCGAGTCCGCCCTACCCGCTCCCTGGCTCCCCCGGAACACAGTGAGCGATCTCGCAGCCACCGTCATATGATGGTGGTTTGCGAGAACGAGCCATCTTGTCGCCATCAAACTGCGGTTGGCGTTTGGCAAGTGGTGAATCTCAGGAGTTTCTGGGCTGGAGATTACGGGTATATTGGATATGCATGACGACACCTGATTGTTCCTTGAACCACCAAGGTTCACTTAGCAAGCTACCTATGCAACTGGATGGAGTTCCCTGCGAGGAACAAAAATTGCTGTGATAACCTCTGTACCATTTTATGTCATGATGAACATACTGTGTTGTAATGCAAATTTGCTTAATAAAATCTTTTCCTTTAAAAAAAAAAAAAACAGTGAATAAAAATCAATGGCCCTAAAGTCAACTGTATTCACCATGATTCTGGGTTGGCCAGTGAATGGGGGAAGTACGGGCGCTGCATCAGTGGTGGGTTGTTAATCAGGGTTTGCAAGCACGTCAGAAAGGGCACTAAGGGCTCTGCGGGCCTGTGCTGTCTTTGTCTTCATGGCTGCGGGGCATTACTTGTGCTAGCCACACCAGCTTGAACCGCACTTATGGGACTCGCCACATTACCATGTGTTACTGTAGTGCTGGTTGTATGACCAGGATGTACTAGGCTGCTAGTGCTTGTCAGGTCACCAAAAGGAGTAGCGGCGCTAGTACTGGCTCTCTGCTCCATACGAGATCCCTGCGGTTCATGCACCTCAGCAAATTGGGGTCTGGTACGCCTGACCCTAACAGGGACCACAACTCCGTCGTCAGAGCTATCTGTCATGGAGCCACTATTGTCTACGAGTTTGTATGATGAATCTGAATCTGACAGTGAGTCTTCCCCATCGCCCTCATCTGTCATACTCAACAACACATAGGCCTCTTCACTAGTGTACCTCGGATTTGACATGGCTTCTACAGTTATCGGTACACTAGTGGGACTCACAGGCAAAAGAGCGCACCTGGTTGTCAGAGCCTGTTATAAGTCGCTACCAAAATCACTGTCAGATTTCGCAGGGATCGGGCGTGATCACTGCCAACTCTGCAGATATGTTTTTTCTATTTGGTAAGTGTCAGCGATCTATTGATCCTGCACTTGGGTGGGCTAGGCGGAGGGGCTAAATGCAGGTGCTAGCAGGTATCTGGGCTCATCCCTAACTAACTGGCCCTGCCTGGTGTTTACACTGACTCTAACGCATATTCTATATACGGCGGGTAACCTGATGGGGAAAAAAACTATCTAGCTAGCTAGCATCACCCGTGACACTTATACAGTGATCACAGGTGACAGGGGGCAATCAAGGGGTTAAAAACTTTATTTGGGGGGTAAGGGGGATATTTACACCTACCTAGGCCTAATACTACATACCCTAACGCTGATTAGTGTCACTAGTGACACAAGTACAGCGATCAGTGAACGATCTGATCGCTGCACTCAGTGACACAGTGACAGGGCGTAAGAAGAGTGAAGGGGTTAGCTGGGGGGCCGATCAGGGGGTGATCAAGGGGCTAAAAGTATGCTTATGTGTACTGGTGTCAGTGTAGTGTTAGTGCAACTCACGTTTCTGATGTTTCTCTCTCCTCTCTCAACGGAAAAGAATGCAGAGAGGGGAGATGACATCACTTCCCTTGTCTGTGTTTACATTCCACAGACAGGGGAGGCATACCATTCACTGGGACCGATCAACAGGAATAGACCAAAATTCATTGGTCTATTCCTGTGGATTGAACGGTCCTGTAGCGATTCGGACCGCTGTGACCGCACCCCCTAGCTTTGCCCCCGATCACCACCTATATACGGCGATTTGTGGAATAGCACCACATTGCCACAGTAAAAATGCGGTAGCTGGTCGGGAACCGGTTAACAATAACTTGAGTATACTGTAGCTCATCACTCTAATGTCAGCAGCATCTACTGACAGAAGGGAGAAACCTAATTAACTTGATTGAAGCCATTTAATCTCTAACACTATAAATCAGCCAGGCTGACTACTTCCCTGCATAACTAAATTTACCTGCTACCCTATTCTAGGGTAGGGGCGCTACACTAATACAGTGTGGTGTTTTCCCACCGTCAGGACCATGGTGCTGCCAGACTGGTGCTTTGCACAAATTTATATTATTTACCCACTTGCATTCATTGGAATTTTAGAGGGCTCATGTGATTCCAGAGCAAATTTGGACTGGCAGTTTTATTGTTCATGGTTCTAGCCAATAGTGTATCCTCCATGTGTGCAAAGTGTGCCAGGCACACGGGCCCTAAGGGGCCAACTTTATGAGGATACCACAGTCCTGGCTGAGCTGTACCTGCTCTTGTCACGCGAAGATCCATTCTGCCTGGGTGCAATTGCATCCGCAGCTTATGCACCTTACGGCTTCTTTCCCAGTCCTCAGCACACAACCGAGGGGAGTGCTCTGAAACCCCTCCCCTTGCCCTCCTTGGTAGCTTTAACCGCTTGCATCCTAACATCTAACTTGCCAGCATTTGCAGGAGAATGGAACTTCCTCTATCCAGACTTGCTCTGGCTTCCGACTTCTGCCATGCTGTGTGAGGTAAGGGGGGACTCCTAAGGAGGACTCTGATGTAAAGGGAGTCCCCTAAGAAAGACTCTACTGTAAGGAAAACTCTGATTTAAGGGGGCAGTCTGATGGGGACCTTGATGTTAGTCGTCACTCTAATGTGAGGGGATTCTGATGGGGACACTGATGTAGTTAAGGCTCTGATGTAGGGGGGGAACTCTGATGGGGACTCGTGATGTGAGGGGGACCACCTTATGTAAGAGGAGACTTAGATGGGGACTCATGATGTGAGGGTGGGGAATCTGATGGTGACTACTTATGTAAGTGGGGACTCTGAAGGAAACTGTCATGTAAGGAGGGGAGGGGGGACCCATCAGTGCTGCTCACTGGTGCAGTGCCTCCTCATCAGTGCAGCTTCATCAGTGGCCATCAGTGCTGCCTATCAGTCAAGGCCGTCTTTAATACTGAATAGACCTGGGAAAACATTTTCTTGCCCCTCCCCCCCACCCCTAAGGCAATTTTACTCACCACCCCAACACCCCAAAAAAAAAAAACAGACATAGACTCATCTAAAAAACTGTAATAATGTAAACATAAATAACTGGTCCGCATACAAGTCTTTAGCTTGATCTAAACAGCAATTGACACCAAATTATTTGGTTTGTTCAGTGATTTTGCACAGAACACCCCCGATCCTCCTCTTTTGGGGTCTCCCACTGGCGTTTCTGCCCCCCCACCGAATGCCCACCATAGCAAGCTGCTTGCTATGGAGGCACTCATGCATGCTTGCTCCCAAGCCGGCTGTGTGTCCATAAGACACACAGAGAGCAGCTCAGCCCTGTCCCCCACTTGTATGAAGTACAAGCAGACAGCTAACACTGACAGTACCATGTGATCGCTGTGACTAATCACAGCAGATCATATGGCAATTGTACACAATAGATAGCTCATATTAATAGCCATTTGTTGTGCACTATTGCGTTGCTCGCTGTGATTGGTCACAGTGATCACATGGTACGGGCAGGGCCAATCACAACCCATCTGTACCATGTGATTAGCTGTGGCCAGTTACAGCCAATCGCAACAATTTTTGATTTCTTAATTTTCCAAAAAATGACATCTTCAAAAATCCAGCCATGCCTCTTACTAAATACCTTGAACTGTCTACTTTCCAAAAAGGAGTCATTTGGGGGGTATTTTTACTCCTGCATTTTTGGGCCTCAAGAAATGAGATCGGCCGTCATTACATCAGGATTGATCAATCTTCAGATATATATCCCATAGTTTGTAGACTGAATAGCTTTCCTACAGACTAAATAATACACAGATTTTGCGTTATTTTTACCAAAGAAATGTAGCAGAATATATCATGGCTTAAATTTAAGAACGATTATTTATGCGCAAAATTTTATAACAAACAAAGAAAAATTTGCTTTTTTTTTTGTTTATTTAGCATGGAATAAAAAATCCATTGGTGTGTGTGCTGCACACACTATTCCTCACCACTGTCCCTCTAAACGCTCTACATTACCTATTAGGACTCCAAATAACAGATTTCAATAAGACCGCAAGGAAGCTCACTTCTTACATCTTATTAGCAGCAAAAAGGGTTATACCTAGATGCTGGCTTTCTACATCTCCCCCATCTTTTACTCAGTTTCTTTTCACTCTGGCGGAAATACGCAGGATGGAACATCTGACTGCAATGGTTGACGATTCTATGGCACGTTTCTCTAAGATTTGGGAGGTGTGGGATATATCTCAATATTCTTCGGAGCCATATCGCCCACTAATATAGGAGTACAATAAGAATACCTTAAAACTCTATGATGTTCTGATTGTAGCTCTTCACAGACCTTGGTGCTTCTTACTAAGATTTATTTCTGAGCAAAACGAGCTATATAGTCTCTGTTATTTTTGTTTCTAAATATATAGTTTGGTACCTTATGCTCTCTTCATTTGTTCTGCTGGTATATTATATTTGAGCAAGTGAATTCTAGATGTGACTCTGTTATTGAAATATACCAGTCCATTGGCGTGTTTTCTATTTCCATTATTTTTTCCACATAGGATTGATATCTTCATATTGATATATGGAAAAAATGTATGCACATTTGTATTGTTTTATTCTTGAAAATACTATAAATAAACAATTTAAAAAAAATCCATTGGTGGTTAAATGGCACCAAAGTGTGACAGTACTAAAAGGTGAAAATTGGCCTGGGCAGGAAAGGGGTACTGTGGTGGTTATAACCCTAGTGGTCTCTTCTGTTATAAATGTCCCCCCGCCTGTCAGTGATAATGTGATATGAGCCTGCTCTGTGTCCCGCTGGGCTAATGGGAGCCATGACAGCACTGCTCTGAAGGGCTCAGTTTGCAGGTAAGTCTGTCATAATGTACTAGTATGAAGTGCATACTAGTACATTTTGACTTAACCACTTGCCAATAGCGCTCTAGCTGAATGATGGCTACAATGTGGTCATCCAGTTCTGGGAGGGCATCTATTGATATCCTTCTCGAACCATGCCCGCTGCAGTGCATACCTAGCGCACTCTGTGATTGCTATGTTCTTTTGACACAGCTGATCACAGATCGGGGTAAAGAGCCAATGACAGCAGCCCTTTACCACGTGATCAGCTGTGTCCAATCACAGCTGATCATGATGTCAACACACTTGCCAATTATCAGCATTCGTCTCATCACGCTGTCACAGTGTGAGGAGAGAGCCGGTAACCAGCCAGTGTGAAAGGGGGGGACATCTACACCAGTGCTGCCAATCAGTGTCTCATCAGTACCGTCTATCTGTGCCCATCAGTGCAGCCTCATCAGTGCACAGGAGAAAAAATACCTGTTTGCAAAACTTTATAACAGAAACTAAGAATTTTTTTTTTTCCTCAAAATTTTTGGTCTTTTTTTGTTGTGCTGAAATCTTAAAATTGGCCTGGGCAGGAAGGGGGTGAAAGTGCCCTATATTGAAGTGGTTAAACCTGCCTGGGTCACATCTATGCGGGTTTGCGGCCCACGTTTGTGCAGGCATGGCAGCCCATTTATTTGAATGAGCTGCCATGCCTGCATTTCCTGCAGAAAAAAAGCAGGGGCTTTAATGCAGCCAAATAAATGGGCTGCCTTTCCAGTGCAAATGTGGGCTTCAAGCCGCATACATGGGAACCAGGCCTAAAGGAAGACCTTCAAGCAGTGTTGCTTTTTACTATGTCTATGGCTGGAAGATGTGCCAGTGTTCTAATGCTCCAATTGGTGAACAGAACAGCCACATCAGGATTTAGTCCACACTCACAGGCAGACTATTTGGGGAGAAGGACCTACCTGGTCCTGGCCAGCCAGGCTCACCATCCGTGGGCTTTCAGCACTGCGGGCTGCTGCTCCCTCCCACTCTGATCCCAGTTGCAAAGCTGCCTGCTCTCCCCACTGCCAGCTTCCCCCTGAGTCACGAACATGCAGGCTTCATGGGGCTGGGTCAAAGCGTCAGTGGAGCTCCTGGCCCTGCCCGCTCCCTGCTGGCTAGGGAATAATACCACGCAGTGCTGCCTGCCTTCGGTCATATACCCAGTCGTTTCACAGTGCTAGTAGGGCTCCCAATTTGCGGGCAGTGCGGGCTTAATGGGCAGCTGCTTTGGGCCCCTCAACAATGAGGGGCCCAGGGCAGCTGTCCCTTTTGCCCCGCATTAAAGACAGCCCTGCTATCAGTGCTCATCAGTGCAGCCTATCAGTGTCCATTAGTGCAGCCTATCAGTGTCCATCAGTGCCTATCAGTGCAGCTTGTCAGTGCCCATCAGTGCAGCCTCATCAGCACACATCGGTGGAAGAGAAAAATTGCTTATTTGCTAAATTTTAAAACAGAAACTAAGTAAAAGTTTTATTTTCAAAACTTTCTATTTTTTTGTTCGTTTAGCAAAAAATTAAAAACCCAGTAGTGATTAAATAGCACTAAAAGAAGGCTCTATTTGAGTGAAAAAATAGTAAAACGTGTTGCATGACTGCGCAATTGTCATTCAAAGTACGACAGCACTGAAAGCTGAAAATTGGCCTGGGCAGGAAGGGTGTATAAGTGCCCAGTAAGCAAGTGGTTAATCAACAAATTAAAAAATGGAAAAAATAAACTTCACATACAAAGACAATTAAGGGATAACTAATTTTTATTTGAGAAATTCATAGAATGATTATAAAGCATCGGAGAACATTGAAGATTGGTCACTTTTATCCTCTGACTCCTCAGAAGTTTCTTCTCAGACCCCTAAACCTTTCGATGATTCAGAGGAAGTCAAAAACCCCTTGGCCATATTGGTTCCAAAGGGGGAAAATTCCTTCCTGACCCCCTAAGGCGATCGGATTATTATCCCTGCATCATCAGTCTAGGGTGCTCAGTTCATCTCTCTTAAACATGCTATCTATCTATCTATCTATGTATCTATCTATCTAATACTAAACCAGAGAAAGGCAATTAAACCCCTTGGTCAAATCAGCTGCAATGGGGAAAAAAATCCTTCCTGGAGATCGGATCATCCCTGAGTCATCAGTGTAGGGTTCTCAGTTCATCTCCATTTAAAAATCTATCTATCTATCTATCTATCTATCTATCTATCTATCTATCTATCTATCTATCTATCTATCTATCTATCTATCTATCTATCTATCTATCTATCTATCTATCTCAACTGTTCATGGTTCTGCAGTCCAAGAGTCTTGGCTTCCGCCACAACTGTTGCTGCTAGAGAGGCTCCTCCAGATGGCACCACTGTGCTCACTCCCTGCTGCTTCCCCAGCCCCTCCCTGCCGCCTCCTCCGCTACTGGCCATCATGTTGCTGTCCACCAGCTGAAAAGACTCATAATTGTCATTGTTCATCTTTTTCCGGTAAGACCTGAGCAGGCTCATTGAGGAGGAATGCTGCTGACCTTCCTCCCTCCCTCTGCCTGGAACTCAGGGGGGTTACACTGAGCCTTCCTCCTCCTCCCTGGTGTCACAATGAGGTGTCTTATCCTGGATCAGCCCTCCGCTTCCCTGCCAGCCAGAGACTCAACTCCTTCCCCTTCTTCTATCCAAAAATCTATTTCCCTATAATATATGAGCCGGGGGGGGGGGGGGGGGGGGGGGGGGGGGGGGGGGGGGGGGGGGGGGGGGGG
>BLSH010116917.1:796829-840909 GCA_018402905.1 Glandirana rugosa | reverse complement strand
ATCTATTTCCCTATAATATATGAGCCTCCCCCCACCCTACATTTATATCCAGCACCCCCCTCTTAATCCTACATTGATATCCTGTACCCCCCCTAATCCTACATTTATATCCTGCACCCCCTCCTAATCCTACATTTATATCCTGCACCCCCCTCCTAATACTACATTTATATCCTGTACCCCCTCCTAATCCTACATTTATATCCAGCACCCCCCTCTTAATCCTACATTGATATCCTGTACCCCCTCCTAATCCTACATTTATATCCTGCACCCCCTCCTAATCCTACATTTATATCCTGCACCCCCCTCCTAATCCTACATTTATATCCTGTACCCCCTCCTAATCCTACATTTATATCCAGCACCCCCCTCTTAATCCTACATTTATATCCTGTACCCCCTCCTAATCCTACATTTATATCCTGCACCCCCTCCTAATCCTACATTTATATCCTGCACCCCCCTCCTAATCCTACATTTATATCCTGCACCCCCTTCTAATCCTACATTTATATCCTGCAACCCCTTCTAATCCTACATTTATATCCTGTACCCCCTCCTAATCCTACATTTATATCCTGCACCCTTTCATCCTGTGTCCAGGTGCTGGAGGCCTGCAGGCTGTGTGAGTACACGGGTATGCAGGGCCATTATAAGCCAAACCTGACCTTAGCTCAGGGCTCCCATTATGGAGTACCACATTCATAAATATACAGAAATCCTGTAAAAAAGTCAGACTTTTAAGATATCCACACCTAAAAATATACATTTTATGGATCATTAACAGATTAAAAATGTAAAAGCATGCAAACATTTTGGCAAAATGTGAGATCAGCAGATAATGAACTAATATCCCCATATAGTATCTCAATCGCAGCATGCGTGACATGGGCACATGCACTGCGCATGCATAGATTGGCCACAGTTCGGATGCCCGTCCAAAGAGAAAAGTGTGATCTCAAGCTCCACCCCCGAGGGAGCAAAACCCACCCAGGTCTCTCCCAAAGAATCACTGCCGCATATGCCATTGTCAGGATAAGTAGAGGATGGGCATGCTAAGAAGTCTAAATGACATGCAAGTGAGAAAACAGGGCAAAAGTGTTTTCCCCTGCACAGCACATGAAGGTAATCGGCCCTAATGTGCCTTTGAGACTCCTCCCCCATAGCCCGCTCATCCTCTGCATGTCCTGCGAATGGCATGCATGGCGATGACTCCTTGGGAGAGATTTAGGCGGATTTTTCCCTGGAGCTTGAGATCACGCCTCTCTCTGGATCCCCTTCCAGAGCGTGGCCTGTCTGCGCATGTACTGTACGTATGGCCAAATTACATATATTATGATTATGTTTTAGCCTATATGGGGATACTATCTCTTGTTTTCATGTTTATATGATTTTTAATCTGTAATTGATAAATAAAATGTATGTTTTTAGGACTGGTTCATACCAGGATCACACAATAACATGTTCCTGTGCGACCCACATGCGGTACGATTTTGGAATTCTAGGTATGGATATTTTAGAAGCTAGAAATCACTGTAGTAGCCACTACTACTACCATCCTACTCCGGTGTTCTCCGTTATTTTTCAGGTGCCCTGCCAAACTACTGCCCTGCTGCATTCTGTTCACAGGAGGTTATTCGCTCGGTACGGGTGCCATTCAGAGCATGCATTGCATATTCTCAATGAATACATAGCATTCTCTGATTGGACAAGATGGATAATGTGATGTCACCGCCCCTCCTATTACGTAAAGCTGTGGAAACTCTCCTCTGGTACTATCAGAGTCTTCAGGTCTTCCCGTGTCTCTTCTTTCATTCAGCCTTTGTGTAAAAATACTGAAAAAGAAAAAGGCATTCATCAATATTTCTGACTGATGTAGAAATGGGTAATTAAGTTTGGTAAGCCCCCAACCCGATTACACCCAACAGGCTTTATCAGCCCCAGATTCCTCTAGTGGTCAGAAGAAGCATTACACTGCATTAACACATCCTTGAAGTATTATCTGAACCCAAGAACAAAAATGTAATATATATCCTTGGATGTGGCAGCTGCATTCATTTTTTTCCGGCTATGTACATTTTCTGCAATTACAGAAGCAATACTTGTTGTTCCTATCAGAACTCTTGTGAGTTCCTGTGCACTGAACTTAGATCTCAAACAACATTTTTAGCTTTACTAGCTATGAAGAAACACCCCTCTATGACATGGAGACAAGGAGAGGTGTCGGTGTTTGTAGTTCAAATCAAGAGAACAGGCTTTGGTGACAATGCTGCTTCTCCATAGATGTAGTGCAGTAAGTGAGCGTTGCCACCCTAGCACAGGTGTGTCACCAAGTAAAATAAACAAAGCCAGAAAAGAATAAAATTTGTGGCAAGTTTCAGTATATCCACTACAGATCCGCGCTATAGCCGAAAGAAGGCCACAGCGCGGACCTGAATTGCCGGGAGGGCGTTCCTGGACATCCTCCCATTTGCGCGCTCCCCACGCGCACTCACAGCCGACAGCGCACCCTCGTGAGTGGGCATGTCTACGGGCCGGGCGGACTCTATGTCCGCTCATGACCCGCGATCGCCTAATAGAGCGGCAGAATGGGGAACCGCTAATGTAAACAGCGGTTCTCCCTTCTGTGAGGGGGGACATAGCAGATCTACTGATCCCTGTGATTGGGATCAGTGAGATCTGTTATGTCCCTGTCAGCCTAGCCTCCACACAGTTAGAACACATACAGGGAACACAGTTAACCCCTTGATTGCCCCCTTAGTGTTAACCCTTTCCCTGCCAGTGACATTTATACAGTAATCAGTGGATATTTAAATTTCTGATCGTTGTATAAATGTCATTGGTCCCAAAAAAGTGTCAGAAATGTTCGCTGCAATGTCGTACTCCCGATAAAATTCGCAAATCACCGCCATTACTAGTAAAAAAAATTAAATAATAAAAAAGTCATAAATCAATTCCCATAGTTTGTAGACATGATAACTTTTGTTCAAACCAATCAATAAACGCTGATTGTGATTTTTTTTTTGCCAAAAATATGTAGAAGAATATATATCGGCCAAAACTGATGAATAATTTTTATTTTTTATATATTTTTTTGGATATTTATTATTATAGCAAAAAGTGAAAAATATTGTTCTTTTTTCAAAATTGTTACTCTTTTTTTGTTTATAGCACAAAAAATAAACCCCACAGAGGTGATCAAATACCACCAAAATAAAGCTCTATTTGTGGGAAAAAAATGATAAAAATTTTATTTGGGTACAGTGTCGCACGACCGTGCAATTGTAATTCAAAATGCGACATCGCTGAAAGCCGAAAATTGGTCTGGGCAGGAGGGGGGATTAAGTGCCCAGTAAGCAAGTGGATATACAATCTTAGGTTTTGGGGTTGGATACGCTATAAGCAGGCCTACGCCATGCAGCCAACACATGCACAATAGTCATCCCCAGCAATAAAAAGAATTCATTCAGACAAGATTCCAGGCCATGTGATTATGGAGCGACCACAAAATCATAGACCAATATGAAAATTCTGTTTTAGATGATGAAGATGTGCATGCCGGTGAAAATCTCCCCTCCCCCCTGCAATGTGATTGGACTCCTCCCTTATTCATATACTTACAGATCCAAACTGAATTTCCGGGGGTGACGGTCTCTCCTGTAACTTGGCCCAGTCGATGTTCTTGAAGAACGGGTGCCCTCTGAGGTCTCTTACTAGTTCCTTTCGTTTTTCTTGGTCGAAATGTAAGAGCTATAAAAGAGAATAAAATAACATAAGAAACACTGAAGGAACAATAACAGTAGCTGAACTCCCCACCTTCCTCTATTTAATATTTGATTCTGACAGTTTCATTTGACTTTTAAACCTGCTACTATGTCGGGATTGGGTTGAATCATAGCACAGTCCCTTATTTGTTTAATATTAGCTCACAATAGTTTTCAATAGCAATTAAATATTAATAACAATATCATAAAAAGTATATCTTTCTATTAAATGTGCAACTGCCATGTTTTTTTTTCATTATAACAATGGCAACGCCAGGAGAGGTTTATATTCTGTCTGTGTAAGGAATGTCCCCAAAAAAATCACATTTTCTGCATGTGCGAAGGCCCCATCGCCTTCCAGACAAACCACGAATTCAAGTTGCACACATCCTCGGCAATGGAATTTTAGCAGACACAAGGGCTGCTGCTTTCTTTATACAAATGATGTGGCAATTTTCCTCCCACTAATACAAATCATGTGACACTATTCCACCCAATAATACCAATCATGGGGCACTATTCCTCCCACTAATACCAAAGAAGGGTCAACATTTCTCCCATTAATACCAATGATGGGGCACTATTCCTCCCATTAATAGCAAAGATGGGTCAACATTTCTCCCATTTATACCAATGATGGGGCACTGTTCCTGCCATGAATACCAAAGATGGGTCAACATTTCTCCCATTAATGCCAATGATAGGGCACTATTCCTCCCACTAATATTAAAGATGGGTCAGCATTTCTCTCATTAACACCAATGATGGGGCACTATTCCTCCCATTAATACCAAAGATGGGTCAACATTTCTCCCATTAATACCAATGATAGGGCACTATTCCTCCCACTAATATTAAAGATGGGTCAGCATTTCTCTCATTAACACCAATGATGGGGCACTATTCCTCCCATTAATACCAAAGGCGGGTCAACATTTCTCCCATTTATACCAATGATGGGGCACTGTTCCTCCCATGAATACCAAAGATGGGTCAACATTTCTCCCATGAATACCAGTGATGCGGCACTATTCCTCCCACTAATATCAAAGATCAGTCAACATTTCTCCCATGAATACCAGTGATGGGGCACTATTCCTCCCACTAATATCAAAGATCAGTCAACATTTCTCCCATGAATACCAATGATAGGGCACTAGTCCTTCCACTGATATAAAAGACAGGGCACTACTCCTCATACTAATACCAACAATGGGGGCCAGTATTTCTCTTCCTACTCACCACAGGCACTGGGGGAGATTTACGAAGACTGGTGCACACAGAATCTAGTGGAGCTGTGCATGGTAGCCATTCGGCTTCAAACTTCAGCTTGTTCAATTAAGCTTTGGCAATAAAACCTGGAAGCTGATTGTTTTCTGTGCAGAGTTGCACCAGATTTTTTCCAGGTTTAGTAAGTCAGCCCCACTATGTTATATTTTAAAATCTCACTGACCAGCAAGCCTCAGACATTAATTCAACTAATGCTTGGGCACTTTTCCCCAATGGCTACAGACCGGCCCCCCTTAAAGTCTAAAGGACAGTAAACTGACCCTTTGTTTAAAACATTTAGAGAACCCAAATATTTATGAATGTATCCTGGGAAGAATGTGAAATTGTGTTTTTTAAAATCCTAACTACAAATATATATAACGTAGAAAGGATTTTGTCCTTTAGGCCCCTTACACAGGAGGTGGGCTTAGTTGGAGTTCACCTGTTCAGCTGGGAATCTGTCCACTGATCCCTGCTGAGCAGGTGGATGGCTGGTTCGTGTATGCTTCGATTATGCAAAGCAGATACAGACACTGCCCACTTTCCTCTATGGGCGTTTGGATGTAAATGGACCGCCGTCTTTTTACACCTGACTGCCATCCGATCAAATCCACCAGATGAATGGGGACAGGATCGGATCGGATGTCAGTGGGCGTCAATGGACATGTGTCCATAGAGGAGACTGGAGGTCCGCCTGAAAAACTGACAGGCAGACCTGATCGGTCCGTCCGTGTGTAAGGGCCCTTACAAACAGCTAAAGCTCTGCATTTACTTACCCTTTCTATGAGGTCACGGAGATGATGATTCATTGTCGGCAGATAATAAACCTTCTTGAAAAGTATTGTTGTCAGCAATTCCTGTGGTGTCTGCTTCCCATTATAAAATGGGCGTATGCCTACAGCCATCTCGTACACCATTAGTCCCAGTGAGAAATAATCAGCCATGGTATAGTAGGGATCGCCTTGAAGGACCTGTAGAAATAGGGGAGAGAAAGAAGTATGAGAACATTTTCGGGTCAGGCAGAGGATAGACATGACTCTATTTTGGCATATGCGATGGAGGTATCCTCCCAGGAGTCCCAAATTTGTGAACAAAAGACATCAAACTAGGGCAGAACTTGTCAATATGGTAGGTGGGGCTTAAAGTGTATGTATAGTCAAAACTTTTAGTTTTTGTGTTGGATGGAGTAGATAAAATAAAGTAAATATATCATTTGATCGGTTGGGGTTTGTTCAGAACTTCCAGGTTCTGACTGAACCCAAGTTCAACATGACAAATAGAGAGGTTGAATATGCCCTTTATAAAGGACCCCAACAGCTCAATGTTCACAAGCCTCACTATGTTAAATGACTACAGCAGGCAAGCAGTCACTGAAGCTTTTTATCTTATTTGGATGTCTCAATTATGTCCTACAAAGTAGCTCCAACACTGCTGCACAGAACCTCCCACCTTATGTTGGGGACATAGTTCTGGCCTCAAAACCCACTAAAAATGACTGGGGCATCAGTGGAAAAAATCCCTATTTAGTGAAAGGGGGGGGGGGTACCCCTTTAACTTTCTTATATATCCAATAATGATAATTGGTATATCTGAATAAAGATGACCATTAAGTCTAATATCAGGTGGGTAGCAGTTTACTTACCTCTGGGGCCATGTAAGGGATTGTCCCGGTACATCCTTTAATCCTATTGTTTTCTGATACACCGATCATCGACATTCCCAAATCGGCAATTTTAGCCCGGCCGTCCTTGTCCAATAGAATATTAGATGGCTTCAGATCTCTGTAAAGAAAAGGAGTGGATGGTAAGCTATGCGTATCAGACACGTTTTTTTAAACATGGAAAAAATACAAATTTATATATATGATATAATATTTATGGGTTGATATTGGATTCTTTTAAATATGCCTTTAGTACGATCTCTCTTTCCAACTCTGCCCACCTGCTATATTCATTATGAGGAGCTCTCACTCCACATGCTGAATTTTTTTATTAATAGATAGTGATGAGTTTGGATTGAGGCCACCAGGAAGCTGGCACTGCACTCCGCCAATCATAGGCAGTGAGGCATTTCCCGACCGGCAGCTGCACATACACATGCTGCCTATGATTGGCAGTGTGCAGTGCTGGCTTCCTGGCGGGCTCGACCCGAACACACCAGAGCCCATCGATCGTAATATCGATAGTAATGGATTGTGGCATGAGCCCGGAGACTTCTGCAGCAGAAGGAATGAGACATCTTGGAAGGCTAAATAACTGGGAACTCTGGTAGAAATTGTTCCCGATTCACCAAAAATGAAAAGAAGCCAAGGGGTGAGTCTTCCAGCACTATTTACCCACAACAAAAAATAATTTAGTTGGAGTGGCCCAATAAATACTCCATTGCTAATCAGCTGATCTAATCATTACCTGTGCACGATAGTCTTAGAATGAAGGAACTCCAGGCCACATAGTATTTCCGCAGTGAGATTTCTGATGGAGAAAGAAAGAAATGTATTAGCATTCATAACCATCACAGACCAATTAAAGCTAAAGATGAACAGACTGTATGGATGGACAGGGCTGAGCTGGAAGGGTCTGACCTCAGTGGTCAGCCACCCCACCTCTAGCGTAACCCAGTCTTTGGACTTACCTTAAGACGTCCTCAGAAAGTGGAGCTGAACGCCTGATCAATCTCCTGAGATTCCCTCCGCTCAGATATTCCATGACAAGAACGAGCTGGTCCTGTGGGAAAAAAGAGAAGTTATATTTCTATATGACGTTTACATTACATTCCACTCCCAAAAAAAGTCACCCTTTGCAGAACTATTTTAGGGGGTCTGGATAAATACTGTAAAAAGACAAAGAAATTGGAAGATGAAAAGACTTACTTCTGATTGGAATGAGCCATATAGATGGGTAATAAAAGGGTTGTTTCTGGCTGCTTCCAGCAGTTGAACTTCTCTAAGGGCAACTGCGAGATCTCGGACATTTTTCTTTTCAATAATCTTCACTGCTAGCATCTTGCTGGTAGCGGGATGAGAGGCCAACAGCACCTTACCAAAGCCCCCCTGTCCTAGTGATTCATGAAGGGTGAAGCTTTTTTCCAAGGCCAGTCTGTATGACTTGTCCGACGTGACTCTGGTTTTGTGGTTCACTGCAGGTGACTGGTCCTTCATGACACCATTTATGGGGGCCACTGAATAAGACTGATCATTTATGACACCAGTGTTTGGCAGCACTGCAGCTGATTGGTCCTTTGTAGCATCGGTGTGGAGCAGCATTGTACGTAATTGGTCCTTCATGGGCCGGATGTTACGGACCAATATGCATGACCGATCTTTCATGGCACCAATGTTGGTGACCACTGCGTTTGACCAGTTCTTTTTGCCACTGTTGGATGGGGCTGGTAGAGATGGCTTACGATTCATGGTGGTGTTGGGCACCACTGCATGCGATTTTACATTGGCGGCAGCAGTGATGAGGACCGTGCTGATTGCCCAGGCCCACTTGTCAGCACTGCAGGGTACTATTGTGTTTACCAGATTCTGCATGGCAACAGTTTGGAGGACCACTGGGCTTGATT
Organism: Glandirana rugosa; assembly: GCA_018402905.1. Lineage (NCBI taxonomy): Eukaryota > Metazoa > Chordata > Amphibia > Anura > Ranidae > Glandirana > Glandirana rugosa. Next base: position 832,309 of record BLSH010116917.1, on the reverse strand, counting down.
GGTCCTCCATTGCACCGGTGTTTGGTACCACTGTGTGTGACCGTTCCTTCATGGTATCATTGTTGGTGACCACTGTTTGATGGTTGTCCTTGGTGGTAGCACTTGGAGCTGTCTCTCTGATGGTGGTGAATAAGGCATCATTTATTCCTGGAGAGAGAAAAGAATAGTTTTTAGTCCTGCTATTTTATAAACCCATCATGTATTTATATTACACAGAATCTGTGAACATTTCAATGAATTTCCTTTTACATATATAAGTGAATGTTGTCTGTATGTTCCATATGTTCCTATATATATACACATAGACAATATAGTCTTTTTGTTTGCTTGGCAGTCCAGTCTTTTGTACATGGCTTTCTGTGTCAGAACAGACATGACGTCTCTAAGACCCCATACACACTATCCAACTTTTGTTGTCAGATTTTCTTCAGATTTACCAAAACCATGTATTGCAAGGGCCTGTCTGATTGCATACAAATTGAAACTCCTAAGGTTTGACCTCATATTATATGGTTTTGGTAAATCTGAAGGAAAAGATCTACAGAAAAATGGATAGTGTGTATCCAGCTTTACCAACAACTCCCTGGATAACCATACTTAAACCTTCAGGCCACCCAAAGACAGCAATTTTAATCTGATATATCACAGCTTTATCAATCATTAGTTGTGGTGGCTGCATTCATTTTTCTTTCTATGTTTTTTTTTTTCTTCTGTTTTCACCTGGTGATCCGGCCAGTAACACACCTCCTGTATCATAACTCTGGAGGAAGGAGCACAGTAGATAGCAGCATTGTCAGTCTAGGGGTAGGGGAGTGTTAAATGTATTTGCAGATTTGAATGCAAATAACAACTTGAAGCCAAACTCAGCTCACACTTTGTAATCAGTTACAGCAAATGTTTTTTTCCTTTTGGGATAAAAGTTTTACATGAATAAATAAAAGCCAATCATTGTAATCTGCCAGTGGTAATCCGTGTAAACTGATACATTCTGCTGGAGAGCTTCAGCTTCTGAAAAACAGCTGGCTGAATCACCAGATGATAATAGAAGAAAGAATACCTAAAATAGAAAATAAAGCAGCCATCACATCTAAGAATTGGTAAGCTGCAATATAATAAATGTTTGATTTTGGATTTAACACTGCTTTAAAAAGTGTTAGCTGGAGTTTGGCTTCAATTTGTTTGGTGTATCTAAATCTGCTAATGCCTCTAACGTGCCCTTCCAAGTTAGACTAACAATGCTGCTGTCCAAAGGTGCCACCCGTGCCCCTTTTATCAAGAGTGGGGGCGCTTTAATACAGGAGGTGTGTTACTGGCCAGATCACCAGGTGAAAACAGAGGAAAAAAGCCTAAAAAAGAAAACAAATGCAGCCACCACATCTAATGATTGGTAAGCTGCAATATAATACATTTTTGGATTTGGGTTTAATACCGCTTTAAATCAAGAGATTTCCACTTTAGGGGCAGGTTTATACCACAAAAACGCACTCCAGATATGTTCCAGATGCGTTTCTGCATGCTCATTTTTTAATATGTTTTTTATGCATTCCGCTGTGTTTTTGTTGTGTTTCTGGATGCATGCCAGGTGCTTTTTTTCTTAATTTTTTCCTGTTTTTCTTTTTACATTGTATTGGGGTCTGATACGTTTTTGATGTGTTTGGGATGTGTTCTGGTGCATTTTTGATACGTTTTACCATGTTTTAGTAGTGTCCAGTGGAGGAAAAAGCATGTCATACTTTTTTTTTCCTGAAACTGGAACGCCCTGGAACTGACTACACTTGTGTGAACGATACCATTGGAAACCATATAACCTAATTTCCATGCATTTCTGATGCAGAAAAAAACGCATTAGACTGCATATGGTGTGAACTGACCCTTAGGCTTCATTCTCATCAATGCGTTTTGTCATGCTTTTTGCAGAAACACAGGACATGCTTTTTTTTACATGGGTTCCTATGGAACACATTCACATCAATGCATTTTTGTGCCTCTGCATTTTTGGAAATGGTCAGGGAGTTTTTAAAATGCAAAATGGTGCTTTTTTGGTTCAATCGACTTCAGTGGAGAAGCTGCAGAAAAGTGTAGTGTGTTTTAATCCCCATAAACACGATCCGAAAATTGGGTGACAGATCTTCCGTTTTTATTTGCATGCTGATCTCAGATCGAATCTGAAGAGTGTACTAAAGTCATAAAAATTCTCCTGCGACAGAATAAAAAATCAGAAGTGATGTCATGTGTTGCAGTGTATTTGTATTGTATTTTCGGACAACAATTTTACTGATTAAACGAAATCTGGTATCGTAAGAGAAAATTTTTTTCGTGTTTGTCCGATCGAATAATATCGGATGAACTGTCATGATCGGCTCTCAAAAGCTCTGTACTAACGATCGGATTATCGTACGATCGCTTAGAAAGCGGGACTTTTCGTCTGATTTTCGGATCGCGTGTAGGGGCCATTAAGGCTCGATTAACATCTATGCATGTTGCTTTTGAGTGTTTCTGCAGTGCCTTTTGTTGTGCTCTCTGCGTTTTGTTAACCACAATTTTACCGCTACTTTGCTGCGATTTGTGTTTTTTTGGGTGGGGGGTATTTGTTATTGGCCAGAATTAAAAATGCAAATTGCAGTAAAAACGCACTGCATGCTTTTGTGCAGCTTCTCCATTGAAATATATCAAACCAAAAAAAACCCCACCATTTTGCATTTATAAAAAATGCATTGATGTGAACGTATTCCATAGGAATCCATGTTAAAAATGTCCTGCGTTTCTGCAAAAAAGCAAGAAAAAATGTATTGGTGTGAATGGAGCCTTAGCATGTTTTTTATGTGTTTTTGGTTTGCATTATTTTATCTGCTCAACAACAAATTGGCCAAAGAAAAAAGCATAACAACGCAAAACGCATCAGATAGCGTTCCGAAAACGCAGAAAGCACAGCAAAAAGGCTCTGCAGAAACGCTCAAAAGCAACATGCATAGATGTGAATGGAGCCTAAATGTGCATAGTTGGCGTGGGCTCTCAGAGTAAATATGCATCCAGCAATACACTCAGTTTTCAAAGCTAACACACAGTAAGCCCTCATACACATGGGCGTTTTTTAACGCCACATTTTTGGGCGTTTTTTTACAGCTCTCCATGTTATTCAGTGGGACCATAAAAACACCAACGTTTTTGAGCAGTAGAGGGCGTCGGCGTTAGTGAGCTGTAACTAGAACGCAGGGCCAGCGCGTTCCAAGGCTGTAACGTCTTGGCGTTTTTGACGCCGCTGCTGTAAAATGCTCACTAACGCCGTACCGGCGTTAACCATCGTTTTTGAGTTAAAGAATAGCAGAGGAATTTTTTTTTTTTAAAAAACGCCGATTGACACCGAAGCTCATTAACGCTCACTAACACCGATGTTTTCAAAAACGTCGGACCTGACGTTTTGCTTATTTTTTCTCATACGCCCGTGTGTATGGGGTCTAATAGCGACCTTTATGTTTAAAAAAACGATCGTTGGAGGAGGCCAGCTCAGCCCATCTAATGGTATCACCTGCAATCAACAATAAATTGATACATCTCTATATGCTTCATCAATCCTATCTAACCCCTGTTAGGTTACATGCCATGCACTGTGTGTCTCATAGGTGTGCGCAGCCTATTGCATTCGGGTGTGCACCCTAAATCTCAAACACATATGCATGTATGTGCATGTATATATATATATATATATATATATACTGACAGTGTCTGTAGAGCAGTGGACTTTGTCGGTAGGGTAGAGGTCAGTGTCAGTAGGGCAGTGGACGGTATCAGTTTTTGTTTTTATTGTTTGATTTTTTATTATTTTATTTTTAATATTTTTTATAATTTTATTTATTTCATTTTTTTTTATATTTTTTTTTAGGAGTCCCATTAGGGGGCTTTGGTGAAATATCAGGGGTCTAAACAGGGGTATTCTGCACCACTCTGGGTGATTAGGGTGTGCCCTGGCACACCTGGCACACCCTGTGCGCAGGCCTATGGTGTGTCGGTATTGGCGGCAGGTGACGGACATTCTGTCCGCCGTGCTGTCAATCCCTGTACCCCATTGGTGTGTTTGCTGGGAGTTCTGGATGAAGAGATGTGGCCTAGACATATAAGGACTATGTTACTAGAAACATTATTCATGGCCCGTAAAGCAGTAGCACTTAGGTGGATTCAGCCTCCATCCATATCTCAATGGCTAAGGCTAGTGGGCCAAGTATTACCGTATGAGAAAATTATTTATGAACATCGGGGTTGTCCAAATGAATAAAATAAAGTGTGGGGTGCCTGGTGTGCCTCCGCCCTTACTGGGTCCAGCGGGTGAACCAGAGCTTGACAGCATTTGGTATTATTAACTGAGATATTGTTTGACACCTTTTCTTGATATGATTGCCATGCTAGATAAACTGAGCTATGTGGTATACATGTAAGCTAAAGTCTTTTGCGCACTGTGAATGTACCTTTTTTACGCTCACATTGAGCGCCCAAGATTACAGTAATTGTATGTGTATCTTTTTCAATAAAGAGTTTTTTTAAAAAAAAAGTTCTTTTTAGCTGAGGCCACCGAGATTTGAAAAATAACCGCTGCTTCAGTAAAAATAGCTTTGTGTTCCAGCTGGGTGCATGGAGGCTAATAATGTGCTCATATTTAAACAGAGATTTGTGTATATAGGGGAGACTATAGTACACTTATATAGTGCTGATCCCTTATAGATGATTGTTATTTTACACTATAGATCATTATGGCTCTTACCTGACGGGGCTACTTTTCCTCTTTCAAACATCTGTTTGGGTTTGTAAATGCTGCTAATTTTGTGCCCAACTGCCCTAATACCTCGCACAATCATGCTACCTATACCCGCTCGTGGGGCAGTTACACTGGGCTGGGAAGCAGGCTGGAGATCCTCTGGGGAGGATTTCCATTTCTGCTTTGTAGATTCCTCTTTGATGACCAGAGGATTCATCATCATGTTTCGTCTGTAGAATCGCTTCATTGTAATCAAATTAGCACTAAACGCTTCAAAAAGCAGGAGCTGCAAAAATCGCTTCCTCTCTGAACAAGGATCAGCAAAGCTCTGGTGGCAGCTGGCTGCCTCTGGAAGGTATTACTGGCTCTGCAGCAGCTGATGACCTCACAGTCAGAGAAAAGTCACATGACCAAGAGCTTTTTTTTTTTATTTTTGAACAATCTTTATTCATAAAGCAGTCTATTAACATTGCATCCCGTATTGACAATCCTTTCTTTGTAAAAAACTTGAACTCTGGAGGGAAATACAGGAAACATACAAAGAGTCTGCTAACATATGTCTCATCTTAACCACTTCAGCCCTGGAAGGATTTCACACTTTAGGACCAGAGCATTTTTTGCGATTCGGCACTGCATCACTTTAACTTTAATTATGATGGGGGCAATTATGATGGGCAATTATGACAGGGACAATTATGACAGGGTCAATTATAATTGAGAAATTATGATGGGGCAATTATGATGGGGCAGAATGGCAGAATGATGGGGGAATTATGACGGTGGCAGAATGAGGGGGCAATTATGATGGGGGCAATTATGATGTGGCAATAATGATGGGGGCAATTATGACAGGGGCGTAATGATGGGGCAATTATGACAGGGCAATTATGACGGGCAGAATGATGGGGGCAATTATGACGGGTCAATTATGACAGGGGCATTGATGTACGGGGCAGTTATGTCAGGGGTAATATGATGGAGATAATTATGACAGGGGCAGAATGATGGGGTTAATTATGATGGGGCAATTATGACCAGGGCAATTATGATCGGGGCAGTTTTGATGGGTGGAATATGATGGTGTAGTTGTGATGGGGGCAACATGATGAGGCAATTTCTTTTTCTTTTTTAATAGAAAAGGAGTACAGAAAAAAAGTAGCCAGTGAGTGTAGATATATATACAGAAACAAGGGATATCAACTACTATAAGGGGTGGTTCACACCATACAAACACAGTCCGGATGCATTCCAGATGCTTTTCTGCATGCACATTTTTCATGCGTTTTTGGTGCATTTTTGAAGCAGTCCAGTGCGCCCCCCCCCCCTTTTTTTCTTAACATAAATTAAGGACATGTGAGTTCCAGTGAGTTTTTGGTGCGTTCTAGTGCATTTTTGATGTGTTTTACCGCGTTCCAGGACAGTTCAGTGCAGAAAAAATGCAGCATATTCAGGCCAGTTCACACCATAGAAATGCATATCATATAACATATACAGTGTGCAAATGTGCTAGATAATAGGAAATATACAAGGGTATAGTCCAAAAGTGAAAAGGTCTGTGATAGGTCTCTGTATGAATGGTGCTCCCACATAAAGTCCAGAGAGGATTGGAGAAAATTGAAGAAAGTCCCCAGGATCAAAGGGTAGCCAAGAGCAGAAAAAATGCAGCATGTTCTACTTGTTTTTTCTGGAGCTGGAACACACTGGAACTGACTGCACCAGTTATGAACTATGCCATTGAAAACCATATAACCTACTATCCATGCGTTTTTGATGCAGGGGGGGGGGGGGGTTCCTTAAGAGATGGCAACTTCCTGACTTTGCTGTTGCTATGGAAACCTGACCTACAAGCTATTATACTGCTTGCACCACACTGAGCATGTGTGAGATTGGCAGGTGCATGATGGTTAGCCTGGAATTCAGGAAGAGATGCACTCTGGCTTCAGATGCCCACACTGGAGATGGCCGCGCTGTGCTGGGATATTATAAAGTAAGAAAACAATGCTGCAAAAATACTAAACAGAACTTAGTTTACAGAATACCTTTACTAGAATGCACTAAGCATGAGTATTATAGGGATATTTTTATCTAAAAAGTAAAATATCGGCCAGAACACCGCTTTAAGCATTCTTATATCCTCTTCTACCATCTCTTTGAAAACATCTAGATAGTGATTGGAGGATTTCTGTGGGTTGAAATTGGAACGATTCCTCAGACCACTATCTTGATATTCTCTACTTTGGTTTGTTTCTAGTGGTTTCTCCATAAAATATTTGTTGATGTTTAACTTTCTAATAAACTTCTCAGTGTCTACGCATCAAATTTTTTAAAATCCTTATCCGGTGCATAATTCAAATCTAGTTTGGGTACCTTTAATTCATTTTTAGTAAACGAGGCATTGCTTAGGTTAAAAAATACCCTATCCTACTGTTCACGTTTTCTTTTTGTTCTTTCTCCCGCCTCTACATCCTCTCGTGCATTTCATTGGGGTCCTTGTTGCCAATAGGGAGCTTTCTCCTGGTGCCATAGGGGGCCCCCCTCCTGGGGCCACGGTTGGGGTCTCTCTGGACCCTGGGGGGTTCATTCTTGGCTCCAAGGGATGCCCCCTAGTCCACCTCGAGGGCCATAGGACCCTCTGTTGTGTTTCCACATCCTCCTCCTACCACACTCTGGTGGGTCCCCATGTCCCCTCCGGTGAAAACCCCCATGATAGTTGTTCCCATATTGGTCATAACCATACTGGAGTGGCTGAAACCTATTGTGAGCGGGTAACCTGTACCCATGTGTGTCCCTATATCCATGCTGATTGGATGGATTCCTCTGCATTTCAGGGGGTTTATATATAGGAGGTGTTGTGCTTGGTCAGGTGACCCCTTATGACGGCAGACATACCTGGGGAAACGGACGTAGGGCAGGACTGACTGAGCATACCACTTCCACTGTGTGGGAAGTACCTGGAACGCATAACGGCATCCTATCATTTCTGAATATGCAATTTTCTTCAGCAAGATTATGAGTGTGATTTTATTTGATTTTACAATAAACCTTGACATACTTCACCATGGGAAGCCCTCTTTTCTTGCGCTTTAATATGGGAGGACCCTTGATGAGCTTCAAAGACATCCAGAGTGAGACTGGGGCTGTGGAACATCCAAAGTGAAGTGATTTCAACCCATGCTTGTTTTGACTACTTGTAATGGGGGGTCAAAACCGTCCGGTGAGTGCACTGTGCGCTTATATGTTGTGGTGGAAAGGATCATGAAAGGCATTTGTGTGGAGACACCCTGGTGTTCTTTCTGGGACCTGTCACTTCCTGTCATATATTTGTGGAGGCGTTGTCACCATCATGAACTGTGTTGCTCTAAGTCACTTTTAATTGTTGCAGCGCCACCTAAGGCTCATTATATGAACTGCTTTGGACTAAATTTTGCACTTATTTTTGCAAATATTTGCACTGTTTTATGAATTGATTGATCACTTATTTATTCATTTAATGGGTACATAGAATGAGCGCAGTTTAAATTTCTGGTTATTGTAAGGTACATGTGTTTCATTGCAAAGAGACATAGCATGTCAAGTTCGCATATATAAGTGGTGATCTTCCAAAGAAGTCCCTGGCTCCATGGGTGTCCACAGGTAGGGGCAAGGGTGAGCAGTTGCCCCCCCCCCTGGAATCAGGGATCAGATCAGGGGTTCCCCACTAGGTCCTTATCCTCTTGAGCCATCTAGCAGTTTCTGAGTCTCTTGGGCTATGTATGCAGTCTCTGATTGTCTCTTGTACCATGTCCACAGTCTCTGACCGTCTCCTGTACTATGTCCGCAGTCTCTGACCATCTCCTGTAGTATGTCTGCAGTCTTCGACCATCTTTTTTACTATGACTGCAGTCTCTTACCATCTCCTGTACTATCTTGTCAATTTTCCTAACGCACACCTTTCTGGCAAAATAAGGCTCGTCTAGAAGTGGGTGCTGCAGCAATCACCAGCTGGATACTGGAAGCGTCAAACGTGTAAGTATTCGCCAGATCTTTCTTTAAATAAAGAACCTTGGTGATCCTTGGTGTGCTGGCAAATACTTGCACATCTCCTGTACTATGTCCGCAATCTCTGACCGTCTCCTGTACTATGTCTGCAATCTCTGACCGTCTCCTGTACTATGTCTGCAGTCTCTGACCGTCTCCTGTACTATGTCTGCAGTCTCTGACCGTCTCCTGTACTAGGTCTGCAGTCTCTGACCGTCTCCTGTACTAGGTCTGCAGTCTCTGACTGTCTCTTGTACTAGGTCTGCAGTCTCTGACCGTCTCCTGTACTAGGTCTGCAGTCTCTGACCGTCTCCTGTACTATGTCTGCAGTCTCTGACCATCTTCTGTACTAGGTCAGCAGTCTCTGACTATCTCTTGTACCATGTCTGCAGTCTCTGACTGTGATGATGACATTGTTGAAAAGGGGCAGAGCATGGGTGACCTTAAAATAATGCCCCCCCTGAAAAAAATTCTGTGGACGCCCATGCCTGGCTCCTGTACTAGGTCTGCAGTCTCTGACTGTCTCCTGTACTATGTCTGCTGTCTCTGACCATCTCCTGTACTAGGTCTGCAGTCTCTGACTGTCTCTTGTACTAGGTCTGCAGTCTCTGACCGTCTCCTGTACTAGGTCTGCAGTCTCTGACTGTCTCTTGTACTAGGTCTGCAGTCTCTGACCGTCTCCTGTACTAGGTTTGCAGTCTCTGACTGTCTCCTGTACTATGTCTGCAGTCTCCGACCATCTCCTCTACTATGTCTGCAGTCTCTGACCATCTCCTGTACTATGTCTGCAGTCTCTGACCATCTTCTGTACTAGGTCAGCAGTCTCTGACTATCTCTTGTACCATGTCTGCAGTCTCTGACTGTGATGATGACATTGTTGAAAAGGGGCAGAGCATGGGTGACCTTAAAATAATACCCCCCCCCCCCCGAAAAAAATTCTGTGGACGCCCATGCCTGGCTCTACTTGCTTCCTGTCTGGAACCTCACACTTCCTGCTTTGACAGGGGAAGTCTCATTCTTCTTGCTGCACCATTTATAAAACAACTAAGAATACCTCCTGGTGATGGTGGGTAGAACTCAGCAGAAACTATTTCACCTCTGTATTCAGAGTACCAATAGTTTTGAATGGGTATGTGATCAGTGATGTAAAATCACTTGTTTGCCTCCACATGACAAATGTCAGTGCAGGCGATGGAGAGTGAAATTTGATTGGTTGCTTTGTGAAGCACAGGCTGTCCAAGGTCATCTTCTTTGCTTGATAAACAAAAACCTACATTTTTGACACTTTACCCTTTCCAACGCTAACATTGTGAAATATAAAGATATTTCATTTTCTTTTATGCCTTATGCATTGTCCTTCTAACTGGGTGTGTTGAATAATACTCCAGCAATCTATTGTTTGCTGTAAAAAGAAAGTGCATTAACGTTCATTGAGACTAATTGAAAATGATGGCAAGATGAAAATTGTGATGCTCCCATTCCATGTAGACATCTCTCCCCAGATTAAATTAATTGTGCCATTTTTCATCTGTATAAAACCGATGATTACACTGTAGCGCAGCCTAGGATGCAGATGACAGCTTTGCATGTGCCATGCCATGGATGTGAATGCTTGCATGTTACAGTAAGTGTAACATGGCCAAGACAACTGACAGGTGAAGACCTCAGGGATATGCATATACTTTATTTAGAGGGATAAAATGTTTTTCAATTAGATCCGGAGCGTCAATAAAACAAAGGAGCTACCGTTGTAAGATTTGCATTGAGAATATAAGCGCGTGCATAATTTATGCATGAACTGCTCGACTAGTGCGGCGCTTTCTGAGTGTAAGTGCATTGCTACTGTACTGTTGACATTTAAAAATAGCACTGTTAAGTAGCTCTTGGCTATGAATGAGGCTGTGAATGTGAAAATGTTGCTAAGCTAACACACTGTTTTCTTTGGCCTGATTTTGCAGCTGAAAGCGTCTCCATTCCACCCGGCTTCTCTCTGCCGTGCTGCTGTACGTTTCTCATATCACGCATTTGCCTGCTTCCCGCAGATTCCCTCTCCTGGGATGTGTTGCTCTCTGTTTCCTATCATTATTTATTGGAGCACTCCCTGGTTTTCTGCCTCTCTTTCCCCTTCAGTAGATATTTATTTATTTTGTTTGTAATTCAGAGAATTCACACCACATTAAGCATTTTCATTACCTAAAATAATTAGGTGATGGGAGAGGAACGCGCTCTAATTTGCTGTCCTTAAATAAAATTAATGCTCCTGTGATGCTGGCTTTGGACATTTTTCTTCCCCAATTACATTCTGGCCTCCCATCTATTATCTGTCCTGATATACGACTCAATTACTGGCGGCAAACTGCGGGCAGAGACAGTTACGCCGTAACACTTAGAGGGAGATGCAGGGTGATGGACAGAGATGGGGACAGAGGGGAGAGGATAAGAGGCGTTCGCTAGCAGAGACATTAAAGCAGAGTTCCGGCCGAAATAAGACTTTTAAGATAAAAAATACCCCTAGAATACTCATGCCTTGTGCAATGTAACAAAGGTATGCTGTAAACTATGCCCAGTTTTCTATTTTTGCAGCATAGTTTTCTTAATTTGTGAAGTTCATGCACAGCGTGGCCATCTCCAGTGTGGGCATCTGAAGCTGCAGTATCCTCCTTCCAGGATTCCATGCATGCTGGCTACCCAGCATGCATCTGCTGATCTCACGCATGTGCATTGCGGTACAATCTTGGTCAGCTTGACATGGCACAGAAACTCTGTTGAGAAACTTGGGCCTAGGGTGTGCTTTAGTGTTTAGCACAATAGTTTGTCTGTTAACTGATATGAAACCAGTTGACTTAAGGCCCGTACACACGGTCCAATGGTTGGTCAACAACCGTCGTCCTACAGCCTGTTGGCTGATAATCCGATCGTGTGTACGCACAATTCTACAGCCGATTTCCAATCGTCGTCCAACAGAAGTTGGACAACGAGACTAGAAAACTTGTGTTGGCCAACAAGGAGTTGACCGATTGTTGGCTCGTGTGTACAGAAGTTGCCCAACCAAAAGTTGGAAGTGCAAACACGCATGCTCGGAATCCAGGAAGTGTTCGGTCATGTAACCTGTGTTCCTAATTCACAAATCACATTCACCTGAACTTCCTCGTTATACGCTCAGAACACATCACTACATTTGGCTTTGTTGGCTGATTACTTGATTCACGTTAGTACACTAGACCAAACCGCCGTCGCCCAATTTGGACAAAAGTTGGACGTTCGGTTGACCAACCATTGGCTCGTGTGTACGGGGCTTTAGTTCTGCTATATTGATGCAAAGTTAAAGTGGTGTTAAACCCTTACATATACCCAATGAAGTGACTGGCCTCAGGGGATACACAGAGATGAAACAAATCCTCTTACATAAGCTGCTACAGCCGTCTGTCCCCTAAATCCATTCAGTGTGGAACTTACATACGGTCTCTCAGCTCTGAAAAGCAGGGAGTGGAGAGCTGACGTTAAATTAGTGAGGAGAGCTCTGAGAGCTGATTGGAGGGAAGATACACCCCCCCCTCCTCCACACAGCACAGAGGAACAGAGCTGAGACCGTCAATCTACTGGGGGTGCCTCCCCTGTCACCTTTTTTCTGTTGATGTCAAGAAAACTTGTCAAAAAGTGACGCATGCTGATAGCAGAGAAATGAAGCAGCCGACAGAAATTATACTTAGGCTGCATTCACACCTCAACATTTTGAATCGCGGGCATATTTGCCGCGGTTCTGCCTGCGATTTCAAAGCGCTGAGGTTCCATTCATTTGAATGGCACCTAAAATTGCGTTTCAGTTCTGCCACGATTGTCACGTGATAAGTCACGCTGCAATCGCGGCAACCCTCATCACGTGAAGCTTGTCGCCCAAAAAAGCTGCTTCACGCGATGGGGGTTGCCGCGATTGTAGTGCGATTTATTGTGTGAGAATCGCTGAAGAACTGCACTGTGATTTTAGATGCCATTCAAATGAATGGCATCTCTAATGCTGCAACTTGTCATTCACACCACAGCGCTTTTAAATCCAGGCAGAATTGCGGAAAATCTGCCCGCGATTCAAAACGCTGAGGTGTGAATAAATTGAGACAAGTACACACTATAGAGGGATATGCTTTTGTTCATATTTCATGTCTGATGTTTGCAACAGGTTTGATCATTTACGATTGCAACAGTTTGGATGATTCTGTAAAGTGTGAACTTTGGTTAAACATCATATCTTGTCTCTGTTTTATTAGCAGCCAGCTGAAGATCTTGTGTTAACCATGCATGCTTCTCTGGGCCAGCTCACACCATAACACGATGTTGGAAAGGAGCGTTCCGTGCACATTTCTTGCATGCCGTTCAAACACGTTGCCCTTGTGATCTACATGCAGGTGCCAATGTATTGTTAAGGGCTTTCTAGATGTTCTGCATTTGCAGCCACCAAATCGCAAGGTACCTCAGTACCATGAGGTTTGGTATAGTGTGCAAGTACTACTTTTTGTGCAGTCCAGTGCATTTTGCAGCCCATTCAAATGAATTGGCTGTCAAAACGCACCTATGCTTAAAATCTAAAGCTTGGCTGTCATAGAGGCTTCATTAGGTTAAATTAGCACAGTTTGTTGAAGGAAATCAACCAGTTACCAAGCATACCTTTTGCAAAGAGCTCCTTAATTTCAGGCAGCAGAGCACTTGTGACAGTGCATGGGAGCAGTCCATTGTAGGTTCACAAAAACTTTGTTAGGTATAACCTGCCCCCTGCTTCTAGTTATTGGATTATATTGATGGTTCCATCAGTGGATCCAGGAACAGGAAGATCTGTTGCACAGAAACATTGCAGTATACTGTAAGTGGGTATGAGCAAAGGAGCATCTGCTAGATGCTTATTGTCAGTGCCATATCATTCACTGTGTGAATGATAAGCTTGTGTGAGCCTAGGTCCACATTAAAGTTAAACCAGGGGTGCTCTACCTATTAAAATGTGAGGGCCACTTAAGTGATTTGGTGACCGGTCAAGGGCCACAATGAAATGCAATCTATTTATTTTGAATAGCATAATGAACATTTTCCTCCTGCAGCCATTGAATGCCAGCGAGAGGGAGAGGAGGAAAAGCTGGATTTCAGTGGTTGCAGGAGAAAAATGGAGGGGACCAGGTCCTGTAAATGCCACGCCTCCGGTCCAAGTGTAAAACAGAATGTGACAGGCAGCTTGCATGGGCCCCCTGGAGCATGGGGGGGGGTCGCAATTGACCCCTGACACTACAACATTAGTTGGGGGGTAAAAACACATCTCTACCATGGGGTTTACCACCCCCAAACTGCAAATGTAAATGAGCCCTTACTGTCCTGAGCCCCCTAGAAAACCTGCTTTCACACTGATGCGCTGCAGTTTACCCACAGGCTTTCCTGTGGGTTAGCTGCACTTTGCCTTAGACTTCTATCATATTTTGCGGGTGTGGTGCACTTTCTGAAAGTCCTGAGTCCTGAAAACCACACCAAAAGTCCTGAGAAGCCATAGAAGTCTATGGCTCAGTGCAGCTAACCCGCAGGAAAACTGCAGGTGCAATGTGCTGCACCTGCGGATTAGTGTGAAACCAGCCTAATAGTTGTTAACCCTTATTTAACTGCTAATATGCCCATTGCAAAAGGTCAGTGCATGTGTTGTTTAATACACTGACCTCCTTTTTCCCCTTCCAGGTTCTGCTGTCATTGCTCTCCATTTCCAGGCTCCTAGAAATGTCCAAGGTGAAGTGCACTTGGTATCACTCTGCCTGGGACAGGACTCGGCGCTACAGAGGAAGCAACAGCTTATGTGGCTCCTGATTCCTCCACAGCCATCTGCTTCCTCCATGGCTGGCACCAAGCCCAGTTCGCGATCGAAGGGTTGCCAACCCCGGGCATGCGCTTCCCTAGTGTGAGGTAGAGGGCCACAGTTTGAGCCCTCCTGGGTTAAACTGTGGTGAGACTATGGACAATTAAGTATTTACATGTTCTTAACAAGCAATAAATGAGCTTTAAAACAAGTGGGGAAACAGAGTGAGCTGAGCTGCTGTCAGAATGGCTCAAGGGACTTCAGTGCTTCTGCTGTGAATTTGAGGATAGATTGCTCCATGGTGGATACAGAGGTCATTGAATGCTTGTTTTTAAACTGCATTTACTGCTTGTTAAAGGGGAACTTCATTCAGCTTTGGGAGAAACTAAACATCAGCAGCTACAAATACTGTTTCAGCTGACTTTTAAGAAACCCATACTTACCAGCCCATGAACTCCAGCGCTGTCTTCCACGCACTTGATTTTTCGCAGGGCTACTGATCTCCAGCGCTGCCACCTTGCATTTGGGATCTGGCTGAACACTTACAGCCGGCCTTCTACTGTGCATGCAGAAGATTACAGATTACAGATTCCTGTAGTCTCCTGGAATGTGTGATGTTTATTTACCCATAGACTGCAGATAGGACAAGAAGGTTAAGGGTAAGTCATCTTCATCTAGGCAAGGAATAGGGAAGTGTCTGAACGAGTACTATAGAAAAAGTATCCCGTGATTTTGTAACAAGCTGTGAGGGAGGAAAATAATAAGCAGATGCAAATGTGTCCATAGCCTGGCCACAAGCTGCCATCCTTGCAGGAATCTGTAATGCAAAACACAGAGCAGATCTGTTTCTTAGCAGAGGTCCTGCTGGTAAGGTCTCTGTTGTAACAGTTGTAACAAATACTGTACTCCTGATTAGTGTCAGCCTGCTGCTGTGGGTACTACTTTTGATGGGGGTTGATACGGTTTACTTAAAGTGGTTAAGCCACTTGCTCCCATCCCCTCTGTATTAGAACAATAAGTTCCCCTGTGCCTGTGTTATATCATAAATATGCTTATCTGTACTGATAACACAGCGTCTTCCTGCGATCAGTTGCCTCCTCTCCTCTGCCTGGATGACAGTTCCATTGGGTGGGGCCGAGCACTCCCAATGACGTCAGCTGGAGAGGAGAGAGAGAGAGCCGAAGAGTCACATGATCGCAGGGAGCCACTGTGTATCGGTACAGATGAGCATATTTATGATAAAACACAGACACAGGGGAACTTATTGTTCTAATACAGAGGGGACGGAAGCATTTAATGTTAAGTATGAGAGCGGGGGGGGGGGCCTTGCGCTGACACGATCAGACAGTCAGAGAGGCGAGGGGGGAGAGGAGAGGAAACAGGATACAGAGAGCAGGGCTACGGATGTTGGGGGCACATACTTGGACAAGGGCGTCAGGGCTCAGCAGCCCTGATATATTGTGGTCAAAGTACAGGGGAAGGGCATAGCCAAGCAGGATCAGACAGGTATTACAGGTGATACAGGGGGTCAAATGACGCCACACAAGTACCGTGCTGTATAACATGCTTTAAGGGAACAGGATCTGGGGTTTTTTTGGGTTAACAAACACTTTAACCTCTACCTTTGAGACCTGCAGAGCAGCTCAGTGCATATTCAGAATGGGTCTGTTGTTTTTGGGAGGGAAATGCACAGTTTCCTTTTAGCCCTTTGATTCTGATTCTGACAGCCCATGTTCGCTTTGTCTTGGGCTGGAAATTAACAAGAAGAAAAAGCGGCACCCATCTAAGTGTAGCAACGGGTTAAAAGCAATAGTATTTAATGTGGAATTACACTCACAGGATAATAGATAAAACAGGCATGGATTGTAGTCACATTCCCTAGTTCCATTCAGGTGGAGAGCTGGGGTCTGCAGCGTCCGACATTGCTGATGCACGTTCGGAGCATCCGTGCTCCTTCCTGAGGAAGGAGCACGGATGCTACGAACGCGCGCCATCTGAAGTTACGCCCACTACTGGCTCTCCGTCCTCCTGGTAACACTCGGCTTCCTGTCCCGCCCACCGCCCTGGAGCTTCGGACACCACCGGTGCTGCCGGCAACGTGGGACATCACAGACCCCAGCTCTCCATCTGGACGGAACCAGGGAAAGTGAATACAATCCATGCCTGTTTTATCTATTATCTTGTGAGTGAAATCATCTGCTTTTTCTTCTTGTCTTTATCCACAGAGCCGATTCTTCTCTCCACATTCACCATCACTGTATAACAGACAGACTGGACACAGCCTCATGCTGATCCTATTCCCCGTTTTTTCTGCCACATACCAGTAAACCTGCCTATCTAGCGCTCTGCATACCTATTCATGGGCTGATACAGGCGGTTCCCTAGTTACAAACATCCGACTTACAAACAACTCCTTCTTACAAACGGAAGGAGACAACAGGAAGTGGGAGGAAATCTACCCCTAGGAAGGGAAATCACTCCTGTTATTATGGGAAAAAGGTGTCTCCACTGGAGCTGTATCACCAATCCTTGTTTCCACAACAACCCAAAATATTCAAAATTAAATTTTCAGGGACAGAAAGTGAGGTAAAATCTTCTAAACAGAAGCACACACAGCAAAACAAACCTTACTGGGGTGTTATCCCTTCCCTATGTTATCCAAAAAACGTAAAAATTATAAATTTAAAAAATGTACCTGTTCCGACTTGCATACTAATTCAACTTAAAGCATTTGTTAACCCAAAAAAGAAAATGCTGCTCCTGCATCTTTAAGGTGCAATTAGCAGCATGGTGCTTTTGCTTTTTAAATTATCCCTCTGTATCCCCTAAAATATCTGTTTGATAATGCCAGGTCATGACTTCCCCCTGAGTGCTGACTCCCCTATCATATTAGCTCATCCTGAGACCCCGCGGTCTTTGCAGTCTGTCACTAGCAGCTCTCCTATTCTCCTCTGCCTGTCTTCCCCTCCCAGTCAGTACGTAGAGTCTCTTCTCTGCTGTTATAATTGACTTTTAGGCCTCATACACACAGACGTTTCTTCAAAAAACGCCAAAACGTTACAGCCTCAGAACGCGCTGGCCATGGGTTCTAGTTTCAGCTCACTAACGCCGACACCCTCTACAGCTCAAAAACGTTGGCGTTTTTATGGGGCCATTGACTAACATGGAGAGCTGCAAAAAACACCAGAAAACGCCGGCGTCAAAAAACGTCCGTGTGTATGAGGCCTTAAAGCCCCTATCCCCTGTGTATTAGAACAACAAGTTTGCCTGTGTCCGTGTTATATCATAAATATGCTTATCTGTATAGATAACACACCGGCTTCCTACACACGGCTCTCTTCTCTCCAGCTGATCTCCGCAGCAGTGCTCGGCCCCACCCTCAGGAACTCTTTGCTGAGCAGAGGAGAGAGAAAAATGACAACTGATCCTAGGTAGGCCTGTGTGTTATCTATACCAGTGGTTCTCAACTCCTGTCCTCAGGACCCACTAACAGGCCAGATTTTAAGAATTGTCTTGGGGAGATGCAGACTAGAATACTGCAATCACTGATCAGCAAATGATATCACCTGTGATGTATTTCAGTTATTCTGCAATCCTGGCCTGTTAGTGGGTCCTGAGGACAGGTGTTGAGAACCACTGACCTATACAGATAAGTATATATGTATATGTTAAAACACAGGCACAGGGGAACTTATTGTGCTAATACAGAGGGAATGGGAGCATTTTATACAAATGGCTTAACAATCGCTTTAAGAACAAACCTACAGACCCTGTCTGTTTTGTTAGCCGGGGACCGCCTGTAATTAGTATCGGCACTGGACAGCTCGTCACTGGGTTACACTTCAAATGAACCTTAAACTTAGATGCAGGTTTGTAATTAATTTTTCTGTGTCTCATTGCTTGCCAGTGCAGTCTTTGGCATCATAGCAGTAAATGGTCCAGGTGGAATTACTTCCTTTACTATTCGCAGGTTTCCCCTCGCAATACATTAATTATAGTAATACTGATTCAAGCATGGCATATATTTTTGTTGGAATGTAGCTTGGTGGGCCAGAATACCACCTAATGAGATTGCTTTGGGTGTCATTTGTATTTGCAACCATGCTGTTTGAGTGAATTCTAAATAAAACTAAGAATAGTCAGATGACGAGATTTATATTTAAAGTGTTACTAAACCCAGGACCCTGCATTTACTATATCTGGTCTGCCACAGTACACAGAACATGGAAATGCAATTATTTTAGTAAATATAAACTGCTAAATACCGTTTCTCATCAGCAGTATATAGCAGTCTTGTGACTTCTATCAGTGTCTGGTTAAAGCTTGTAGGAGGAGTTTTCATTAATTTCCCATAATTGTCCTATTAGGATACAGGACCCCTGACCTTTTGTGTGGACAGTGCTGATTGATCCTGTGCTGATCACATGCACTGTCCCAAGCAAAAAAAACTCTCTATCAATACACGCCAAACTGAGCATGTGCAGCTTGTCCCCTAGCCTCTGTACTATCCAGAGATGGTTTGGGGACTGTGGATGAAGGGGAGGACCAGAGGAGACAGGATCAAACAGCCTTTTTACACAATGCAGAGGATTAACTCCTTAGGTTCCACAGTGAGTATAACAAGCATGCTTTACTGCATATACACACTGATTTTACTGTTGTGGGTTTAATAACACTTTAAGTTCCATATAAGAGATAGGTGAAGGTGGTAAATGGCTAACAGGGCTTGACTTATATTAGTTGTACACATCTCAGTCTTCATGCACCCTGATGATTTATGAGTTTTAGATACACATTATTGCATTGGATATTAACAAAAAAAAAAGTTACTTTAACCACTTCAGCCCCGGAAGGGTTTCCCCCTTTAGGACCAGAGCCCTTTTTGCGATTCAGCACTGCGTCGCTTTAACTGAAAATTGCGCGGTCGTGCAACGTTGTACCCAAACGAAATTTGCGTCCTTTTTTATAATTTTTTTTTTTTATATTCTTCCTCATATTTGTGATAAAAAAAATCGCAATCTGCGTTTATTGATTTGCGCAAAAGTGGTCGCGTTTACGGATGATGAGAATTAATTTCTGGGGTTTTTATTTTTTACTAGTAATGGCGGCGATCTGCGATTTTTAGCGGTACTGCGATATTAGGACGGTCATGTCGGAACATTTTGACACTTTTTTGGGACCATTGGCATTTATACAGCGATCAGTGCTATAAAAATGCACTGATTACTGTATAAATGCCATTGGCAGTGAAGGGGTTAACCTGCAGGGGGCGCTCTAAGGGTTAACTGTGTTCCCTGGGCGTGTTCTAACTGTGTTTGGGCTGCCCTAGCTGGGGAAGGGAAGTGATCACAGCTTCCATGTAGAGGAAGGCTGTGATCACAGCACTTCCCCCCTCACAGAACGGAGGTCCGTGCTTACTTACACGGACCTCCGTTCTTTCACTCCGGGGGGGCATCGCGGGTGGCTGGCGGAGATCGAATCCGCCGCAACCGCTCCCTGGCCCTCCCCGGACACAGCTCACTGTGCGCGATCTCGCAGCCGCCGTCAGATGACGGCGTTTTGCGCAGAGGAGCCACTCTGTCGCCGTCAATTGCCGATCAGCGGTTGGCAAGCGGTTAAAGTAGAACTATAGGCAAAACCTTTTTTTTAAATTTTGGCTAGAGTAAGGGAGGGTTATAACCCCTGTCAGATTTGTTTTCGCCATCTGTGTCCCATTGGGGAGATTTCCCTTTGTTTCCTGTCCCATAGCCAAACAGGAAGTGAGAGGAAATCCCTGCATATTAACAGATTCTCTTGGCGACCCCCAGGTCACTAGAACCAGTGTCCCCATTGGAAGATTTCCCCTCTATTATGTTTCTGGGGACAACCCAAAATTTGGAATTTTCTTTTACTTTCAAATAAAGAGGGTGAATATCCCCAATGGGGACGCAGACCACAATACAAATTGACAAGAGTTCTAATCCCTCTCCACTCCATCCAACAGTAAAAAAAAAAAAAAAAAGTTTTGCCTTTAGTTATGCTTTAAGTATGAAAATCTATGTTGGATTGCTTTTCTTAAAATTAGAAAACTAAAAATAGCCAAAAACAAATTGTGAATAAACTGAAGAAGATGCCTGCATTGAGAAAAAGACTGATACAAGTGTGTGTTGAGTTCAATTCACTGCAGCGCTCATAGCTCCAGTCATGCAAGTGCAAAGAAAATCTGCATTGGTGCTTCTCATGGCTTTTATATAAATGCAGACACAACACATTGCATAATAGGGTAAAAGTGCATAAAATGATGAGTACTTTTTTTAATGCTAGGTTTGCATGTAAAGGAAGCCAAAGCCCGTACTTGGCCACAGCAGGTTTTTCCTTGTGCCTTGAAAAGCCTTGTGGCTTTTCTTTATAATTCATTCATAAGTAAACATGCAAACATCAAACTTCTCCATTTTGTGTTGATGACTTCACTCATACAGTTACAAGCATTTTTTATTTACGGATCCGAATGAAGCTGCATTGTTATCAATAGAGAAAAGCACAAGGGTCCATAATCATGCACTGCATTCAGATCTGTAAAACAGAATCCAAAAATCTGCGTCTGAGGATATACATGTGTACAGTATCTCATAAAAGTGAGTACACCCCTCCCATTTTTGTAAATATTTTATTATAACTTTTCATGTGACAACACTGAAGAAATTACACTTTGCCACAATGTAAAGTAGTGAGTGTACAGCTTGTATAACAGTGTAAATTTGCTGTCCCCTCAAAATAACTCAACACACAGCCATTAATGTCTGAACCGCTGGCAACAAAAGTGAGTACACCCCTAAGTGAAAATGTCCAAATTGGGCCCAATTAACAATTTTGCCTCCCCGGTGTCATGTGACTCATTAGGGTTACAAGGTCTCAGGTGTGAATGGGGAGCAGGTGTATTCAATTTGGTGTTATCACTCTCATACTGGTCACTGGAAGTTCAACATGGCACCTCATGGAAAAGAACTCTCTGAGGATCTGAAAAAAAGAATTGTTGCTCTACTTAAAGATGGTCCAGGCTATTAGAAGATTGCCAAGACCCTGAAACTGAGCTGCAGCATGGTGGCCAAGACCATACAGCGGTTTAACAGGACAGGTTCCACTCAGAACAGGCTTCACCATGGTGGACCCAAGAAGTTGAATGCACATGCTCAGCGTCATATCCAGAGGTTGTCTTTGGGAAATAGACGTATGAGTGCTGCCAGCATTGCTGCAGAGGTTGAAGGGGTGGGGGTCAGCCTGTCAGTGCTCAGACCATACGCCGCACACTGCATCAAATTGTTCTGCATGGCTGTCGTCCCAGAAGGAAGCCTCTTCTAAAGATGATGCACAAGAAAGCCTGCAAACAGTTTCCTAAAGACAAGCAGATTACTGGAACCATGTCCTGTGGTCTGATGAGACAAGATAAACTTTTTTTCAGATGGTGTCAAGTGTGTGTGGCGGCAACCAGGTGAGGAGTACAAAGACAAGTGTGTCTTGCCTACAGTCAAGCATGGTGGTGGGAGTTTTGTGGTCTGGGGCTGCATGAGTGCTGCTGGCACTGGTGAGCTACAGTTCATTGAGGGAACCATGAATGCCAACATGTACTGTGACATACTGAAGAGCAAGATCACCTCCCTTCGGAGACTGGGCTGCAGGGCAGTATTCCATTATAACGTCTCCAAGCACACCTCCAAGATGACCACTGCCTTGCTCAAGAAGCTGAGGGTAAAGGTGATGGACTGGCCAAGCATGTCTCCAGACCTAAACACTATTGAGCATCTGTGGGCCATCCTCAATACAAGCTGTACGCTCACTACTTTACATTGTAGCAAAGTGTTATTTCTTCAGTGTTGTCACATGAAAAGATATAATAAAACATTTACAAAAATGTGAGGGGTGCACTCACTCTTGTGAGATACTGTGTATATACACACACACACACACACACACACACACACACACACACACACACACACACACATATATACACACACACATGCAGATCTTGGGAATAAAAATAACAGGACACTTTTACGCAAGTATGTACTGATCATTATGCAGGTATGTGCTAGAAAAAAAATAAGATCAGTCACATTTTTTACACCAATGTGAATGCAGCCTATATAATATTCCAGTAGAAACTGAAACATTTTTGAGAAAAAAAACTCTTAATACATGAAATCATAACATATATAATGAGCAGCAACTCTCATGTGAGATATAAACACAGTTCAAATTGTATAGCTTTACAGAATTGCGCTAATAAAAAAAGAAATAAAATCATCCACAAGTGATGTGATCATTATTCTTGGTGTATATCTCCACCATCCTCCACCTTGACACGTGATCAGTGCATCAATACCACCACCAAAGACTGAAAAGCTTGCTTACCAGCTCACATGGACCTACCACTAGGTACGCAGTGGTAGTGTTAGTGACCTCCTGTAGTGGTAGGTCCATGTGAGCTGGTAAGCAAGCTATTCAGCCTTTGGTGGTGGTATTGATGCACTGATCACGTGTCAAGGTGGAGGATGGTGGAGATATACACCAAGAATAATGATCACATCATTTGTGGACAATTCTATTTCTTTTTTATTAGCGCAACTCTGGAAAAGCTATATATAATATTCCAATTACTAGCTGTGCACCCTGAGAGAATGGTGATCATCAGAAAGTGGTCTGGAGGTGGTACGCTATTGAAATCCAACCTTTTAAACTGAAACCTGCTGTGAACCATAAATAAGGCCCCCATGCATTTTCAGTGTTCAGCACTGCATACACCTTCCAGGTTAGATAGCTGCTCCCCAGTGAGTATTTTTTTTTTAGTTTTTTACCCCAATGGCAGCTCTTGCTGAATCCTAACTTACATTCAACTGAATGCAAACTCAAAACAGACAGTCTGCACACCTTTTCCAAAATGAACCGTTCTTACAGCTCAAGAAAGAACCGTACTTCCCAACATGGTAGTGTTGCATTATCTCATTACATCCCCTACTTTATTTTCCTTCTCTCCTGATCTTTCCTCTTATTCAGTGTTATATATGTAACATAAACAAGCTTTTCGAGCCTCTTGCCCACTGTGTGAAAGCGTTTGTCAGTGTGACACGCTGTGCATGATTGGAGAATCTATAGCAGATAATTGGCAGTCACTGAAATGATTTTATTGGCTTAGACCATGCTGTAGATCAGTAGGCAACTATAGAGACCAAGGCAATAAATCTCAGGACTGCAGTAAAGCTGTTTTTATTGTTAAACGGAGCTGTCCATCAGTGACACATGGACTGACATACAAGACTTTTAAAACTGATATGTAGCAATGGAAACCCATGACTTCACATTGCCCTGTAATATGTTCCTGTTTTCCTGGAAGGAAATCAGTACGGTCATCTAGAGATAAGGAAATAATGAACAATTTGCTCCTCCAACAGCTTAGTTGGTCCGCCATTGTGATCCTATTTTCTGCATTTGAATCTTTCTTTTACTTTATTCAGAATACTACCTCAGTGCACCATTCATATTGCTTGTGTTATCCAATTTAATATGGCTGCAAGCAAAGCAAACTACCTGCTTTGTTGTTACCAGTTTGTATTTCCATCATCGGGTCAGTGCTTCAAGAGGGAGCATCTAGATAAAAGCATGGGCCAGTCAAAGTGGTTGTAAACCTCAGACATGAAATATGAACAAAGCATATTCCTCTATATAGCATGTACATGTCTCAGTCAAGAGAACTAAGGGGGTTGATTTAATAAAGCTGGAGAGTGCGAAAACCGGTGCAGCTGTGCATGCTAGCCAATCAGCTTCTAACCTCAGCTTGTTCAATCAAGCTTTGACAATAAAACCTTGAAGCTGATTGGTTTCTGTGTGAAGCTGCACCAAATTTTGCACTTTAAAGCTTTAGTAAATCAACCCCTATGTGTCATTTCTGCCTGCTGATTCATTCCCCTGCTTTCTGCATGAGTCACTTTGGACACCAAGAGAAAAATGGTGACAATCTGTGAGTAACAGCCTCAGCTCTGTTCCTGTGTGCTATGTGAATAGGGGGGTGTCCCTTCCCTCCAATCAGCTCTCAGAGCTCTTCTCACTGAGCTCTGCAGAGTGTAACTTCAGCTCCCTGCCCCCTGCTTTCTGGAAGCTTAGACAAGCTGTATACATTCTGGACTTTGAATGGCTATAAAGAGAAACAGGTTGATCTCTGTGTATCACCTGAGGCCAATCACATAACTGGGTATGTGTATGGGTTTGCAACCACTTTAACCACCAATTCTGGCATTTATCTACTACATGTAAAAAGCCATAACTTTTTTGCTAGAAAATGACTCAGAACACCCAAACATTATATATATATTTTTTAGCAGAGACCCTAGGGAATAAAATGGTGGTCGTTGCAATTTTTTATGTAACACATTATTTGTGCAGCAATTTTTCGAACACGTTTTTTTTGTTAAAAAAAAACACTTTCATGAATTAAAAAGAACAAAACACAATGTTTACCCCAGTTTTTTATATACTGTAATGTGAATGATGATGTTATGCCAAGTAAATAGATACCTAACATGCCAACAAAATTGTGCACACTCGTGGAATGACACCAAACTTCAGTACTTAAAAATCTCCATAGGCTGTGCTTTAACACTTTTTACAGGTCACCAGTTTAGAGTTACAGAGAAGGTCTTGTGCTAGAATTATTGCTCTCCTGGCAATACCTCATATGTGTGGTTTGAACGCTGTATACACAACCTACGTATGCGTTCACTTCTGCGTGTGAGCACAAGGGGAGGGGGGCGCTTTAAATTTTTTTATTATTATTTATTTAATTTTTATTTTTACACTTTCCCTTTAATTTTTTATTTTTTGATCACATTTATTCCTATTACAAGGATTCTAAACATCCCTTGTAATGGGAATAGGGCATGGCAGGTCCTCTTTACAGTGACATCTGGGGTCTATAAGTCTGCACATCTCTCCTCTGCTGGAAAGCCTGAGATAGAAAAAAAAAATCTCAGGCTTTCCAGAAAAAAAAAAAAAAAAAGCGGCAACGTTTACATCTGCTGGTGCCAGAAGTAATGTCATGACACCGCTTCCGGTCTCCAAGGGTCATAGGGATGGCCGGAGACCATCTGGTCCATGGCCAGCTCTATGTTAAACCAGCGCCGCTGGTGGATTCATTCTTTGGCTCCCCGATCACACGTGGGAGGGGGGGAACGTCCCCTCCCACAGCCTGTAAAAGCCATCAAGTGGTTAAACAGCCGCTATGATGGCTTTTACATTGCAGAGAATCGCAGGCTGAAAAAAAATCTCCACTTAAAGCCCCTGACATCATATGACATCAACCTGGGGGAAGTGGTTAACAACTACTAGCCTGGTGCATCTTGATGGAATACAAGGATTTTTTGCACCTTTTGGTGCCCCCTAAAAGAAGTGCAGGGATCCCAGAAGAAGACAGTCTGTATTTTTAATGGTTCATGAGATTCAATGACATTCTAATATGGCCAATTTGCCTGCCCTGCCAGGCATTAATGTTAAGGCCTCATACATGGGCGTAGTAGCAAAACGTCAGGCAAAAAACAGAGTTTGCATCGGCGTTAATGAGCGTTGATGAGCGTCAGCGTCAATAGGTGTTTTTAAGAAAAAAACATTCCTCTGCTATTTTATAACCTAAAAACGCCAGTTAACATCGCTACGACATCAATGCGCGTTAGTGAGCGTTTTGATGGCTCAGCGTCAAAAACGCCAAAACGCTACAGCCTCAGAACGCGCTGGCCTTGGGTTCTTCTTTCAGCTCACTAACGCCGATGCCATCTACAACTCAAAAACGTCAGCGTTTTTATGGGGCCATTGAATAACATGGAGAGCTGCAAAAAACGCTAAAAAACGTGGCGTCAAAAAACGCCTGTGTGTATGAGGCCTAAGGTGTAAAATGATCAATGCCCACCACTAGTATAATGATTGACACTATTGAAAGATCTGTGAGGTTTCCCATTGTCAATCATTTTTAATTTCTTGTTCAATATTTTTATTGAAGTTTTCAAGGAGAACAGAAAGAAAGAAAAAAAAGAGGGGGGGGGTGAACAACCTGCCATGCAGTAGGACATAGGAAATAAAGTCGAATGAATGGGTACAAATAGCAAAACATTAATAACAGACATGCGTGGACAATGTAGTCCATTCTAAGGCATTTAAAGTGGTTGTCAACTCGTGACAACCACTTTAACCTACAGGTAAGCCTATGATAAGGCTTACCTGTAGGTTCCCTGCATATCTCCCAAACCTGCATGGTTCAGGAGATATACAGTGTACTGTCCTTGCCAATGCCATTCACCACATGCGCAGTGAAGAAACGGCCCGCTGTGCCGTTTCTTCACTTTGTTCGTGCCTTGACTGGCGGCTCCCGCATGCATGTGCGGGAGTGACGTCGTGCAACTCCGGCCAGTCACAGAGCCGGAGATCGCGGCCCCAGAAGGAAGAGGGGCAGAAGATGGATGCTGCCTGCACAGGGGACATCGCAGGCTTCGTTTGCGAGTAAGTGACACATGATGGGCTACTATGAGATGCATAGTAGCCCATTATGCTTTTACTTTGCAGGGGAATATAGAGGAAGTAAACCCCATCAGGGCTTACTTCCTCTTTAAGGTTAGGGGGATTGTCGAACACCCCATCTGGGAACAAGCTGTGTCGGGAGGGGAAGACAATTCAGCCAACTCTCAATATCTTGTACAAGTATTTGGTTACACGGTATGGAACAAAAATGATACAGTAAAACAGTGGTCCTTAAATGGACAGAAAAGTAAACGGGTAGTATGACAGTAACCATGCACATTTAACACTTCAGGGCGTTATGCGTACATGTAGCTCTTAGATACACATTAAGTATTGTAAGGTAACGCCCAAAGTTTGGCCATCTAGAGCATATAAGGAGTGCTGTAGCCTCCTTAGCGGTTATCCTGAGTGTGGCTCAGGGTTCATTTTCATCAACAAAAGCGATAATCCCGAGCCACACTTGGGATAGCATCACTGGATCCAGGCAAAATTACTTACCTTGTCCCCTGGATCCTGCGATGTCCCCCGCTGTGTCCTCTGGCGGAATCTTTGTCCGATACCTCTGGGTTCCGTTCCCTGCAAGCGTCGCGTCGAATGGGGGCGGCAGATTCAAAAAGTGAAACACACACAACACATACAGTACACTGTAATCTGTAAGATTACATTACTGCATCAAACCATTTCACATCCCTTTTGTCCCTAGTGCTTTGCCCAGTGCCCTGCATGCACTTTTATATTATATATGCCATTCTTTCTGCCTGGAAACTTGAGAATGTCCATGGCATCCAAAAAGCGTCCCTTTACGTCAATAGTGGTTTTTGATCGCCTAGAAAACAGCGATAGTAAATAAGAATCATTTGCAGAATTGAGTGATACTGATTTGTGGGGAAATTCCTCATCAGACACTGAAAGTGACGACAGCGACAATTCTGCAACTGAGCAAAGTTCAGTGTTTTGATTTGATTACATTATTGAATAAATGTTATTATTATTATTATATTAATATTTTTTATAATTATTTATAGTTATTATATAATAATTTATGATTTTATTGTTTCAAACTTTATCATACCCGGGATGTCTACTAGATTCTTGTATGGACAGATTTAAGTGAGTTATTCCTAAGAATTACAGGACTACAATATAAAACGCCCAATTTCTATGTGAAACAATGTACCACTTTGAGACACAAAAATCTGACATAATCATGCTGCCAGGGAGGTTAATTACATCAGGCAGTATAATAAACAAGTAGTGCTTACAAAATTTAATGAGACAAGTGCTCGTGTAAGAGAGCCTACTGAGGTGTAATAGCGAATTCTGGGAAGTTGGCTACCTGTAGGGGGAACCATGGCATAGAAAGAAAAAAGTAGCGGAGAAAAGCAAAGAAAGTGGTGAGAGAGAAAGAAAAGGAAGACAGGGTGGTAGGAGGGGAAACCCCAGGTGTCATTAGATTGAACTTAGTGGATCATATCAATACGCCACAAGGTGATGGTACCAATTATGGGAGTAAAAAAATCCTTTTTAATTTCAACAGATTTTAGAGAATAGCTTTGTTACAGTCTTCTGTTTGATTTATAGTATATTAATAGGATTTGCTTCATGATCATGTTCCGCATGACCAGCAGTATACTGCATTGTACCCATTTGTGAAAGTTGGGTAACCTGGTCATGTTCTTTGCTGCCTTTTCTTTTTTTTCACCATCCATAGCTTGTGTTGGGGGTGCTTGTAGCACGCTAGACTGCTTATAAAAGCAGAGATAGTCCAAGAATCTCAAAAGCCTATCAATATTAAGAGGCACTGTACAGAGTGGCCCCTGAGTACTTTGTGCACAGTGTAGAGGCGTGTAGCAGGGACACTGCAGTCTACATATAGGCCAGCCAAGGTGACGGCTCTTACAGAGCTAATTATTAGAAGGGAGAAATAGTTTTAGTGAAGAGGCTACAGGAATACCTCATTATTTATGACATTGTCTATCCAAGGATGCTTAAGGGAAGGGAGATCAGCATCTGATCCTTAATCCTGTATTATACCCGTCTACCTCAATTCAACACTTATTAGTGTGCCGTGATCTTCTCCGCACACAGAAGAAAGAGAGAGAGATTAACAGCAGCAGTTCTCTTTTGAGATGACTGAATACAGTTAACCATAAAAAATGAACAGGAGACATTGGGGCTCATTAATAAAACTTGGAAGAAAAAGAAAAAAAATGTTACCCATAGCAATTTTTTTTTTTAGATTTTTTTCCAACCTGTAAACTGAAATGAAATGTTATTGGTTGCTATGAGTAACATTTCCCCTGCCTACAACTCCACATACCTTTCCTTTGCTTTTCACAGATGAACCAAATTGCTACTCACTAATTGCATGAAATTTGTGTAAAGCAGTTGCCTTGGCAAAATATAGAAAGTTCTCAAGTGGTTTCTAATGATTAAATTGGAACCCCAAGCAGATTTCTTGTTATCTTATACTCCCAGGGACACCAGGAAGTGAGGAGAAATCTCCTAAAATTGAGAAACAAATCCCATGTTTGACTCTTGTCACTTGAACAAGTATTTTGTTCTACTTTTCTTCTTTTGGTGATACTGTAAAATGTAAGATTCTCACTCAACGACTGGTCACTAGGACAGAAATTGAATCTCCGTGAAGGGGATACAGAGAGTAATAAAAAAAAAGAGTTTCTATCAGTTTCTTTCTACCCAGAGCTAAAAAAAAGTTTTGTCTAGAGTTTTAGGTATACTTACAGTTATCGCCACAGACTTGTGTTTCATCAGTAAGTGTCTATTCTTACATAGTTTAGCGTTCTCCATATCTTTCAATCACTGGTTTTATCTTATCTTTGCTGCAGGCAATGATATATTGTAAGAGTTGCTAGGCAAGAAGGTGGGAGGGTGTTGTGGTGCAGTATGATATTTGGTGGAAATGATAAAGAAATTAGATACACAGAGCTTATCACAAGGTTGATGTATGATCAGTTTGCATGCAGCATGTTTATTGTGAGTTTACCTCACTTAGAACTTACTTGAGCAATATGCAGTATAAACCAGTAGAACCTTGTTTTCATCAGTGCTCCTATATAATCATAGTTCTTGTACAACAATCATCAGTTAAAAAAAAAAAAAAAACTGCTTGTTCAGCCCATTAAAATAGCCCATATGCACCAAAATGAGCAATACAGCAGTGGAAAACACTACTTATGAAGATTGGTTATAGCTGACACCTAGAAACCTTGCTATAGAAATGACATTTGTTAATTTTTGGAATATAAGCCTTTATATGTTCATAGTGCTAAAATCTGGTGTAAAAAGGTAACTGTAGCTCTTGTTGGCAGTTGCACGTCAAGTATAATTTCATTTTTTCCCCCAGTCATCTTTTGGGACAGCATGTGAAATTGTGTCTCACCAGGGCATGAAACACATTGTAAAGCCAAAGGTTAAAAGGAAGTCCTTGCATCCAGAAGAGACATGTCATGGAACTGGCGATGGAGACTCTGCCTCTTATATGTTGGCCAGGTTTTGTGCCACCCTCTTCCCCTATGTCTTTCTGGGGTTTGGCAGAGTTCCTATTTTGGATGTGTGCTTTCTACATCTATACCCCACCCCACCCCCCCTGTCCCGAAGCCCACTTGGTGCAGGGAAAGGGTTTGGCTGATGTCTTCTGGTGTCCTTTGATTTAAAAACACAATTCTCTATAATGAAGCAGTGTTCATCCTCAAGGATCCTTCTGGTCATTTTCTGTGGCAGAGATATGCGCAACCGGCACCATCTCTACAGAGGTGAGTCTGGAGGCTTTAATGCCCTTTCTTGATACCTTTTTTCATGTTATGAGCATTTTTCCCTGCTGATCTGGGCCTGCCTGGTGTACTGTGGGCCCTTTTGATGTTGGACCTTCTTTATGTGTTAAATGGTACGGTGGGGTAATTTGTATGCAGTGTTGTTTTGCAGCACTTTGGTCTGTCAGGCTAAGTATTCTGACCTCCTGTTCCTTGCTGTATATTGTTCCCAGGCCAAACCTTCTGGCAAAGGAAGAGGTTCTATTCCTAAATGAAAATGTGCTGTTTGCAGATGTAAATTGGGAATTTGCTGATCTGAGTCTTTTTAGTCCTGTATTAACAATATCCTAAACGATCAGTCTTCTGTCGCTTGTAGTGACTTGATCTTTGAAAGAGGAATCTTCTTATAGTTTCCAGTTTTATTTATTCCTGTTGTCTTCAGTAAGAAACCGCCCTCCTAAGGTGGACTTAGACCCCATACACACTATCCAACTTTTGTTGTCAGATTTCCTTCAGATTTACCAAAATCATGTAGTGCAAGGGCCTGCCTGATTGCATACAAAATGAAACTTCTAAGGTTTGACCTCACGTTATATGGTTTTGGGAAATCTGAAGGAAAAAAATCTACAGAAAATTGGATATTGTGTATCCAGCTTCAGAGAGATTGCACAGTGACCCTGCTATTTCCCAGCTGGATTCCATTGGCTTTGACTTATTTTTAGGATAAAGTCAGAGAGCAGCATGAGTACCCCATCTAGCAAGCTGCTTGCTATGGGGGTAGTTGGAAGGCAGGAGGAGCCAGGAGTTATCGGTGGGGGACCCCAGAAGAGGAGCTCTGTGCAAAACCATGTTTGTTATTTTAAAAAAAAATGTAAGGTTTCAAATTACTTTAATATCTCAGTACTCGTTTTCTTTTCATGCCTTGCTATTGTTTATTGATTATGTACCGGTATACACAGTGCTTACCATGCTTTGCAAAACTCCTTCAAGACTGTCACTAAACGTATTCAAATGAAGTTGCTTCCCTAACCCTCAGGAATCATTTAAAGCCAATTGCTAAATGCTTTTCACCAAAATAAAATTTTAATAAAATTGGATTTCCACCAAATTTCAACAAAGAAAACATTCAATTTCACTCATCCCTACTCTTCATTGGTCTTTGCATCATGTTAATAGGAAATTCCACACAAATTACCCCTCTCTCCTAAATAGAGTTGAGCGAACCCGAACTGTAAAGTTCGGGACCGTACTGAACTTTGGGGTGTCCGTGACCCGAACCCTAACCCGGACATTTGAAAAAAAGTTTGGGGTTCGGGTATTTGATCCCACCTGTTGAATAGCTGCAGGACAGCCAATCAACAAGCGTTTCACTGGTTTGCCCTTAGAAGCCATCACAGCCATGCCTACTAAAGGCATGGCTGTGATTGGCCAGTGCATCATGTGACCCAGCCTCCATATAAGCTGGAATCACATGCATCAGTGCTGCATGTCACATGCTCTCAGGCTAGTGTAGGGAGAGGATGCTGCCTGCGCTGTGAGGGACAGATTGCAGATATAAATAACATCTCATCCTGCATTACAGAACGTTCTGATTCTGGACTAGGTAGAGTCTACTGCTTTGAGAGACAGATTATTGTTCTAAAATCATCTCCTAGTGCTATAGGGTCAGGTTCCTGCTGTTGCTGTAAGGGACAGATTATTGTTCTAAAATCATTTTACTTCCTTTTGCAGCCCTCTAGCACTTTCCAGGACTTTTTTATAGCCATTTTTGTGCCAACAAGTTCGGGTCCCCATTGACTTCAATGGGGTTCGGAGTCCGGGGTAAAGTTTGGGTTAAGTTCGGTACCGAACCCAGACTTTTTCCCGAAGTTCGGCCGAACCTGAACATCCAGGTGTCCGCTCAACTCTACTCCTAAATCATTTGGATGCCATCCAATAGATCCCCTGGAAGGTTTGCAGGTACCGTTTCAGATTTCACTTGCAGCTGAAGTGAAGCTCTGTTGTTGGAGGCTTCACAAAGTGTAAACAGCTAGGACTCTTGGGGCCCACTCGACCTGCAAGGAGGCTGTGAAAGACACGAGTGCTAAATTTTTGCAGCATGCTAATTTTAGAAAAAAAAAAATCGACTTTAATACAGTTATTGATGTTCCCAAACTTTCTTGACAAGGATTCTGTATCTGTGAACTTGTGTATGTGTGAACTAATGGAAGAGAACCACATTCACTCTCTTGTTCTACCTGCAGGTACTTGGGTGATGGCCGCTTTCACCTGGAGTCTGTTATGATTGCCAACCCAGACACAAAAGCATTCAGGTAATTCATGGTGAGCTGTTGAATTTTTTTTTTTTACAGACTGAATAAAGGACTCCCCGCTAAGGGACATAAACCAGTTTAGTATATATCGTTCCAGAAATATTTCATATTTGCCAGAGCCAACTGTGTTGGATTTTCCAGGGTAAGAGTGTAGCTCACCCCAAAATGTTGGGGGTAAGAAGCCTGATGCTAAGAAAGAAGATTTTGGGTGGCACCGCCCATGCACATCCAAACATCTGTGATGATCTGAATTATGATGCAACCCATAACAGAACAGACAGTGCTTTTTCGCCATGTTTCCATAATTATACCAATAATGTTTGATATGCTATCTGTTGCTGTGAATTATTGCCCATCACAGGTCTCTGCACAGCTTTCAGAAACAATTATAATCTTGTTATACCACTGCAAAACAATCCTTTAGTCGATGATTCTGGATAGTCATACTGGGAGGAAAATGTATATATTTTTCTTAAATTATGTTTTTGTACTTGTTTCCATTTCTGGAATAAAGGTAATTTTGATTTATATATGCAACTCTTGTATCTGCATTGCAAAATATTCATGCTGAGCCGGGCTTGTTTCATGATCACTCTCCGGGTTTATAGCATTAGATAGCAGCCTTGCTGCATATGATGCATTTCTGAATATGGTGCAGTGAACCTGAATAAATGTTTATTGTAGGCTGATGATCAAATTTCATTCCAAGCTTCCAGGCATAGGATGAGCAGACAGTTTACTAAAAGGTGTATACTGTGTGTAGAGAGCTCAGTGGGGGTTGTTAAATATAAAATTATTCTACACAGTGTGCCTTTCATTTTACATTATTGCTTTTAAAGCGAACCTTGTTCAATTTTGACAGTTCTCACATAAAAATCATATTTATGGCTTGTAAAGAATATTTACTGTAAATAGATGAATGTCTATAGCCTGACCAAAACAAATATACTCTATTATCAGTGTTTTTTAAAGCTAAACTTGTGGTAAACAGCTAAAATCGATATACGGGGGCAGTCTTACCTACAGTAGGATTTGTATTCCTGCCAATCCAGTCCTGGGATTTACACAGCTCTGCCACACAGTACAACTCTGTTTTTCTGAACAGGAGACCTGGTTCTTTCCCTTATGCAGTTATGCAGCACTTACAGGTCTTGTTCCTCCCTCAACTTGTGTCTGGACAGTGAAAGGAGAAGCATCAGACTGATATGATCAGTGGGATTGTACACCCCATTAACAGCCATCATACCTAGAATAAAGCGGCCCCTTTATTGGGTTTAAATCAATTTTAATTATGAAATGAACTTTAAACCTTTAATACCAAACAGAATCGCTGTTGACCATTAACAGACCAACATGCTTAGTCACTAAGACTCAAGAAGCTATATCTTATACCAACCAAATAACAGCTTACCAATCACTGACCACCCACAAAATGGACGACATTACCCAAAAAGATAGACCTTCAATAACAAATAGAACTGTTATTAACCGATAACAGACCAGCATGCTTCCAAACAGCAATATCTTAACCAAGTAACAGCGTACCAACCACTGTCCACCCACAAAGTGGGCAACATTACCCACATAAAGGGGGACCGTGACGAGGGGTAATAACAAAGGAGAGGGAGGGTGGGGGAGGAGGTCAAAAGATCCAGCCGGAAGGCTGAGGAGAATCCAGAGGTGATTCCGGCTGACAGACCTGAGGTAAATGCTGACTCCGCCCTGTGACAGGAGAGGATATAGGTAAAAGGTTACACTCATTGGCTAGATGTTTCCCGCCAAAAGATTTGTCACCAATCCAGTGCTCAGCAGCTGAGGTAAATCTTCATAGCAACAGCAGACAGCTTATCACCTGAAACACAAAACAGAAAGAACCAGCAAAGCAGCCATAGAGAGACATGCACTTAACAATCATCATAGCCCTCTAATAAGAGTAACATTTAATTATAAAACAAATGGAATTTACAATGAGAATAATCTCCCGATACTACTAACAATTCACGTACAGAGAGATACCGACGAAACGACCAAGAAAGACAAAACACAAAGTCCACTATTCGACAGACGACAACGATACTTCTAAATGGAGTCGACGACTCGTGACCTAACCACTGTTTAGAAAACCGCCCTTTGTAGATCGGTTACTCACATTGGAAAATGGATATAGGAGAGGACAGTGTCCCGCCTCAGTCGTAAATGGAGTCCAGACAGTCGGCCTTAGTGGAGACCTAAGAGGAGTCGGAAGGCCGACCTAGAAAACTGGAGGAGGGGGTGGG
>BLSH010116917.1:754258-766707 GCA_018402905.1 Glandirana rugosa | reverse complement strand
CCCCCCCCCCCCCCCTTCCCCCCTTCCTAACCTTCCTTTTATTTTTTTATTTCCTTGATATAACCATATAACTAAGAGTTGTACACTACATAATGCCCTTGTTGATTATAAGTTAAAATGGCGGTTAACATTGAGTTTCATTAATCTACTGATTTGTTGAACCAGAACCCTTTAATACTGATACTGACATGTAATTGAAACTCTTTGGAAGAAATGTACCAACTCTGTTATTGCACTATGTTCAATAAAATCTTCTTTTCTGAAAAAAAAAAGTGGTTCTAAAGGTAAAACATTTTTTACCTTAAAGTGGAACTTCACTCTCTCAATTAACATTGACTTTGTGTTATGCTTATGCTTTTAGCATTAGCAAATAAATAGTAAGGTAGATTATAGTTACTTATTTTAAACAATTTTTTTACATTTCTTTGGTCACTCCCTAGTTCTCATGCCTAGACAAATGATGTTACACATCCCAGGCGTCTTCAGGAGGGGAGGAGGGGTTTTCTCAGCTAAGCACACCCCCCTGCCTATATGTCTGAGCTAAGGGTAGATGGATTCCAGGAAGTAAATGCTACATGAATCATCTGCCCCTACTCAAAATGTGACTTCTCAGCAAAATTAAGCATGGAGACATGGAAGAGTGGATGGGGTAGTTTGCTTTGAAAATTAAAGTGGTTGTAAACCCTCCCATATACCCAGTCAAGTGAACAGCCTCAGATGATACACAGAGATGAAACAATATTCCTACATTTTATTTTACTTGTTTATCTGCACTCTTTTTTCCTCTGCACCCCTTTTACAGTATGTGGGAGCTGATTGGAGGAATGGAACATGTCCCCCTCCACACACAGCAGAACGGTGTTGGGAATAGACACGCTCCGTTCTGAGCTCCCCCCCTCCCGACACAAATGTATCTCATGTGTCAGGAAAACTTCCAAGAAGTGGCTCATGCTGATAACAGAGGAACAGAGCACCAGAGACACTTAGAGCATTGGAGAGAGATAAGTAAACACTGCAGATATATGAGCTTTGCTCGGATTCCATGACTGAGGTTTACAACCATTTTAAAAATAAATTAAATAGGGCTTTTGGTTTGTTGTGCACAGTGTAGTTCTCCTTTAAAGCATTCCCTGCCTTAAGGTAAAAAATGTCCCAATAGTTGTAGTGCATCCCCCCACCACCTCATTAAACACGTACCTGAGTCATTTCTCGATCCAGTGCTGTGCTCATCTGCAGCAGCACTCTCCCTCTTCTCACAGGACACAGAGGCAGCAGTGGGAGCCATTGACTCCTGCTGCTGTCAATCAAATCATGTGAGCAGAGAGTAGAGGGAAGGGACCAAGCCACACTGTGTGTGTCTATGGATAAACACAGCCTGGCTCAGAAGTGCCCGCATGAGTGCCCCCATAGCAGCTGGCTTGCTGTTAACACGATCCCCTTCTTTAATAAAATGGTAAGAGGAATTAGGTCAATCCTATTTAGAACAAGCCTGGAATAATACCTTTAGATATGCATACAAGTTTGCGCATTGTGTTCCTCACTGGGAAAACGCTTTAAAGATTGCTTACAGATGGTACCTAATGCCCCTAACGATTTTCAAGAATGTACTCTGATACCTCTCCTGACTGTTGGCGTAACATTGCGGTCAGCAAGGTAACCTACTCCACATATCATGGTATTGTAAATGTGAGTTTTTGGAAATCCATTTTGAAGTTAATATCCTCTATAACGGGTATTTTAACCACTTGCCACCTGGGCAAATTCTGACACTTCGCTCCTACATGTACAAATCTACTTTTTTTTTTTTTGCTAGAAAGTTACTTAGAACTCCCAAACATTTTATATATATATATTTCTTAGCAGAGGCCCTATAGAATAAAATGGTGGGTGTTGCAATTTTTTATGTCACAAGGTATTTGCACAATTAAAAAAAAAAACATACTGACCTTAGAACAAGGCCCCCACAGCCTGACGCGGTCAGTGCAGAGGGAGCTGACATTTTGACTCGCCATTCCTTCCAGGTTCACGGCTCCGGTGCTGTGAGTGGCCAGAGTGAAGATCACTTCACTCCCACGCATGCGTGCGGGAGTCCTCCATTCCCGGCAAGGTCCAGCAGTATCCGCCAGACCATCACCATGCATGCGCCGCTGACCCATGTGTGGACCCATAATATTTAATATATGATTTCATGTTTTTTTCTCTTCTTTTGTTGTTGTTCGGTCTCTGTGATATGTTTTACCCTTTAACTACTCTTGTACTGATTTGGACTGGCTGACTTATTTTGATGTTTTGTAATGACATAATTCTTAGGCATTATTTTAACACTTTAACACACAGTAAAATCTGTCTGTATATCCAGTATAGCATGCTTGTTATACTCACTGTGGAACCTAAGGGGTTAATCCTCCGCATTGTGTAAAAAGGCTGTGTGTTTCTGTCTTCTCTGATCATCCCCTTCTTCCACCATCCCCAATGCATCTCCTTATAAGACAGAGCCTTTGGAGGTACTCTGCACATGCTCAATTTGGTGTGTATTGTTAGAGAGTTTTTTTTTTTTTTTGCATGTGATCAGCACAGGCAACCTGTGATCACTCTGTACAGAGGCAGAACGGGGATCTACCAATGTAAACAAGGCGGATCCCCATTCTGATAGGGGACATGGCGGAGATCTACTATTCCCAGTCATTGGAAACAGCGATCCCTGTCATGTCCCTGGCAGCCCATCCCCCCTGCAGTTAGAACACGCTGAGGGAACACAGTTAACCCATTGATTGCCCCCTAGTGTTAACCTCTTTCCTGCCAGTGTTATTTTTACATTGATCACTGCATTTTTATAACACTGATCAATGTAATAAGGTCACTGGTCCCCAAAGAGTGTCATTTGGGGTTAGATTTGTCCACCGCAATGCCGCAGTCCTGCTAAAAATCGCAGATCGCCGCCATTACCAGTAAAAAAATAAATAATAAATAAATAAAAGTCCATAAATCTATCCCTTATTTTGTAGACCAATCAATATACACCTATTGCAATCTTTTTCTTTTTTTTTTACCAAAAATATGTAGAAAAAACATATTGGCCTAAATTGATGAATACATTTGTTTTATATATATATATATTAGAATACGTATTATAACAGAAAGTAAAAAAAAATGTTTTTTTTTTTTCAAAATTATCGGTCTTTTTTAGTTTATAGCACAAAAAAAAAAACTATCAAATACCACCAAAAGAAAGCTCTATTTGTGGGGAAAAAAGGACGTCAATTTTGTTTGGGTACAACGTAGCACGACCGTTAGTTAAAGTGACGCAGTGCCTTATCGCAAAAAATGGCCTGGTCCGTAAGTGGGTAAATCATTCCAGGGCTGAAGCGATTAAGAATGTTATGTATTCTACACAAAGGTCTGTTTTTTGTTTTTTTTTATATTTAATTGTGTGAGTGTAAAGCAAGTTTCCTTTTGTTGAAAACCAATAAAAACTATTGTTTAAAATAAACCATTAATAAAGAATGAATTAAAATAGAAGCCGGCTTGCGGAGAGTGCCAGCGGGGAACCTTAGAAGAGCAGGTAAGAGACTGCTCTGTACAATACTATTTTGATTTTAATTTATTTTTTTGATTTTAGGGAAAAAAATTACCTTTTTAACAATTTAAAATGAACAACATTGCACCGTGCTTACTATATGGTTGCAAGAAGAAAGCAGTGCCATCTAAGTGCAGCTATAAGTAGTTTTAATGCAGATAATGCAAAGGAGAGACACTCACAAAAAGCCTGTGCATAAAGCGCTTTGTAGCATACCCAGATAGCAAGGATAAATTGCCACAAATTTGTGGCAGTGTTGTACTGTAAGTCTGTTGTTGCTGCACATTTTCACTGGCAAGTTGTACATTTGCAGAGCTCGTGAAGCACAAGTTCCAGTTGACACTTTTCCAATTTGTAGCAAATTTGCATGGCAAGTCTCTAGCAAGAGCAAATATGCAGCGGTGAATCTACAGCAAGAGCTCTGCAAGTCTGCAGCATGAAAATTCAGCCACAGTGACCCCTGTGGTAGGATGACTATTGCACAACATAACTGAAGCAGAACTTGCAGCAGACTTGCAGAATGTTTGCAAAGAAAGTTGATCTGGAGTCATGCAATGCAGTTCAAGGAGCGTGTGAAGCCTGCCAAGTCTAGCAATAGCTTAGCAAGACATTTTCAAACTTGCAGTGCAAATTCTTGCTATCTGGGTAAGGGTTCTTCTGCTCCAAGGAATGGTGCCACTGCTAGGATGCAACTGAGAGAGACAGCGTCGCTGGTGGCTCCCAGCACTTCCAGGCTGTACACTCCAATGACGGAGATGACATCACTGCCAGGTCCAAGGTGAGCAGGCGTGGTGCACATTAGCTTTGCTTTATCTTCATTAAAACTACTTTTTACTGCACTTAGATGGCGCTGTTTTCGTCTTGTAACTAACCCCAGAGTCTCTTCTAGCTCTTTTCAAGCTGACCGCCTCTAAGTATAGCACTCCTAAAGCACCAAGGATTTTTACATGCCCTCCCTTGGATCTTTTGGACTTTACATATGATACTTGATGGTTTTATGGTTTATGTGTGATCTTAACCGCCTTGAGCCTCAGTGTGCCAAAATTGTCTGTCTATGCTTACTATATTGGCCACTTCTTATATGGATGGGATATGACTGCAGCAGCCATTTTGTTCTGGACACAAAGATGCTCATTTTATATAAAATGTCATTCAGCCAAACTTTAAAAATGAGTGTACTACTTCAGCATTGCCAAAAAACACCCATGCATGCAAGTCTTTTCATAAGCGCATCGCGTACTAGAACTCCACAGCTTCTCCGATGATCTATATGCAAACCTCCAAGAAAAAGCCGTTTGTATTCCAACGGCTGACAGTAGCATTGTCTAATGATACATTTGTGTGACATTAAAAGCAAGAGCTGTAACTGATCGCATTGCCTAATGAAGTTTGGAATGACATTATTAATCCAATATGTTATTAATGAGTTTTCTTCATGTTAGCATTTTAATTGCTGTCGTATTATGATGAGCCCCTTGTGAACGAAATTTAAATTGAGAATTAGGCAGGCATGGAATTAACCTCTTCATGGTTCCCTGGGAAATGACATAAGGGCTCATATTAAATAGGAACAAAAGTGGTCACTTAATAACCATTTGTATTTAAAACTTAGTAATTGGGCTGTCAGGATTGCTCCACCCAATTCTAGGAAGGAAAAAATAAATAAAAAAAGGAAGGAATGGAGAAGGATGAAAAAAAGGAGGAGAGGCAAGAGAATGTAAAATGGTAAATAAAATAAAAATAAATAGAAAAGGAAGGAATGGGGAAGGATGAAAAAAAGAGGAGAGGCAAAAGAATGTAAAATGGTATTGTATAATAGTATAATAAATAAATACATATATAATTTAGATTTACAAAAAAATGTAGGATGAATATATGAAAGGGAAAGAAGAACAAACAAACATAAAAAAGAAAATATAGGCTAAAAAATAAGGATAGGCAAAGGCAAAAAAGTAAATACAAAAGAAAGTATTCAGTTTCAGGGAGCTTAAGCAGACACTGGCGTTGAAATTTGAAATTGGAGGCGAAGCGGTTTAACCTTTACTGTCAGAGCAGTAAGGATGTGGAACTCCCCTCAACAATCGGTGGTGTCAGCGAGAAGTGTCGACAGATGGGCATCTTAGCGAATGCAGTATAGCAAATGGTATTGACATAAACACACACACACAGGTTGAATAGGATAGACCGGTTGTCAGGAGCATGTGCGCTCCTGTTCTGTCATAGCTGCTGGTTCCAGCATCCTGGTTTTGGCTGTAGCATTCTCCTTGTCTGTCTGCCCGCCTGCAAAGTGATTGATGTGGCCAGACTCTGGGTGGAGACCAAATCTGTTATAAGCTAACCAAGCTTGCAGTCTCATGTTTATGATAACGTGTGTGATATCTGATCAGGCACCCTGTCTTTCTGTCCTGCTCTGCTAGATTTGATTTCCCTATGTATGACCTTGGATCAGATAACGGCTATTCTCTGAACTCTGCCTGCCTTTTACCTGGACTGTCATTAAACCACTCTGTCTGTCTGCCAACCACAAGTACTTGTTCGCTCTTACCCCATCCAGGTTTCGGGTGGCTTTGGCGGCTTTCCCGGCTTCTCCTCCTGGCCAATCCTGTCTTAGGACCCACTTCCAGTTCCGATTGGCCGGGAGGTGAAGCAGGAAGACATTAGTGA
Source organism: Glandirana rugosa (assembly GCA_018402905.1). Taxonomy (NCBI): domain Eukaryota; kingdom Metazoa; phylum Chordata; class Amphibia; order Anura; family Ranidae; genus Glandirana; species Glandirana rugosa. The sequence continues at coordinate 760,466 of BLSH010116917.1, read as the reverse complement.
ATGCTGATTCGCTAATGTCACAAGTGGGTGCGCTCGGGGCACAGTGCTCTGCGCCCCAGGCCCACCCTTTTTGAAGTAATTTAGAGCCTCAGGCTCTAATCATGTGCTTACAAAAAAAACTTTGTAGAAATCTATGCGTCTGGCGCCCTGCATGGAGATAAGGGGTTGGCACATAGAGATTAGGGGGGGGGGCACCCCTGCACCCCTTATGGACCAGCCACCGCTGTTCAGTTTGGGTATGCCCTGGTAAGGTAGCCAGGCACTATAGCATTGTGTATAATGCCTGGGAGCAACTAAGTACCGAGAGGCCTGCCTGCCTTATGGTTTATTACTAATATCACCCATAGGACCACTCTGGAGACACCAGTAGCGGCCTCACAATATGGACTATTTTTCATACACTTTATACTAAACGTATGTTCGTTGATATATCTGTTTTATTAGAAGCACTGTACTTTTGATTTTAATTGTTACACTTGCACTTTGTTATATGATGTTTACACTGGAAGGTTAACACTTCCGAGGCTGCGCAGTATCACTTTCTCATATCTGTTATATACTGTGATCTATATTAGATATTGCAGCAACCTTTTACTATTATCATCTTTTCCTTTTTGGGATTACGTTTACACACTTGGCTTATCACCATCCAACAGCCACGCTTAGTGGTGCGAGGGCCCACCTATCATTAAAACATTAATAACGTTTCTAGAAGGAGCATTGATGGAATGAGTCTGTCTTTCTTCTCCCAGAAGATGTGGAGAATAGCAGCCTCAGCCTTCCCACATCATAGGCCCTTGTCCGGGACCAGGAGGATCATGCAATGCAAGACAGAAGGAACTCTATACCAGCCTGTGAGCAATTTGTAACCCGCTTCTTGGTACATGTTACTTATTGGGGATTGTGAGCATTGTAGACCCATTTATCTATTCGTTCAGAGGAGAAGTTGAGTTCTAGATCCCTATTTGTTATTTGAATGGAAGCTTGGGATTATTCTAGTTCTGGGCTCGTGAGTAGAGGGTAAATCCTAGAGGGAGTATGTCCAATTGAGCCCTGTCCTAGGCAAAGAATTTCCAAGTCTTTCAAAGGTTACCCCATGGCTTGTATACTGAGATCAACCCCCCCCCCCCCCCAGACTGATTTATTTTCCCTTCTCTGCCCTGGGACTAGACCCCAAACTAACTCTTTCCTTCACTAAATAGGACTAAACTGAAAGGGCAGTGACCACTTACTACATCCTATTTTCCCTTTTCATAACCTGATATTTATTCCCATCCTTTTTAGATACCCTCTTTTTTTCCACTTTACCTCCCACATTGACCCCTCACTCACCTCCCCCACAACCCTACATAGTTTTCATATTTCATTTCTCCCCCCTATTCCTAATCCACTGTTACTTTTTTCCCTAAAAAGGCAAAATATACAAATTTATTATCAGATAACCTAGTCATACAGATATGCATCCTGCACCTTGTTTACAGCTGCGTTCTTATATGTGCTCTGTATTTATTGTTTGACTGAGTGTGCTTTATTATACGTTATTTTTTCTTTTTCTCTCTGGATTGTTTTCCGTTTCTGGAATGTTCACCATCTGTCTTCTCCTATAAATACACAAAGAACAAAGGAGAGCAGCACAGAGGCTTGATGATTAACAACATTTGGGTTAATGGCGTGAATGGCGTGGTGTATTTAAAGACCCCCCTAATTTTTAAATTGAACCCCTTCCCGCTGACCACATGCATATATGCAGCCTCACGGAAGTGGGTCCTTATTCATGGGATCACATAAATGCATATATACAGCTAAATGTAAAATATATATATTTCTTTTTACTATTTTGGGCCAGTTTTCCTTTGATAATAAACAAACAGGAGATATCCATTACTATTTAAACCAAATGAAAGCCCAATTAATTCTGAAAAAATAAGGCATAATTCACCTGCATATACAATGTAGTTACAATGATATGTACAGTTTTACTAATACATGTGACAGTTCTCGTGAACGTAGTCCAGATTGCTGTTAGAATTTTGGTTTTCTGCATAGCTTAGTGATATATTTGGATTTTTCTGTATTTCCCTCAATATTTAACATCATTTAAACAGCACAAGAGGGAAATTCGTGTTTTTTCTGAGGGGTGAAACCCAGCATTTAGGGATATGCATCATTATATACAATTAACACCAGTGTTAAATGACCCCCTAGACATGGCCATGGAATGGTCTGAATTTGAAATGAACTTCCTTGAAGTTTCATGGGAAGAGTATGACCCAGTGAACAACAGCAGCTGGGACATGATGTCTGAGCTTGTGAATTTCCACAAGTCTCAGTTTGCCCAGGCCAATCAAGAAGCAACGGATTGGTTTGAGATCAACATCTGTAACCCGGTAGGAGATCAGGACATCATCAATGCAGAAGATAATACCAACAGCCAATCTCCACAGAGTAGCCCAGCAAACAGCGCTGGAGCTACTTCCTACCCAATATGATTGTTCATTGGCACAGTCTGCCCCAGTGGACAATGAAGATCTCTGGGATATGATTTCTGAGCTTGTGAATGGCTATGAGTCAACCAGCCAGCTAGCTAGCTCAGAAAAGGAGCAGGGCCCAGCTGATCGGATACAGAGATTCCTCTCTGACCTGCCAGGAGATAAGGACATCAGCAATGTGGAAAATGTAGTTAACAACTCAGCTCCACAGCCCAGCACAGCAAACACAGAGCTGGACCTATCTCCTAACCAATATTATTTTTCATCTGCACTGTCTGACCCAGTGAATGGCGATGGTGTCGGGGGCATGATCTCTGAGCCCCTGATTGGCTACGAGCCACTTTCAACTGGATATCAGAATCTACCAGCAGATACCAACAATGTCCAACACATACCTCTGAGTATTGCTCCATCACAAGCAGGTAAATGTCCCAATTTGTAATAACAGTTCTTTAGCTCTAAATTTAGCAAGTGACATGCAGTTTCCTAGGCATATGCAGGCTAACTCAAGGACCAGCCAGTTCCTACTGCCATTCACCATCATTCACAACATAAGAACTTAAGCCTCATACATACAATGCAATTGTTGTAGGACCGTACGTCCAACTTTTTTCAAAATTGGCTGTCCATGATTTTGTCTAGTGTGCGGACGGTAGTCAAATTATCGTTCGGCTTTGACTTGTTAATAGTGTATAAAGAGGTAGTTCAGGTGAATGTGAATTGTGAATTACAGACGCAGGTTTACAAGACCAAACTCTTCCTGGATTCCGAGCATGCATGTTGGACTTCCAACTTTTGTTTGGCCAACTTCTGTACACACGAGCCGAAAATTGGACAGCGCCTTGTTGGCAGACAAAAGTTTTCTAGTCTTCACATACAACTTCTATTGGACGATGATTGAAAATTGGCTAGAATGGTGCGTACTAACGGTCGGATTATAGGACAACAGGCTGTCATACGACCTTTGTTGGCCGATAATTGCACCGTGTGTATGGGCCATAAGTCTAGCCAATAGTGCTCAGACTAGATAGGAAATAATATAGAAAATGTGTTTTTTTCCTATCTTGTTGCTGGGCACTACCGTTTAATTACTAGTGCCACATTAAAAAAGATTAAATGGTAGGTCCATAGGGAAGCCCAACATTTTTGTAAAAAAAATAAATAAAATAAATATAAAAATAAAAGTAAAATTAAAATAAAATACATGTGAAAATTAAAATAAACATAACAATTAAAATTCAATGTGAATGAGGCATTAGGGCCTGTTCACATATGTGTTATGAAACGTGATATGCATTTTTTGAAAACACATATTGCATTTTTAGCGTGTGTTTGCGTTTTTTGGTACATTGCATTTTTTTTACCATGCCACAGCATACATTTAGAGCAACAGTATAATAACGCACAGGTCTTCCCAACTATGGATACAGTAACATACAAATCAGTCTATGGTTAGCCCCCAGGACAAGGGCAAAAGGGCATCAGTTGCTCTACAGATGAAGCCGTCTCCATCTAGAATGAAGAGGACTATTTTTATGGAATTTTGACACGTTGGGAAGGTGCATTTTAGTGCGGCAAAAGTGCACAGGTGTAAACGGCTTTGTTTTTGCTTTCAGCCACAGTACATTTTTATCAACATAACAGTACCGGCTTATCTTGTCAGCAATGTAGTCTCCTTGTAAAGTCCTGTGCAATGAGCGAATATATCAAACAATGGTGTCAGCCTCCCCAGCTATCTTCTATGAACTGCATAGAAATGCCTCCCTATGTAATGGAGATGAGAAGAAGGGAGGAAGTCTGTAGGAGAGAAGCCTAGGATGGTGATGCTGCTCCTTCCATATATACAGGAGGAGTGTTGTCACCCTCAGGACAGGACATGTGTTACTGGTGGGATCAAAAGGTGAACACAAAAGAAACAAGGCCAGAAAAAAGGAACTAATGCAGTCACTACATCTAAGGACTGATAAGATGCAATCAGGGTTGCACCCATACCGATACTAGTATCGGTATCGGTGCAGATACCGAGCATTTGCACAAGTACTCGTGCCAATGCTCTGATGCTTGACCGGATACCTGGCAGGAGGCCAGTACACCCGGCATCCTCAGTGTAGCAGGGGGGCGGGCAGCCTCACAGATGGTCAGTGTGGCGGTGGGGGCAGTTACAAGCAACAATCTCTCTGTATAGCTTTTCTGACAACCGCTTCTCCTCCTCTCCCACCCGCGGCTGTCAGGGAGATCAGTGCTTGTATCTGCCCCCACCTGTCCTCCTCCAGTCCCCCCTCATTCTGTATCTGTCAGGATGAAGAGAGGAGGAAGAAGCAGGTAAATTTGTCATTTGCCGACTCATTCCTTCTCTGAATGAGCAGAGTCAGTGATCACTGACTTTGTCCATTCATAACTGAGCAGAGTAAACTGTGTTCATGATGCTTCAGTTTATGAATGAACAGGAGCCTCTGTCTTCTGTTCATTCATCTTCAGTGCAGCTGAGGCTGATGAGAAAGGGACTGGGGAATCTCTGTCCTCAGTCCCTTTCCCTGTCTCAAAGGGGAAATGTCAGGGGTCTGTTTAGACTCCTGATATCTCACCAAAGCCCCCTCCCAAAAAAAATTGGTATCAGCAAGTACTTGAAAAAAAGTATCAGTACTTGTACTCAGTCTTAAAAACATGGTATCGATGCAACCCTAGATGCAATATATACATTTTTATTTTTAGCTTTAGATAGACTTTATGTATTAATATATTTATATCACAGTTTGCAAATTGTGACTGCCCCAGGTATAACCTCGTTCTTCCTTTTCCTAGGACTATCTGATGTGGCTTTCTCCAAGAACAAGAAAGGACGTGTGAAACGCCCAATGAATGCCTACATGATCTGGGCCCGAATTCACCGTCCAGTTTTGAACAAAGCCAATCCTGACACCAAATTTGCCATCAAAAGTGCCATGCTTGGAGAGGAATGGAGCAAAATGACCGAGGAGCAGAAACAGCCCTATTATGATGAGGCGGAACGGCAACACACCGAAGAACATCCAAGTAAATAGTCCGGACACAATTCTCAGTCCTCAGTGGCCTAAGCCCCTCATTACAGGATTCATATTCCTATGGATTAAATCTACTTTTACTATTAGTACAGAAAAGTCAGTTAATTTATCTGATGGATTGGCCCCTCCATGGCATATTACATACCCAAACCCCAGAAAGGAATAGGCCATCATTATAATAGCACAGCACAGTGTTGTCACGTTTGTACAACCATGTTTATGGCTCACTATGAAATTTGTACATTTCCCTCTGTGATGAACTAACAAATAAGAAAATGCATCAAACCTTCATCTAAAACACATTTTACTACTTTTAGCATAGCAGGACAAGGCCTGTTCATTTGAGGGGTGTTTACAGGTTCCATGTGGAGTAATCACCCCTTTCACTGGCAGAGCTATAAGGCTATGTTTACACTGGTGGCTGGGGTCAGTAAAAACACACAGCTGAGCTGCGTTTTTGCTGCCCCCCCCCCCCCAAAGCTGCAAAAGCACAAACTATGGATGTACAAATGCTGGTGGTGCCAGTTTTTAGGAGCTAAAACAGGTGGTGGGGAAGCAACAAAATGCCTCACCTCTTCGTAAAACAACGAAGGGGTGGTGGACAAAATCGAGGATTTTTGACCGTGGTGGTCGTAAACATGTAGGTATCAAACACGAAAACGTCGAAACCCCCCCCCC
>BLSH010116917.1:718826-738935 GCA_018402905.1 Glandirana rugosa | reverse complement strand
GTTGACCCGGCTTGTCCTGACCTGCTGTCTGCTACCTGCACCGACCCCGGCTACCCACGACCATCCGATTGTCTGCTCCCTTGTACCTCTGCTGCCCGCCCGTTAACGAACCTTGCTTGGACTCTGACTACCCGTTTGCCTGATCCTCTTGTACCTTCCTGCCTGTCTGTTGCCAACCCAGCCTGTACGACCATCCATCTACTTGCACGCCTTCTGGAGCCTCACTACACCATCGGTGACCCTCCAGCCCTCGTGCCATCCCGCACTCTTGGGCCTCTGTCCCCACTACCAGGGGTCCTTGAATCGGGTGCGCAAGAGCGGTTGTTCCCTGCACAAGACAGACTCCACCGTCAGGTACGTGACAATACCCAATAACCTGAACAAGAAAGCTAAACCTGACAGCTTGCGATTCATGACCGAGACAGACACGCCTTGCTCAAAGTTTAGCCCACTAAAGTACATTAATACATACCGAACGTCCCCACTGCCCGGTTTGACACCAGTTTGCTTCAAAAGCATGCTCCATTCCTGCCATACCTTTGGATAGGACACCCACGTCTGTCCACTCACCGATCTCCTGATCAAGCTTGTGACGACTCCAATGTGATTTGCCACATCTCCTCTGGACAAGGAACCCCATGTTGCTCCACTCCCGGCGCCAAATCCCGGAACCTGTCCATCTGAATCCGAGACAAAGCATCCGCCAATACGTTAGTAGCCCGCGGTAAGTGAACCGCGTACAAAAATACATTCAATTGCAAGCAATGCAGTACAAGGTGTCACAACAAACGTACCACTGGAGGAGAAGCCATGGATAGCCGATTGATGACCTGCAGCACCCCCAAGTTATCACAGTGCCGGAAAACCTTATTGTTGCAAAAAAAGCCCCCCCCAGACTTCCACAGCCACGATGACTGGGAACAATTCAAGAAGAACCAGGTTCTTCAAGAAACCCGCTTGCCTCCACTCCTCCGGCCACCGCAACGCGTTCCACCTCCCGCCCAAAAAGGTGCCATATCCAGTAGAACCGTGGCATCTGTGTACAGTTCCAGGTCGAAACTGCTGCCCGGTCCCTGCAGCCAGAGCGCCCAACCAATAAAGTGCTGTAGAAATGTGTCCCAAATCATCAAATCTGCCTTATGTTCTCCGCTCAACGTCACAAAATGTCGGGGGGAAGAGACCCCAGCTGTGGCCGACGATAACCTACGACAAAAAACCCTGCCCGTAGGCAGGATGCTACAAGCAAAATTCAATTTGCCCAGCAGCGACTGCAGTGCACTCAAGCGAATAGTATGTTTCCGAATCACCCCTGCTATCTCCTCCTGCAGGGCAATCAACTTGTCCTCTGGTAAACGACATTCCTTTGCCATCTATGACGATGCCCAAGAAACTGATGGATGAGGACGGGCCCACCGTCTTGTCAGCAGCCAATGGAATGCCAAACCTGTCAGCAACATGCTGGACAGTGGCCAACAACACACCGCACAGGTTGGACGAGGAAGGCCCAATACGCAAGAAGTCATCCGAATAGTGGATGACTGAGTTGACACCCGACACTTCCCATAACACCCACTCCACAAACGAACTGAACTTCTCGAAAAGCACACAGGAAATGGAACACACCATGGGGAGACAGCGGTCCACATAAAAGTTGTCCATCCACCTGCAACCCAGGAGGTGAAAGCTGTCAGGGTGAACCAGAAGAAGCCGAAAGGCTGCCTCAATGTCCTTTTTGCCATAAGCGAGCCACGGCCATAGTGCCAAACCCAGAAAATTGCGTCGTCGAACCAGGTGTACGACACAGAGCAGGCATCCAGGTCAATGGCATCGTTGACCGAGCCACCTTTAGAGAACGACAGGTGGTGTATCAACTGGAACGTGTTGCGTTCCTTCTTAGGTACAACACCCAAAGGAGAGACCACTAAATTACCTAAAGGCGGGTCAACAAAAGGGCCCACCATACGACCCAAGTCTACTTCTTTAGCTAGCTTCGTGGACACCACCTCAAAATGCAGCCGGGTCGAGCGCAAATTGTCCGCAAAGGGGGGAGTACTAGACAGTAGAGTTGATCGAACCTCTGGAAGTTCGGGTTCTGCTGGTTCGGCTGAACTTCGGGACAAAGTCCGGGTTCGGGTCCAGACTGGACCCGAACTTTGACACGGACCCCGAACCCCATTGAAATAAATGGGGGCCCGAACTTTTAGGCACAAAATTGGCTGTAACAAAGTCCTGGAGAGTCCTAGAGGTCTGCAAAAGGAAGGAAATGGGGGTAACAGTAGGGCAATTGCCCTACAAAGAAATGGGGATATAAAATAACTTAAAATAATTTTTAACCTAAAATCACATAAAAAAATCAAAAATGGAGGTGGATGTGGAGTTGGAGGTTGAGGAGGCGGTGAAAGTGGCGGTGGAGGAGGAGGAAGTAGCCAACACTGTTTTTTTTATTTTTGGAATTTTTTTGTTTGGTTTTTAAACCAGCAATGTAGATGCACTTTTTAATTTTGTGCAAGAAACAATAATCTGTCCCTTTAAGCAACAGTAGGAACCTCTCCCTATAGAACTAGGAGATGATCAGTGTTCTAAAATCATCTTCAAATTGTGTGGAAAATCCTTATATCAGCCGCAGAGAAGCCATATTAGTGTTTTAAATTCATCTTCAAATTGTGTGGAAAATCCTTATATCACCCACAGAGAAGCCATATTAGTGTTTTAAAATCATCTTCAAATTGTGTGGAAAATCCTTATATCATCCGCAGAGAAGCCATATTAGTGTTTTAAAATCATCTTCAAATTGTGTGGAAAATCCTTATATCAGCCGCAGAGAAGCCATATTAGTGTCCCGAATCCGAAAGTTTTAGAAAATGTCACATGCTCTTAGGTTAGTGTAGGGAGAGGATGCTGCTGACGCTGTCAGGGACAGATTGTGAAGGACAGATTGCAGTGATAATAACTAGGTAGAGAATACTACTACTGCTTTGAGGGACAGATTGTAGATCTATAACATCTCATCCTGCATTACAGAAAGATCTGATTACAGAACGATCTCTCATCCTGCATTACAGAACAATCTGATTACAGAACGATCTCTCATCCTGCATTACAGAAGGATCTTAAGGGGCAGATTGCAGATCTAATAACATCTGCCATTTTTCTTCCTTTTGCAGCCCTCTAGCACTTTCCAGGACTTTTTTACAGTCATTTTTGTGCCGAAAAGTTTGCGCCCCAATTGAATTCAATGGGGTTCGGAGGCCGGGGTAAAGTTCGGATGACGTTCGGTACCGAACCCAAACGTTTCCAGAAAGATCGGCCGAACGCGCAGAACCCGAACGTCCAGGTGTTCGCTCAACTCTATTGAAGAGAAGATGTCCGTTTAAATTATGTGAGATGAAGTTTATTGGAGAGGCAGAAGAGGTTGTTGTTAATAGTCTTAGCAGGTTGGTCAAGCAGTACCGGGCTCAGTTATGTGGAACTGTTGTTAGTTATGAGTTGGGGCCAAAGCATAGGTCCCTCTTTTGTGTATGTCACATGTTGATGTATGTGTCCCATTTACAGAGGAATTGCAGGAGTTTGGAGTATCCTGAATAAGAAAGATCCAGTTCTTCCAGTTTGTTTAAATATGTTATGCCAGATTTTATGTCATTTAATGAAGGTGGGAAAGGAGATGCCCAATCCTTCAGAATGTCTCTCCTGGCTGCTATGTAACAGGTTGAAAGCCAGGGCTTATTGTGTTGTAAAATTTTCCCTTGAATCTTGGATGAAGTTTGGAGTAGTAGATCAAAGTAGCAGAAGAGTAAGAGAAAGATATTTCCGTGTGGCGTTAGACCTATGGTATTGGCTACAAAAAATTCCATTTGATTCCAGAATTTTGATATGAGGGGACAAGACCATAATTTAAGTAGAACCGAAGGTTTGTGCTGTTTAAAAAGTGGGCAAAGTAGTCTTTCGGGAAACTCCTTAGAGTGTAAGTGTGGGATATATGCTCAATGGGCAATATTGAACTGTTGTTCCCTCCAAAATTCATTCATTCTGGGAGGCCGATTACTCTTAAATTGTTACATCTACTGCGATTCTCGAGGTCATTGATTTTATCGAGTAGATATTGTTGTGTTTTCTTGATCATGCTGGTCAGATGAGTTTGAGTTTTGAAGCTCGTCCTCTATATCTGAGACCCTATGCTCAGTTTGCCTATGCATTTTGTGTGCTCCCCCAGCTCCTTCCTGGGCTGTGTAATCCCCGCTGCCATGGCTATGTCTCCTGCGGCTGTTATAGTGGGGAATAGTAATGCAGCGACCACCTGAGCTAGTCCTCCGTATTTGTCTTCTGACAGGGGGGTTGGCTGGAGATGTGAGGGGCCGTATTACTCACAGCCACATGCTGATTAGGAATAGCTGCCTGTTGCGTGTGTGAAATGTCCGCGCTGTCCACCATTGGCTGAACTGGGGCCTGAAGGAGTGAGCTCGGGCTGTGGAGCTGGAGGAGTGCCAGGGGTGCTGTAGACTATGTATCTGTCCATCCCGGGTGTTTCGCTGGCAGGTGAGGAGCAAGGAGCCATTCTCCCTGTGTGCATGTTATGGCTGCCCTTGTATGTGCTGTTGCCCGGAGCCACCATCTTCCATCCCCTCACATGTGGCGTCGGAACAAGAAGTACCCTGTCATTACTTTTAATAAATGTTATACTTTTAAGTATTTGTGTGATCTCTCTTTGCACATATCGAACACAACCCCAAAAACGTGACAATAGACTGTCCCAGCCAGACGGCTGATTCCATGCTAGCTGCCCAGCCAGACTGCTGATTCCATGCCTGCTGCCAGCCATACTCTGCTGATTACATGCCTGCTGCCAGCCAGACTCTGCTGATTACATGCCTGCTGCTCAGTTAGACAATCCTGATTCCCTGCTTGGTGCCTAGCTGGAATTTGCTGATTACCTGCCTGCTACCCAGCTATACTCTTGTAGGAAGCTTAAACTCCCACTTGCTGATGGGTTTGATGCATGCAAGTTTCCATTGCTGCCACATCCCTTGCTTGGGTTGCCTGTCCAGCCTTTGATTTTCTTCCAGTATTAACATTTGTCAAGTCCCTTTCGGAGTGGTCCAGACATTTCCTCTGTAACCGGTAGCTGTATTTGCCATTACAACCCCAATAATAGTGCTATTCTGGGTAGTGGTCGAGTACCATATATACCTTGCCAAGACCCAGATCCAATCACAGATTGTAGTGCTCTTCTGTGGAGTGGTCGAGTACCATATGTACTTTGTCAGAACCCAGATAATTTTGCCGTACATTTGCCATAACCGCCCAGGAAGTAGTAATCTTCTGGGGGTTGGTTGAGTACCATATATACCTTGCCACGTTCCAGATGCTCTTGCTGCAACTTCAAGTGGACCAGTGGATCTTTGCTGGGTAACCAGTGCTTTGGAAAAACCTAAGTGGTAGTGGAAATGCAGAACAAATCTTGGGGACCAGGAAGGCTACTTGGTTATAACAAGACACCCTGATGTCAGGGTTCCGATACTGTCAAATTGCCCCAGTGCTAAGTCTTTCCATAACCTATGGTATCCCAGCTTTGGGGTACCTTCTGCCTTAAGGGACTTGAAGCATTGAGTTTCGTATCTCTTAAATAATCCGGTTGACAGGGCACCCGACCAATTGCCTGACTCTGGCAGCACCCAGCCAGTTGCCAAACCCCATCAATGGGGCACCCATCCAGTTGCCAGACCCTGGCAGTGGGGCATCTAGCCCCTTATCTGATTCTTAAGGCAGGGCATCTTGCCAGATTCCAGACTTCAGAATCTGGTACCTCTTCTGAGTATGGGAGATTACTTCTTTGAACTGGCATGTGGATCTCTCATAAAGACTTGTATAATCAAGTCTGGTTGGAGCATCTGAAGGCCACTCCTTAGCGGGGGGGGGGGGGGGTCTGTCAGGAACTGGACAGTCACTCCTCTACTATTCCATATTGCCTTAGTATTCTGCCTTGTGCCCTTTCCTCCCTGTAACTCCCCATTCTGGCTTATTCATTGCTCCTCATCCTGATCTTGCTCTGCCCTGTTTACCACGCAGTTTGCACATAGTTTAGTTAGTTAGGTTTTCTTTATTATTCTCACTTCCACCTATTAGGTTCACATTTTGTATAGTACTGTGCAGAGAGCTGATTTAGAAGTTTTGGTATTCATGTGGTCATACCTCTTTGTATATAACCCTTATGGGTATATACACAGCCCGCGCCAGCATAAGGCAGCTCAAGTGGCCACCTGAGGGAGCCAGGAGAGGGGGCACCAAAGCCAGGGGTTCCCCACTTGCTCAATATGCCAGCGCTGGTGGCCAGCCCCGCTCACACGGTCACACCTGTACACAGATAGATGCTGACACTCAGGCGGCGCAGCATAGCCCGGCCATGCGCTGTCAATCTTAGCTGCTCGCCTCTCCTGTCTATAGTCCCGGTGCAGTTACTCTGCCTCCTCTACAGTGAGAAGCAACCTGGGTTTGAAGACATCGCTTCCTCCAGCTGTCGAGATGAGGATCATGTTGACAAATTCCTCCTCCCACCTGGGCAGTGGCAGAGTGACAGCCAGGAACGCCTCCAGTTCATCAGCACAGAGAGACCATTGCCGCTGAACTGGAGGGCGTGTAAGACGAGGGGGGAGCCGTGGGAGGAGCCTGGAGCTGAGTGAGACCAGGGGGGAGGGGCCAATGCTTGCAGAAGACCCAGGAGAATCACAGGTGCCATTACAGATGAAGATCTCTCTATGCCATCTCTTTGGAAGGTAGAAGCAAGCTAGATGCTTCTGAATGGTGTCAGAATTTGCCTGTGATTATTATTGTACTAGCCCTGCCATTGAGCTATGTCTGCAGTCTCTTACAGTCTCTTGAGCATTGTGTACAGTCTCTTACAGTCTTTTGGGCGATGTCTGCAGTCTCTTTCAGTCTCTTGAGCAATGTCCGCAGTATCTTACATTCTCTTGAGCCATGTTCGCAGTCTCTTGAGCCATGTCCGCAGTCTCTTACAGTCTCTTGTGCAATGTCCGCAGTCTCTTACAGTCTCTTGAGCCATGTTCGCAGTCTCTTGAGCCATGTCCGCAGTCTCTTACAGTCTCTTGGGAATTGTCCGCAGTCTCTTCCGCCATGTCCACAGTCTCTTACAGTCTCTTATGCCATGTCCACAGTCTCTTACAGTCTCTTGGGCAATGTCCGCAGTCCTTTACAGTCTCTTGGGCAATGTCCGCAGTCTCTTACAGTCTCTTGAGCCATGTCCGCAGTCTCTTACAGTCTCTTATATCATGTCCGCAGTCTCTGATACTCTCTTGAGACCTTGTCCGCAGTCTCTTACAGTCTCTTGAGCAATGTCCGCAGTCTCTTACAGTCTCTTGAGCCATGTATGCAGTCTCTTACAGTCTTTTGTACCATGTCCGCAGTCTCTTACAATCTATTGAGCCATGTCTGCAGTCTCTTGCAGTCTCTTGAGCAATGTCCACAGTCTCTTACAGTCTCTTGGGCAAAGTCTGCAGTCTCTTACAGTCTCTTGAGCAATGTTCGCAGTCTCTTACAGTCTCTTATAGCATGTCCGCAGTCTCTTACAGTCTCTTGAGCCATGTATGCAGTCTCTTACAGTCTTTTGTACCATGTCCGCAGTCTCTTACAGTCTATTGAGCCATGTCTGCAGTCTATTGAGCCATGTCCGAAGTCTCTTACAGTCTCTTGAGCAATGCCTGCAGTCTCTTACAGTCTCTTGAGCCATGTATGCATTCTCTTACAGTCTCTTGCACCATGTCCGCAGTCTCTTACAGTCTCTTGAGCCATGTCTGCAGTCTCTTACAGTCTCTTGAGCCATGTTCGCAGTGTCTTGAGCCATGTCTGCAGTCTCTTGGGAATTGTCTGCAGTCTCTTACAGTCTCTTCTGCCATGTCCACAGTCTATTCTGCCATGTCCACAGTCTCTTACAGTCTCTTGGGCAATGTCCGCAGTCTCTTACAGTCTCTTGGGCAATGTCTGCAGTCACTTACAGCCTCTTGGGCAATGTCCGCAGTCACTTAAAGTCTCTTGGGCAATGTCTGCAGTCTCTTACAGTCTCTTGAGCCACGTCCGCAGTCTCTTACAGTCTCTTGAGCAATGTCCACAGTCTCTTACAGTCTCTTATAGCATGTCCACAGTCTCTTATAGCATGTCCGCAGTCTCTGATATGCTCTTGAGCCATGTCCGCAGTCTCTTACATTCTCTTGAGCAATGTCCGCAGTCTCTTACGGTCTCTTGAGCCATGTATGCAGTCTCTTACAGTCTTTTGTAACATGTCCGCAGTCTCTTACAGTCTCTTGAGCCATGTCCGCAGTCTCTTGCAGTCTCTTGAGCAATGTCCACAGTCTCTTACAGAATCTTGAGCAATGTCCACAGTCTCTTACAGTCTTTTGGACAATGTCTTTAGTCTCTTACAGTCTCTTGAGCCATGTATGTAGTCTCCTACAGTCTCTTCTGGCATATCCGCAGTCACTGATAGTCTCGTGTAGCACGACTGCAGTCTCTGAAAGTCTCTTGAGCCATGTATGCAGTCTCTTACAGTCTCTTGTACCATATCTGCAGTCTCCTACAGTCTCTTGAGCCATGTATGCAGTCCCTTACAGTCTCTTGTAGCATGTCCGCAGTTTCTGAAAGTCTCTTGAGCCATGTATGCAGTCTCTTGTACCATGCCTGCAGTCCCTTGCAGTCTCTAGTACCATGTCTGAAGTCTCTTACAGTCTCTTGAGCAATGTCCACAGTCTCTTATAGCATGTCCGCAGTCTCTGATAGTCTCTTGAGTCATGTCCACAGTCTCTTACAGTCTCTTGAGCAATGTCCGCAGTCTGTTGAGCAATGCCAACAGTCTCTTGAGCCATGTATGCAATTTCTTACAGTCTCTTGTACCATGTCAGCAGTCTCTTACAGTCTCTTGAGCCATGTCCGCAGTCTGTTGAGCAATGTCAACAGTCTCTTACAGGATCTTGAGCAATGTCCGCAGTCTCTTATAGGCTCTTGGACAATGTCGGCAGCCTCTTACAGTCTCTTGAGCCATGTATGCAGTCTCTTACAGTCTCTTGTGGCATGTCTGCAGTCACTGATAGCCTCTTGTAGCATGTCTGCAGCCTCTGATAGTCTCTTGAGCCATGTATGCAGTCTCTTACAATCTTTTGTACCATGTCTGCAGTCTCTTACAGTCTCTTGAGCCATGTCTGCAGTCTCTTACAGTGTCTTGTGCAATGTCTGCAGTCTCTTACATTCTCTTGTGCCATGTCCACAGTCTCTTAAGGTATGTATGCAGTCTCTGACGGTTGGTGGGGGGACACCAAAATGCACCTTCGCCTAACTACACAAAAATCCTTGCACTGGCCCTGTATATACACTCACTACCTACTTTGTTAGGTACACCTGTTCAATTGCTTGGTAACACAAATTGCTAATCAGCCAATCACATGGCAGCAACGCAATGCATTTAGACATCTAGATGTGGTGAAGATGACTTGCTGAAGTTCAAACCGAGCATTAGAATGTGGAAGAAATCGGATTTAAGTGACTTTGAACGTGGCATGGTTGTTGGTGCCACATGGGCTGGTCTGAGTATTTAAAAAACTGCTCATCTACTGAGATTTTCACGCACAGAAATCTCTAGGGTTTACAGAGAATGGTCCGAAAAAGAGAAAATATCTAGTGAGTCGGCAGTTGTGTGGATGAAAATGCCTTGTTGATGTCAGATGTCAGAGAAGAATAGGCAGACTGGTTTGAGACGATAGAAAGGCAACAGTAACTCAAATAACCACTTGGTACCACCAATGTATGCAGAATACCATCTCTGAATGCACAACACATCGAACCTTGAAGCCGATGGGCTACAGCAGCAGAAGACCACACTGGGTGTCACTCCTGTCAGCTAGGAACAGGAAACTGAGGCTACAATTCACACAGGCTCACCAAAAACGGACAATAGAGGATTGGAAAAATGTTGCCTGGTCAGATGAGCTGGAACATTCAGATGGTAGGGTCAGATTTTGGCATAAACAACATGGGTCCAGTCTGCCTTGTATCAACAGTTCAGGCTGGTGGTGTAATGGTGTGGGGGATATTTTCTTGGCACACTTTGGGCCCCTTAGTACCAATTGAGCATTGTTTAAATGCCACAGCCTACCTGAGTATTGTTGCTGACCATGCCCATCCCTTTATGACTAGAGTGTACCCCTCTTCTGATAGCTCCTTGCAGCAGGATAATGCACCATGTCACAAAGTTAAAATCACCTCACCACTGGTTTCTTGAACATGACAATGAGGTCACTGTACTCCAATGGCCCACAGTCACCAGTCTCAATCCCATAGAGCACCTTTGGGATGTGGTGGAACGGGAGATTTGCATCATGGATGTGCAGTCGACAAATCAGCAGCAACTGCCTGATGCTATCATGTCAATATGGACTAAAATCTCTGAGGAATGTTTCCAACACCTTGTTGAACCTATGCCATGAAGAATTAAGGTAGTTCTGAAACCAAAAGGGGGTCAAACCCGGTACTAGCAAGTTGTATCTAATAAAGTGGCCAGTGAGTGTATACTGTATCTAAAGCTATTCGGATTAGGCATAGACATATTTTATTTTTTATTGCAAATAAGTGGCATAGAGTAGTGTAGAACAGAGTAGAAAGTAGAGTAGTGTAGGGACTGGCCAGAGAGGGATTACTTTGATGCAGTTGGCCAGCTTAAACATGTATTGCAATGCATGTGAACCAAA
Source organism: Glandirana rugosa (assembly GCA_018402905.1). Lineage (NCBI taxonomy): Eukaryota > Metazoa > Chordata > Amphibia > Anura > Ranidae > Glandirana > Glandirana rugosa. The sequence continues at coordinate 728,193 of BLSH010116917.1, read as the reverse complement.
AATCCCTGTTTTTATGCAAAGTTTCCAAGAAATGTGTAAGAGTGTATAGCAGTGTCCAGAGGGTTGATGCACGTGATGGGTTATGCATACATTATATGTAAAGCTATTTGGATTTGAGTACAGACATTTTTACTTCTGTTCTACAGAGAAGATAGTTTGATAGAAACCACCAAGTTTATGTATCCTGTTCTACAGATAATGTATATTATTCTAATAAAAAATAAATTTGACCATTAGACTGGGGTTGTGAGAAAAAACTAGGGGACAGCCTGGTTATTTCATCTGTCAAACACACATGACCAGCTCTCCTCCAATCACAGAGCAACTCTGTGAACTACCATGCCACTTTTCACATGTAGCCGCACACTAAGTGGCTACCTGTGGATCTCTGAGCCTCGATCAAGGCTTGGACATTCGCAGGTAAACAAGTTGTGTGTGGCTGTATGCGAATAGCGGCATACGAAAAGAGGCTGACCGGTCGCTGATATTCTCATTACATAGTCATAGTACTAGCAAGAATCTGCCCCTGGAATCCACAGAATGCTAGGGACACGGGGCTAACCAAGTGTCCCCATGGGACTTGTCACCCCCCTACAACTATCCCTACTTTTCCTTCCTGTACTGGTCTTCCGTGGGTTCACAGCTTTAACTGAATTAGCATAATAAAAGGTACAGAATGGAGTAATGTCACCCCACAGGTGTGGGTGGATAGTGTTTATGGTGGTACCTGGTGGTTGGTACAGATTTTGGGTGCTCAAGTCCTGAAAGACGGAGCAGGTGGTTTGGTGAACGTTTTAACAGTGGTATTGGCTGTGTGTTCAGTGTTATCGGTCTGGTAAAATTAAAGGCTTAAGATTATTCATATTTTGTTTTAAAACCCAAATAAAGGGCCATGGCCACAATTTCCACACTTCGTTTTCCTGGTTTTAATTAACTATCATGATTGGTCAGATGGTTATGGGGTGGGTGCAATCAGGGTGGTTGTTTGTGGGGTTGTGCAGTCCCATTCAGATAACCAGCCATGTGCAAGAAATAGGCCACGCTGGAGCAGCTTCCAATCCAGTCCTCACATCGGCACCCAGCTCTCTCTCTTCACAGCTCCACCCTTGCAATTTATCATCATTATAATCATTTATCATCACTCTATCATCCAGTGCCCAGGGCAAACATGGCAAACGTCTCACCCCCATATACCCCCTTCTAGCACAAACCTCCACTCTCAGCCCAAATCCTCACTTCCCATATCCCCCCTTCTAGCATAAATCCCCCCAAAACTCCTACATTCACAAATTCTCTTACCCCTCAGCGAAAATCCCCCCTCTCAGCACAGACCCCCCCCCCCTCTATTGCCCCCACCAGCAAAACTCCCCCTTCCAGCACACATCCTCACCCTAATATACCCCCTTCCAGTACAAATCCCCCCAAATACTTCCTTCACAAATTCTCTTACCCCCCAATCCCCTTCTCAGCACAAATCCTCACCACCACATATCCCCTTCCAGCACAAACCCTTGTCTCCTTCTCCCCCCTCCCAGTACAAATCCCCCCCCACCAGCACAAACCCTTGCCTCCGTCTTCCCCCTCCAAACACAAATCATCCTGCCTTCCAGTATAAATCCCCCAAACTCTCCCTTCTTTTATAAATTCTCTTAACACCCCCCCCCCCCGGTATAAATCCTGAAATCCTGCCCAGACCCCTCCTTGTTATACCAATTCTCTTATTCCCCCAAATCCCCCCTACAAGCATAAGTCCTACCCCCCAATGAATCTGTTCTCACTTCCAAAAATCCTTCTAAACCCTCCAAGCATGGGTCTCTGCGTCTCCCTCAGTGCAGGGAAATCTTCTTCCCAGGCTCCTTCTTCTGTTCTGTCAGAGCAGCCTGCTATGCTGTGACTTGTAGTGCCCTAGACTACAGGGGAATGAATAATGGCAGCCCACTATGCTGGGACTTGTAGTGCCCTCTGTGGGGGACTGAAGATTCCTCAGTCCCACAACAAGCTAAGGCACTACAAGTCCCAGCATGGGAGGCTGCCATATCGCAGCCCCCCACAGACAGCATGAGGAGATTGCAGCCTTCCATCCCCTCCCATACACTCGCTCCCTGCCTGCCATACACTGCGCCCCTCCCCACTCTGCCCTTACATTAGGGTTCTCCTGGTGGCCTCCTCTGGAGTCTGGGCACCATATATCATTGCAGGGTGGGGAAGTGCATGGGATTTCCCAGTGTAAACTGCTACAGTCAGTCATCTGCCCTTGGTCAGAAGATCTAACCCAGCGCCGCACACAAGGCTGCAGATCACTCCACCGGCGGCCAGGCACCAGTGGCATCACTAGTGTTGGTGTCACCTGGTATGGCAAAACGTGGTGTCACCCATCCCCCCCCCCCCCCCATAATCACAGGGCTAAGAAGGAGCAAGTGACAAACAAAACAAATCAGCAGTCAGGATGAGTGCCACGTTCACATCAGAGAGCATACACCTTACACCAAAGTCCCCAGCATACATCAGAGTTTCTTTCCCCTTTCATCAGAGTGACACCAATTTACATCAAATTCTGAGGTGTCCCCCCTAACATCAGAGTTCCCGCTTACATTAGAGTCTGGAAATTGCCCCTTACGGAGTTCCACCTTACAGCAGCATGTTCCTTTATATAAGAATCCAGTGGAGTTCCCCCTTACATCAGAGCCTGGCAGAGGAAGGCCCTTACATCAGAGCCTGGCAGAGGAAGGCCCTTACATCAGAGCCTGGCAGAGGAAGGCCCTTACATCAGAGCCTGGCAGAGGAAGGCCCTTACATCAGAGCCTGGCAGGGGGGCCCTTACATCAGAGCCTGACAGAGAGGGGGCCTTTACATCAGAGCCTGGCAGAGGGGGGCCTTACATCAGAGCCTGGCAGAGAGAGGGCCCTTACATCAGAGCCTGGCAGAGAGGGGGCCTTTACATCAGAGCCTGGCAGAGAGAGGGCCCTTACATCAGAGCCTGGCAGAGAGGGGGCCTTTACATCAGAGCCTGGCAGAGAGGGGGCCTTTACATCAGAGCCTGGCAGGGGGGCTTACATCAGAGCCTGGCAGAGGGGGCCCTTGCATCAGAGCCTGGCAGAGGTGGGGTCCATTACATTAGAGCCTGGCAGAGGAGGGCCCTTACATCAGAGTTCACTTGCCCCAAGTACTAGATGTAGAGAGAAGGGAGGGAGATGGGGAGAGTCTAGTGGAATTGTAGAACTCACTTACCACAGGTTGGTTTCTGAAGGCTCTAACAGTATCAACCATACACCCATACAGATCTGCCTCCTGCAATGCTTCAAATTTCCCGCACAGTACTATTGATGGATTGGAGTGTGGGCGGGTCAGACACAGTAGAGAGGGGCGGGAGGAGGAGGAGCATATCCATATCTCTCTTCTCTCCTGTCTCGTCTCTGCAGAAAGGGGGAGGAGGGAGGAGTGTGCTGGCTTCGGGAGAAATCAACACTCACACTCACAGATGCAGCTAGCCAGCCTGCCCGCTCCGCCCCCGACCTGACAGCCTCTTCTGACTGACGTTTGGCAACCCTGCCCACAGTGCCCAGACACAATCTTCATCCTGGTAGGTGTTGCCTGGGGGGGCACAGCACACCTCCTAGATCTGGCCATGAGCTGTCCCCGCTGCTCCAAAGATGGGACAGTTCGGAAGTACTGCTACCAAACCCTCTGCAGAGCAGCCCCGCCTCAAGTGTGCACATTGCATTTGCGTTACTCCATGTGTGCAAAGTGTGACAGGACACGGTGGGCCCCTCTGTCCTTGGAGGCCGTGTGCAATGCACACTCTGCACACATGGATGATATGCCACTGGGCACAGTGGCGTGTTTTTACCTTTTAAAGTCGGGGGGGTGCCAGATATGGGATCCGCCCTGGGTGCCAAATGCTCTAGGTACGCCCCTGTCTCCAGGCATATCCGAATGGCATGGGTACCCTGTTATATAAGGTCTCACACCGAGATGGCTGCCAAATAGGATTGCCAACCATCCAGGATTCCCCTGGACTGTCCGGGTTTTGAATCATATGTCCAGGGTTCAGACTGCCTGAAACCCAGACACATTATTCAGACTGGACTGTTCCTTTCCTCAACTTAGGCATGCCTGGGCACACCCTAATCACCCAGTGTGGTGCAGATTCCCCCTGCTGCACCTATAACTAATCAAGTACCACAATCACCAAGTGCATAGGCCCCCTCCCTCCCTTCTCCTTCCTGCCTCCCAGCAAGTGAGTACACTAAGGTAAGGGGTGCTCGGCGGACTCTGATGTTAGGGGGACTTTGGGAACCATGATTTACGGGGGGATGCTGGGAATTCTAATGTAAGTGGGGGCTTTGGTGAGCAGAAACCCCCTTACATCAGAATTCCTTTTTACACCACAGTCCACAGCATTCCCCCTTAAAAAAATTGCTGTGTCCCGCTAAAGTGTTTGGGTTTGGCTTGAAGAAAAGGTGGCAACCCTAGCTCTACCTCCCTCTGAAAAACACTGCACTGCAGACCTTTTTTCAGAGGGTGGTAGACACTGCCACTTGTCTAAAGAGCCCTAACAGTTGCATTTGTATGTGTATGTGCATGCAGGTGCTTCCAAGGGATTAACAGTTTTCTTCTGTTGTGCTCATGCTTTAAGGCTGTCCAGGTTGACTGTGGTTTAGTGTAACTGTTTATAACATTTTGCCTGTGTGGACCTGCTGGACTGGTGCATCTGAGAGGGGAGGGTTAACACCTCTGGTCAAGTTTACCTAGTCTTTTTCAGAGTTGCCACCCCCTGCAGGCCAACCCATATAAATTGGAGTTGGAAGGAGTAAGGAGAGAGTCCTAGAAGCCCCCAAGAGTCACTTTGCCCCCTATAAGGGTCCAAGGGATATGGGACTATATAGACTTGTGTTCGCAGCTGTTGAACTATATGTGAACGCTCACTGCCTTGCTATGGATCACTTTTATGAACTTGCCATCTTCCTAAATTATGACAGCTTTATAAATGAACCAATGTTTGCCGCTCTAAAAAGTGACACAAAATATAATTGCGAAGAAAATAAAAGGTGAACCAAAATTAAACTGTGAAGTAAATCCCAAAATAAGTCCAATATAAAGTACAACTTCATGGGGCACTAGAGAGCTTTGTGTGTTACCTGCTACTACCTCAGTAAAAGATCTTTCTTTGTTCATCTAATGTGCCTGGTCTGAAATTCCTAGAGGGGTGCATGCGAGGTAGAGGAGATGCAGTTGAGTGCTGTTGCCATGAGTAGCCTGTGAAGTGGTGAAGAATCAGTGGCGGCCTGTCCATTGAGGGTTCACGGGCGCCACCCCCCCATCCATGCATCCGGCCCCCTGCAGGACGCCAGGAGCATGAAGTTCAATAGCGGGGGTGGGTTTAAGAAGCACTGATTAGAGGCAGGAAGCCCTGATTGGCTGGAAGGACAGGAGATCCTATTGGACGCCTAGCGCCTAAGAGGAGGAGATGCACAGAAGCCGCTGTCATGTTGAAGAGGACAGAGCAGGAGCCAAGGAGATGAGAAGCTGCTCACCCGCCACAGCTATGGGGTAAGTGCCAGACTGACCAGCAGACAACGGGCGGGAGGGGGGTTGGTTAAGTGCTGCTGGCCATCCTAGAGGGTGGTTGTTTGCTGCCGCCCCCAAAAGAAAACCCACCAGCTACCACTTTGAAGAATGTTATAGCAGCCAGCCAGAGGAAGGTTAGTGTCTTGGCATGGGAGACGGTAAGCCTGGTCATTGGTGTAGACAGCCTCTTGTATTGGGGTGTGCACCCCAGAGTACAAACACACGTGTGTACATCAGCAATAGTGGACAGTGTCAGTAGAGAAGAGATCGGTGTCAGTAGTTTTAATTTTTATTATTTGTTACAATTTTTTTTTTATTATTATTTTTTTACAATATTTTTCTTTTTTTTACAATTTTTTAGGAGTTCCCTTGGGGAAATATCAGGGGTCTAAACAGACCTCTGATGTCTCACTTCTGAGACAGAGAAAGGGACTGAGGACAGAGCTTCCCCAGTTTTTTTCTCTGCAGCCTCAGCTGCACTGGATAGTGAACTAATGGGAAGTGCTCTGTGCTGAGCGGCTTCCTGTTCATTCACAAACTGAAGCATAGTAAGCACAGTTTACTATACTTCTATGAAGAAGAACACAGGAGCGACCAGTACAGATCACTCACTGTGTTCATTCAGAAGAGGAAGGGGCTGGTAAAATAAATATTTACTGACTCCTTCCCCCGCTCTCCATCCTGAAACATCCCCCGCAGCAACCGGTGGGAGAGGAGAGGACGGAAGCTAGCAGCATTGCAGGGGGGAGACAGGTGGTACCAGGAAGCAGGGGAAATCTGCACTGCACAAGGTGATTAGGGTGTGCCCAGGCACACCCAGCATGCACGCCTATGACCCTGGTAGTGAATGGGTTGGTGAGTTTGACCCCCTACCTAGTGATCAGTACCCCTTTCTCCGGACAGACATTGTGGCATAGGAAACCTACAGACCTAGCCTGGAGGTACTGGAAGAGGAAGTCAGAAGTGGATCCAAATTAAATGTTAAAGCTTGTTAGCAACAGAGGACTGCGCTGTGTGAATGGCTCTATTCTCACATTGTCGCTGGCAGTGAAGTGGCAATTATGGCTGTGCTGGTTGAGCGGGACACAGGCTCTGCAGAAGGCTGCATTCATGAAGGGAGGAGAAGATGCACAGTATGGGATGAGCGCTTAACAGAAGAGATTTTAGTATATAAAGTGGAACTGTGCAACGGCTTGTTTCTAAGTTGGGGTGCCGCCATAATGCTAATAATAATGCGGCCCCCGTACCTCTGTCTCAGGCATTAGCAAGTGCGCTCACGATGGCGAACGTAGAGATGTGCACAATGTAAAAATTAGCTTTGTTTCTGATTCATTTGTTATGTTTATCGTTTCATTTCATCATATTTGTTATGTTAGAATAATTGTTTTCGGAATTTGTTTTGTATATTCAGATTTGGTTTCATATGTAGCACCCTCTACTTTAGGTACTGTAGGTACTTAAACTGTATTTTGTTTGGTCTAGGTAAGGTAAATTTGGTGAGGCCTGACTAGAAGTCAGGCCTGATTGTTTTGATTCTGGGCCGGGAGAGGCTCTGGGTGTGGTTGGTGACTAACCGGCAGTGACACCTCTCGGTTACCTCCCCTTTGCTTCGAGAAGGTTCTGGAAGAAAGGGTGGGGAAGAGGGGTGGAGCTGCCTGGGGTGTTTGGGGAGCCCTGACCAAACCCCAACCTGGATTGGCAGGGGGCAGGCCTCCTCAAATAACTTGGGTCAGCCCAGCCAAAGAGGAGAGTTTGGGTGAAAAAGATGGAGACAGAATTCTGAGGCTGTCAGGGCCTTGAGGGAGCTCCCAGTCTGTGGGGGGTGGGGGGGGGGTGGTGGGGGGGTGACCTCTGCCTGGGGCTCGGAGGATAGTGAGATCCTAGAAAAGAGGTACAAGGGAGAGAGCAAATGGAGGGCAGTGGAAGAGAGTACTGTCAGAAATTCTTCTCCTGCATAAGTCAGACTCCACCACCAGGTACGTGACAGCCAGTGATACTGGATGATAAAAGGCATTTGATCTATAGAAGTCTTTGTTCCCACCTGCTTGGACACTCTTATCTCCCCTGATTTCATTCAAATCTGACAATAGAGAGAACGGCTATCACCTCTGGACTCAGAATAACTGCATTAAAAAAAAAGCATTTCCTGCTTAGTAGAGTTAGGCAGACCAAGGGTTGCAGGAAAGAAATTTGCATGATTCCCCCATCAACACAGACAGTGCTGACAGAGGATTCCCTCCTGCCTGAGCAGTTGTCTGGGGCGGGTGTGGGGACAGTGATTATCGCTAGCAGCTATAGCAGCCTCTAGCAATAATCATAAGAGAATGCATCAGGCTGGTTGTACCCAAGAAGATCGATCGACTTGGTAAATTCAGCCTGCCCATTATTGGTTCAAATTTTGTCCAGTTCCTATTGAACCGGCCGAGATTCTAACCATGTATGGCTGACCTTAAGAGGCTTGTTCAGAACTTGCTCTACAGGGAACTCATTCAATCTGCTGTTGGTCAGATATGCCCATTCCCTTTTCAGATATCTGTCTTCAGGCTATACACATGAGATGGTAGATGACATCTGGATGACGTTAGAATTGTGTAATTTACGTTACATATATTGATGTTATAAGGTCCCCTCATGTCATTACTTGGGCCCATCATGCAACGCTGTACTCAAACAACATTTTTGTAATTTTATTCACACAACTAGAGATTTATTTTGGTGGTATTAAATCACCACTGGGTCTTTTATTTTTTGCTAAATAAATGAAAAAAGACTGACATTTTGAAAAAAAAATGTGTTTTTCTTTGTTTCTGTTATAAAATTTTGCAAATAAATAATTGTTCTTCATAAATGTGGTCAAAATGTATTCTGCTACATTTCTTTGGTGAAAATAACCCAAATCAGTGTATATAATTTAGTCTGTAGGAAAGTTATGTTGTCTTATCTTAAGGCCCTAAAATGCCAGAACAGTACAAATGACCTCCAAATGACCCCTTTTTGGAAAGTAGAAAGTCCAAGGTATTTAATAATAGGCATGGCGGGTTTTTTTAAGTTGAAATTTTTTTGTCATTATTTTTGGAAAATTAAGAATTTAAAAAAAAAAATTCTCAATTTTTCTTTTTGTACATACTGTCACCAGTGCAGTACAGCGTTATCATATAACTGGTGTGGTTGTGATCAGGGATACTGACTGGTGACAGGAGAAAAATATATATATTTTTCAACTTTTTTAAAAAAAAAATTATTTTTTATTACATTTTTTCTTTTTATTTCTCAACAAGTGATCAGGGTTTTGTTTTTTGTTTTTTACACATTATGATTGCTTGTAGCAGTGAAATACATTGTCGGTTACTGACCAGTCAAATGGTCGAACGACAGACGCAGTACACTGGTTAGTGTCGTCCAGTGTACTGTCAACATTTATTACCTACCGAAGGAAATTACAGTAGGTAACACATGTTGACACAACGATCGACACTAACCAGTTACACTAGTGTACCATGTCTGTCCCGTTTAGTGTCGGGTAGACATGGTACACTAATCGAAACCGGTTAGTGTCGATTAGTGTTATTTTGTTTGACTTACTTAGTCAAAGTAAGTCATTTTACGAACGAATATCGTTACATAAAGTGACGATGTTCGTTAGTATTACACATTTTTTGTTTTTTGTTTTGGGACTAGTGAACAACTCTTTATTTTTCTTTTTTACATTATTTTTTATTAAAAAAAAAATTTTTTCAACTTTTTATATATATAAAAAGAGGACAGTGGTCAGTCATAGGGACTAGTGTTGGTGTGGTCA
>BLSH010116917.1:657114-694162 GCA_018402905.1 Glandirana rugosa | reverse complement strand
ATGTGCACTGATTCCCGGTTTCATTTAAAGTGACACACAGACTTTAAAGAATTGTGCAGAACAGATGTGCACTGATTCCCGGTTTCATTTAAAGTGACACACAGACTTTAAAGAATTGTGCAGAACAGATGTGCACTGATTCCCGGTTTCATTTAAAGTGACACACAGACTTTAAATAATTGTGCAGAACAGATGTGCACTGATTCCCGGTTTCATTTAAAGTGACACACAGACTTTAAAGAATTGTACAGAACTGATGTGCACTGATTCCCGGTTTCATTTAAAGTGACACACAGACTTTAAAGAATTGTGCAGAACAGATGTGCAGTTATTCACGGTTTCATTTAAAGTGACACACAGGCTTTAAATAAGTTTGCATAACAGATGTTCACTTATTCCCGGTTTCATTTAAAGTGACACACACATTTTGCAGAACAGTGATATGGGTACTCCCGGCTTATTTATACTTTTTTGACACAGTTTGAAGATGATTTTAGAACAGTTGTAAGGCCTCTAATGTTAATTAATACTTTTCAGACCCAGTTTTAAGATGATCCCCATTCACCTCCATTTTTGCTTTTTTATGTTTTTATTTTTTCAAAAATATTTAAAGTTATTTCCCTGTCCCCATTTCTTTGTAGGGCACTTGTCCCACCCTTACCCCCATTTTCCTTCCTTTTGCAGACCTCTAGGACCTTCCTGGACTTTTTTTACAGCATTTTTAAGATTTTTCATTAAAATTACCAGAACCCCGGACCCGAACCCGGACTTTTTTTGAAAAGTCCGGGTCCGGGTCCCGGACACCCCAAAGTTCGGTACGGACCCGAACTTTACAGTCCGGGTTCGCTCAACTCTATTCATAATTATTTTGTGTTTTTTTTTTTTTATTTACATCTGCATGGAGCCCATAAAGAAGTTCTGCTTTAACTGTCACAGCGCCTCAATCAGTGAATTATTTATTGCGATGACTGCAACTCTTGGCTCAAGCCGTCATCTTCCGAATCACCCTGACATCCTGAATTACACACTTTGCTTACTTCTACAGCAAACCCAACATTAACCGTGACATCTGCTAATTAGCAAGCCAAGGTGGCAGGCGCAGTTCGTTATCAAGCTAAAACTACTTCTCCCGACTCTTAGAACTGTATATTTTTATTAACCAAGGCTGTTACCTTTTATCAGCCCTGAAAATTTACTGGCCATGGATAAGACATAAGACAGGCCATCTGCGCTGTGCAGCCATCGACACTAAGAAGGAATGTATATTATTTTAACTGAGAGCTCTATATTCCGCTGCATGGCTGAGGAACACAATGGACAATATAAAGTAAATGAGACTTTCTATAATGTCCATGACCTAAGGATGGGGTAAAGCTGTCCCACAAATTAAAAGGGAAACAGTCTGTGAATTTTTTACTCAGACCATATTTTTTGGTGTTTTAACCAATTGCATACCAGGGAAATTATTTAACTTTTTCACACATATTAAAATAGGCATTTTGAAACGACTCAACAAAAAATGTATGTTTTCTGAAAGTAGACACCCTGGAGAATAAAATGATGGTAGGTAAAAAAAATGATGTTGCATAATGTTTGTGCAGTTATATATCAAAATATTTTTAGGAAATAATGCAAATAAATTTTAGTGCAAACGAACACAATATTATACACATTTCTTTTGGTAAAAGATAAAAGATGGGGTCGTGGAGAGTAACAAGATACAAAACATGTCACATCTAAAACTGCATATGCCAGTGTAATCACAAAACACTATGGAACCTATGATGCTTTAAAACCTTTTGCAGGTTATACATTTAAAGGTAAAGTGAATGTAAATATATATATTTTAAAATAAAATACAGGTTTATAGTTACATGCTCTGTGCAATGGAATAGCACAGAGCGGCCCGAAACCTTCTCTTCTCAGGTCCCCCACTGGCCCTCCCGGCTCCTCCTCTCTGGCAAGTGCCCCCATAGAAAGCTGCTTCCTATAGGGGCACTCATGTGGACACGCTCCAAAGCCTTGCTGTCTGCATCTATAGACATGCCCTCCCCCACTCCCTTGTCGCTGGCTATGATTGACCAGAAAGAGACCAGAAAGTGAGGGGAGAGAAGAGCTGCAGACATGCACAGCCCTGGATTGAATGAGGGCTCAGGTAATTATAAGGGGGGATAGGGGGGATAGTGATGCCTAAACATTTTATACCTTAATGCCAGGAATGCATTTTTTGGAAATTTGGATGTATCCGAATTTCCGAATTACAATAGTACTGAACTTGAACGAATCCAAAATAACGAAAAAAAAATTCGGACAAAATTTGAATCCTTTTCAAATTGTTTTCGAATACTTTTCGAATTTAAATAATTTTCGAAAAGTTTTCGAATACATTTTGAATTTGAATAGTTTTCAAATTCAAAAAGCTTTCAAATTCGCATAGTTTTCAAATTTGAAAAGTCCTTGAATTTGAACAGTTTTCCAATTTCCAAAGAACAGAGAAAAAACAATAGACTAGAAAAGAATATAACAGAAAACAAAAGAATAGAATACAACATAGTAAAACAGCTCTGTTCCACTTTACCACATTATATTCTTTCATTTTCTGTTATATTCCCCTCTATTGTATTCTGTCTTTTTCCATTCTATTCCTCCATTTTCCACTCCACCCCATTCTCCTTGGAAATTGGAAAACTATTTGGATTTGAAAACTGTTCAAATTCGAAAACGGTTCGAATTCGAAAACTTTTTCACATTCGAAAACTATTCAGAATTGATTAGAAAACTTTTTGAATCGATTCGAAAAATAATAAGCAAAACTAATTCCAAAAACGAATCAAAAGAATGACACAAATCTAACTAAAATAATTTATGCAAATAACGGATTAAAACGAAACTAAACAAATTTTTTCTCTTTGCCCATGTCTTCTTCAGAACCACTTTAACTATTAATTATGCCCCTAAAATTTTTGCTCTCACTCAAATATGTGGTAACACCTCACGTGTGGTGCAATCTATGTTTAGATATACATGTTCACCCTACCCTGACACATTTTGCCGCACCCACAGGGCTTCGTCATGAAGGACACCATTACAAAGCACTGTGGGCGGGGTGAAATGCGTTAGGCCATGGCCTAGATGGAGTTTGGGCTGAGGCTGTTACCATCGCTACCCATGCGTTCTGTTGAATTTGCAGCACTTGAAAGGATTTTTTCCCTTGTTACCATAGACCAAATCCTTTATATTCAAAGCAAGAAAAGAGCAGCACCGGGAAACAACTCATGCTAACGGTGTGACATTTTCATCATTGCTTTATATATAGATATCATCCAAGGAATATAGAGGGGTCCTTTGATGTGATGTTTAGACATGTGCGGTTCGTTTCCTTCCTAAATGAAATTTGGACGACATTTTCCTTATTCGGAAACTCAGATGTATCCAAATACAACAGTAACGAATTTCAAAAATCCAAAATAAATGAAATAACCTAAATGTGCTTGTTTCATTCTGATGTTTGAAGCATCCGAATGAAACAAATGATTCTAATTTATTAGATAAAAGCTGGTTGTTCAGGTGCAGGGGGGCCTCCCGGCCACCGCGCCCTTAACAACTATGACGTTAATGACCATGATTCCCTGTGTTGATGGGGACAAAGGCAGCTTCCCCACAATCCTGGGCGGTGGTTGTGGGGGTCTGCACGCGAGGGGCTTATCGTAATCTGGAAGTCACCTTTAACATGGGGTCCCCAGATCCAGCCCTCCCATGTGAATGAGTATGGGGTGGACAAGTGCTTTATTAAAAAAAGGCAAAAACAATTTCCCTCTTAGTAAATTAATTACGATGAACACCGCCGCTCATCCAAAAAAAAAAAAGAATAGCTCTGCACCAATCACTTGCCTCCCAACATCTCACATCTCCGGTTCCCACCGGTGTTAAACAATTTTCTTTGGGGGAGAGCCCCCTGCCCCAAAGCACCCCTCTCCATGTTGAGGGCATGTGGCCCGGTATGGTTCAGGAGGGGGGGCTTCTTTCCTGACCTCATTGCATGCTCAGATAAGGGTTTGGTATGGATTTCTGGGGGACCCCACACCATTTTTAAAAATGTTGGCATGGGGTTCCCCTTAAAATTCATACCAGACACGAAGGGCCTAGTATGGATGGGGGGACACCCACGCTGTTTTTTTTTTTTGTAAGCTGGCACTGGTTTGCTTATATTCTGCTGTGAGCGGGGAATGACACTGACAGCAGATGAGTGATGGTCATTAAGGACACTGTCCCACTACTTAACAACAAGCTATCCTTCACACAGAATTTGGATCAGATTGATATTTCAGATTCGATTGTAATTCAAACCTGTCCGAAAAGCTGGAATTAGTTTGAAAACGAATAAACAAAACCAAATTAGTAAGATAATTCATCTATTCGAAACTAAACGAAACAAATGTTGCACATATCTATTATTTTTACATAATTATTTATATGTAGGATTTATAATGTAAAATCCAGAGTTCAGGGGGGAGGTTATGATATCTGTCATTTTGGCCAAACATTTTATTGTTTGTGTACGATGTTCTAATAAAGGATTCATGGTTTTAGATTGTTTATGCTAGTGTGGTCTACTTTTTGGATACGTTTTAAACCAGATCTTTCATTGTAGAGCATTTAAAGCTCAGGTACATCCCCACTGCAAGAAATCATTTTCAAGTTTTCCAAAGTTGGGCTTTAACTTTTGAAGACTGGAGACACCTTTGCCTTGATATCATTATTAACAGGTCCCATTTTTACTATCCAGGCTAGCAAAATATGGGCCTGATGTCAACTTTAGGAAGTAACTTCACAGGTAAATTAGCATTGCCAGTGGTCCTGTGGGAAGTCCAGGCCAAAGAAGAGCCTACCTGTACAGATATATGGCAGATAATAACATTACCACTGTGGAACAGTGGCATTATTCTTCACCATTACAAAAGATGGCAACTGGCCCAACCTATAACTAGCAATGTTCTCCACTGTACCTCTGGGAGACCATCCGATGCTCTCAGAAAATGGGAGGGATGGTAAAAAGAAAAAACCCTCAAAACTCTCACCTAATTCGGACACATTGGACTGTCTCACCAACAGTATGGCTCCTGCACAAGCAAAGCGCTTTATCCTGGTGATACTAGATTTGCGCTCGCCTCCTCCGGTTCTTGTAACCAGGTCAGGCCGTTTTGCATAGTGTGAGCTTATCAAGGTTTTCCATTTTACGAACCATTGAAAGGTGCCTCTACCAGCCCGATCATTATGGATACTCAGCAGTGAATCGTTACCTTGCTGATAGACACAACTGCTCTCTGGGGTGCAGTCTGAATTGCTTATTACTGCCTGACTGTCCCAAGGGGAGTGCTCTTCTGAGTTCAGCTTACACACAGCCCCAACAAAGGCTCTGCTTCATTTTTAATAGGATTCTTCAGAGACAAAGCGCAAGATGCAGCTGCTGCGATAGCAGGATTCAAATTATGCTGTCACAACACATAGGAAGAATGACAGCTCTCCTTCCAGTTTTTACTTTGCTGGCTCAAACCACTCCAGCTGTTAGTGGGTTGATGTGTTGATGGAAATACAGTATATCAATGTGCTTTCTATATACTAAAACAAATTGCAGGTTGTGTGCTTTCAGCAATCGGGGCGGGGGATGACATTGAAGATCCTAGTCTACTTTAGGGCCAGTTCACACCACATGCAGTGCAGTGCTTTTTTCTGCATCGAAAACACATGTAAAGTATATTACATGGATTCCAATAGCATACTGCACACCAGTGCAGTCAGTTCCAGGAAAAAGTCCAACATGCTGCTTTTTTCCTGCACAGAACTGTAATGGAACACATCAAACACGCATCAAAATGCACCAACCCCAGTACAGCGAAAGGAAGAAAAATGTATTTTAACTCCTCCTATAATTCTCTTCTGGTCACATGCACATCTGGACAAGATGGAGCACAGAAGGCTGTATCTGGACACTGATAGGCTCTATCAACATTGGATGTACCCAATAATGCCTTCTCTTGTGGGCATGCTGTCTCAGCAGTGCAATGGCCATAACCAATGAATAAGCCTGCCAGTGCCGACATCTTCTCTACACATCAGCACACAGCAGGCAAAAAACACTTCCAAGGGTTAAACAGGAAGTGACAGGAAAAGTGACCCAGAAGCATTGTCTTGATGAAAATAAAGATTTTGCATTTGAAATGACCCAAAAAAAGAGGAAAAAAAAACATCTGAAGCGCATTCGGAAACGCTTCAAAAACACGTAAAAAAAGTGCATGCAGAAACACATCCGAAATGGATCTGGAGGACGTTTTTGTGGTGTGAACTGACCCTTAAAACATTTGAAATACAAATTTTCACATCATGCAAGCTAAAGTCTTCATGTTTTTGGCTAGAAATTGGCCACCATGTGGTGCGATAATTGGGCAGAGCAGTGTCTCTTCTGCCTTTGTTTCTGGAGGAAAACCTAGCTGGTTTATGATCTTATTTCTCACACGCTAGCAATAAATCTCTGTTCGGGACTGACTTGTACAGTTTTAAGCTGACCATACACTAGTACAATATCTTTGGAAAACTTTCATTTTACTCGCTGTCCTGTGTCTCGAAGCCTCGAATCGCTGGCCATTCTTGGGAAAGTTGCCCGTTGGAGGCCGGCACAGTGGTGTAGTGGATAGCACTTTCGCCTAGCAGCAAAAGGGTTGCTGGTTCGAATCCTGACCACAACACTACCTGCCTGGAGTTTGCATGTTCTCCCTGTGCCTGCGTGGGTTTCCTCTGGGTACTCTGGTTTCCTCCCACACTCCAAGGACATGCTGGTAGGTTAATTGGATCCTGTCAAAATTGGCCCTAGTATGTGTATAAATGTGAGTTAGGGACCTTAGATTGTAAGCTCCTTGAGGGTAGGGATTGATGTGAATGTACAATATATATGTAAAGCGCTGTGTAAATTGATGGCCCTATATAAGTACCTGAAAAAAAAATACTATGTTGCTCTTATTGTTATTGATGCAATGTTGGAAGCTATATTTTTTGTGCTTTATTTGTTTGTATATTTTTTAAATTTTTCGAAATAAAAGATTTATGGTAAAAAACAAAAAAGACTTTCTAATCGTTAGCGGAACAAATCAACATTGGTTTGTGCAGCAATAAGAAAATTTGAACAAATTTCCGAAAGTAAAGTGGATTTTTTTTGATAAAGTCCATTCATTCCAAAAGCTTTTTGAAGTACTTTCAAACAACATTTGTCATGTGCTAATGAAAGTTTAGTTTATGTTCATACAAACATTCATTCGAAAATGTAGTATCTGGCTCATGTCAAACAATGGCAATGGACATAACAATGAAAATAGTACCACTCAAATGCCCCAAAAAATGTTAGTCGGATCAACATGTGAATAGACCGGTGCAAGACAGATAGGATCAGCTCGTAAGGCTCTAGTAGACTTGAGATGGCTAAAAGATGGCTTCATCACCCATTCTCCCCCAGTAGAGAACTCCTCAGATGCGTTTCATTCTTTTTGGTGGGCAAAACACATCTGAGGAGTTCTCTACAGGTGGAGAACAGGAGCTGAAGCAATCTTTCACCCACCTCATTCACATTTATGGTGTCTGTGTGCAGATGGCCACCATTTTGTTGAAGGGCAATGATCATGTTACAAAGAAACCTGTAATAAGATAACTGTTTAAGATATAACATATTCACATTTAAAACAGAGGGTTTAGTTGCACACATTTGCAAATATATGTGGAAGCCGCATTGTCTCACCAAGGCCCCACTGTATACTGCTCTCAATGCTGACCTCTCCTGGAAATGCTAATATCCTGGATGTCATGCTGGCCATCTTACTTTAACACTTTAGTTTCTTTGATTTACTGACCTGGAATAAGGATCAAGATAGGAATTTCAGTCTTTTCTTTAACTTTCTTGCTTTGTGTGTTTATTCTGAGTAAAAAGAATGAACGGGTCAATATACATTTATTTCTAATTTAAAAAGATTTTTAGGTCATATATAGTATCATGAAATAAGAATGATGGAGGATTTGATAATCACATTGGTAGCTTCAATTAGGCTCTTTTGCGCCATGTTGGTAGTATCTCTTGCTCTGTGCTGGTGTTTTTTGGTTGTCTCTCTTACTCCTTGGTGGTGGCCTCTGGTGGTCTCTCTTCTTTCTTCTTGATGGCCTCTGGTGGTCTGTCTTGCTCTTTGCTGTTGGTCTCTGGTATTCTTTCTTTCTCCATGTTGATGGCTTCTGGGGGTCTCTCTTACTTTATGTTGGTGGCAGGTGACTGGTTTATGTTGTGGGTTTACAAGTTTATTGTGCCAACGTATACTGTTACGGGGTACTATTACTTTAAGTGTTGGCTGATGCTGTAGGGGTCAGATCATTTGTGATAAAGTATGAAGTATGTCACTTCCCCTTCTGAAAGGCATAAATACAGGGAAGTCGACCAAATGGAAAGGGAGTCCAGTATGGGAAGCAGACAGTGAAGACCTTTATCATTATGTAGCTACTCTTCAGGCTGCAGCACCTTTTTATGGGACTGATTCTTAAGAGAGATCACATGTTATGGACTTTTGTTGCTATGGACTACAATTGTGAAGGTATGGGTGGCACCAGGTACTTAAGCACCATTTTCTGTAGGCACCATTAGAGACAAGATATGTAGCAACACAGCCAAACTACCTTAATAAATATTGCACAGCCAATTGTATGCCTATCGATTAAATGTGCATGGAGAAGATGTACCAAATTATGGAATGATGTACATACTGTATGTTCACTTTACAAGTATACCAATAAGGTGACTTTGATTAATTGTCTGTGTCGTAAGTGGGAGAATATGGTGTGATGTTGGTGTATGTAAAAGAACCTTACTATGGGCCAGAGTCCAAGCCATGTTAACCCTTCAGGTTAAGAAGCATAGCACCTGTGCAAAATCAAGTGTGCCAAAATAACCCTTGTGGTTATGTGTACCATGTGAACATTTATGGTTGTGGAAGTAGATGGTGAAGAAGGAGCAGCCAGCCAGCCAGCAGTCGAAGCTGGTGACGGTGGTTGGTGACATGAGCCCTGATGGTGAGGGGATAAGTGTATTTCATGTTCCCCACTCTGTGGCTTGGACTCCATCTTGGAGTCAGCTGCTGTATAGGACATGTGCCAATCAAACGTACGGTGGCTTCCCTGTGTGTACTAGGGTATAACGTGTTCAGTGTCTGGTGAAGACATGAGGGGGCTGGTGGAGTATCTACCAAAATCATTACAGAGTCTATTGCCAAGGCAGGTAGGAACAGACCTAGCCACTAGCTAAGAAGGGGATGTGATCCTTCAGTAGGCATGTGGGACAAAGGTATAGAGTGGGTCTCCAGCTGGAAGGTGTAATGCCCACACAATATATGGAGATGAAGTGCTGCTTTAGTGGCTTGCAGCTCTAATGGATTTCTTGTACTGGTTATGGTAAAACAGGGAGATATCTTTGCAAACATTTCCCCATCTTCCAATGAATTAAAGGATACGTTCACATCTGTTCACCTTTTTTTTTTTTTTTTTTTTGCTAAATTCCAGCTTTCCTGGAACGTATCCATTGCTTCTTTCTTACTTCCTGAACAGATAATAGGTCATGACACAGGAAGGAGTTGACCAGCTGACCTCATTAGCACCCTGCATCATCCATCCTCCTGTCTACCCACCCACTCCCAGCTGCACATTTTTAAATGAAATGGAATCAATCAGTGATCACCCTTCTCACTAAACACACAATATACAATCAGATTGCATAGTGTATGGCCACCTTTATACAAGTACATGAGAATGAGGGGACAGAAACACTCAGCTGTCAAGCCCCATTCACTTCTCTGCATAGCGGGAACTCTCATTCCCACATGCATTTTTTTGGGGGTTTTTTTTATAGAGGGGGGGGGAGTGTTTTGAAGCATTTTTACTCATCCCACATAGGGCAGCCCACCCACCTGAATGGGCTGCCCTGCAAACAACAATTGCCCCAAAGAAGCCTCAGAACATTTTTTTAGCTTGTTGCGTTTTTTACTGTTTTTTGGTGCAGTGCATTTCTGAAATGCAAGGAAACGCACAGATGTGAATGGAGCTTCATTGTTCTTGTGTTACCGCACCAATTTCACCTTCAGGCCCTATTCAAATCTAGTATAATGGGAGCGCACATTTTGTGGCTCATTTTTCCTGTGACACGCATAGGACATTTTGCCATGTGAAAAAATGAGTGGCAAATGTTGCAAAACGCACAGTAAAAAAACACACAACTCGCAAAACGCCAAAATGCACCATAAGCCACATGTAGTGCAGCCAAGTGAAATCAACAGGCTCCCACTATGCTAGGTGCAAATGGGGCCTGAAAGTAAAATTGGTGCATTAATACAAGAACAATGAGGCTCCATTCACATCTGTGTGTTTCTTTGCATTTCACAAATGCACTGCACAAAAAATTACAGTAAAAACGCACCAAGCTCCGCTCTAAAAAATAGTTCTGAAACTTCTCTGAGGCGATCGCTGCGTGTAAGGCCGCTTATTCAGGTGGATCTGCTGCCCTATGTGTGATGAGTCAAAATGGTCCAACACACCGCCCCCCCCCCCCCCGCGCTAAAAAACAAAACGCATGTGGGAATGTGAGTTGTATAAAGATGGTATACACTATGCAATCTGATAGTATATTGTGTATTTAGTGAGAAGGGTGATCACTGATTGATTGCATTTCATTTAAAAAATGTGCACCTGGTAATGGGTGGGTAGGTAGGAGGGTGGATGATGCAGGGTGTTTGCTAATGAGGTCAGCTGGTCAACTCCTTCCTGTGCCATGATTTAAAGTCTGTCCAGGAAGTAAGGCAGAATCGATGGATACATTTGGAAACCTGGATGAGGACAAGTGAAGTAAGCGTCTGTAGATTTAATGGAAAGCTTTGATATTTTTGCAAAAAAGTACATGAATGCTATATTGGTATGGTACATAGGGGAGCTGGAATTTAGAAAAAAAAAAAGGTGAACTTGTCCTTTAACACCTAGCCTCACCTGTAAAACCATACCTGTTTAGCCAAGCTACATTTTTGGTACGGTGCACTGTTTCTCATCTCTTTTGTGGGGAAGGGGGAAGAGTGATATAGAGCAGTTTGATGGTATACTAAATTATTTATAGCAGGAGTGTTGTAAAGCAGATTAGGGAATGTTATGCTGCTGATTAGCATTTAGAGGCTGAAATGTCACTATTTAACCACCCCACCATAAAGACATTGCTGGCTATTAGCTGCATGGGGGCTTTGGGCCCCACATTTTATGTCTACCCTAGGGCCCTCAATCTATGAAGCATTCCCTGAATAAAATAGATTAGAAAAAAGATATACAATCATTAAGTAAATATTACATTTTAAATAATGTAATTTATTTTATAATATCCTTTTTCGGGAACGATGCTTAAGGGCTGCGATCTCATGTAATACACTCATATAGCTCTCCTATACCTGCTTCTGTACGACTGCATGTAGGTTTATTCGATTTTGTAACTAGAGTAGGAATAGACAAAATCCCTCCTTGGAAAGATGTTGCTGGCACAGAGCTCCACTTTGGAAGATTTCCCCTTTATTCCTGTTATGGTGACAACTCTAAAATGTTGGATTTTCCATCACTTTCTGTCCTAATGACAATGGTCCCCGGGACAAATAGAGGGTGTCGCCGACAGAAATATGATCTAGCCTTTTCTTAAAGCTGAACTCCAAGCAAACTGCTAAGTAAACATAAGTTAGAGCTGTTTTACTTGCCAACGGATATGTGTTGTTGTCCATCCAATCCTTTGATTTGCACCACAAAGGTCAGTCCTATCTAGCAGGTGAGGGGACCTGATCTTTCTCTCATGCAGATTCACCTTCACTTACAGGTCTCCTCCACAACCCCAGCCTGTGACAGCAAAGGAGAAGCAGCAGACTAATGAGTCTCTGTCTGCTCTCACTTACTAACAGCTTACTCATTGTACTGCAGCTTGCTTAATGGGCTTCTTAGCTCCAGGATCAGGGGCACCCTGATGACGTCACTCATGACGAAACTCCCCGATGACGTCATTCATGACAAAACTCCCTGATGACGTCACTCATGACAAAACTCCCCAATGACGTCACTCATGACGAAACTCCCAGATGACGTCACTCATGACGAAACTCCCTGATGACGTCACTCATAACGAAACGCATAGGATGGTGCTACTGTGCCATAGTGGTGTTTATTTTCTTTTTCTGGACAGTACTGGGATTGTATAAGGCTGAGACTATTGTGGAGTGCTTGCAATGCTACTACATACACGTGTGTGTTTTTTATTAGCTTTTAATAAAGTATTTTTTATGGCAGTGTGCTGTTTCACTTTTGAGCTTGAATAATGCACATTTTCCTGGATGACTTAACCCTTTATTACAATTGCTGAGCAGGTATTTTTAGTTCCTTTGAGTGGTGTTTGATTGTACATGCAAGCTGGATTAGATTAAGGACAACCATTCTTCTGTACAAGAGTCAATATTGGAGGTGAGTGTTTACCCTTTAGGGGTTGGGGGAGGTCTGTTCACTTGGAGCACAGGGATTACAGAGAAAGCGTAATTTTTTTCTGCACCTTTTTCGGGACTATCCTGCATTTTGGACATCTTTCTTCATACAAATGTGAAAATTGTATTTTGGTTCATGATTGTTTTGAGCAACACATGTTATATGCACTTTTGAGCAATGCACTCACCGGCCACTTTATTAGGTACACTTGTTCAATTGCTTGGTAATACAAATTGCTAGTCAGCTAATCACATGGCAGCAATACATTTAGGCATCTAGACATGGTGATGATGACTTGCTGAAATTCAAAATGAGCATCAGAATGGGGAAGAAAAGGAATTTAAGTGACTTCAAACGTGGAGTGGTTGTTGGTGCCAGAAGGACTGGTCTAAGTATTTCAAAAACTGCTGATCTACTGAGATTATCATACACGACCATCTCTTGGGTTTACAGAGAATTTTTTGAAAAAGAGAAAATATCCAGTTTTGTGGAGGAAAATGCCTTGTTGATGTCAGAGGTCCGAGGAGAATGGGCGGACTGGTTCGAGATGATGGAAAACCAACAGTAACTCAAATGACCACTCGTTACAACCAAGGTATACAGAATACCATCTCAGAACACACAACACATTAAAGCTTGAAGCAGATAGGCTACAGCAGCAGAAGACCACACCGGGTGCCACTCTTGTCAGCTAAGAACAGGAAACTGAGGCTACAATTTGCACAGGCTCAGCAAAATTGGACTATAGAAGATTGGTCAGATGAGTCTCGATTTCAGCTGTGACAGCTGTGACATTCAGATGGTAGGGTCAGAATTTGGCATAAACAACATGAAAACATGGATCCATCCTGCCTTGTATCAATGGTTCAGGCTGGTGGTGTAATGGTGTGGGGGATATTTTCTTGGCACACTTTGGGCCCCTTAGTACCAATTGAGCATCTTTTAAACACCACGGCCTACCTGAGTATTGTTGCTGACCATGTCCATCCCTTTATGACTACAGTGTCCCCATCTTCTGATGGCTCCTTCCAGCAGGATAATGCGCCATGTCACAAAGCTCCAATCATCTCACCACTGATTTCTTGAACATAACAATGAGGTCACTGCACTCCAATGGCCTCCGCAGTCACCAGATCTCCTCCAATAGATCACCTTTGGGATGTGGTGGAACGGGAGATTCGCATCATGGATGTGCAGCCGACAAATCTGCAGCAACTGTGTGATGCTATCATGTCACTATGGACCAAAATCTCTGAGGAACGTTTCCAACACCTTGTTGAATCTATGCCAGGAAGAATTAAGGCAGTTCTGAAGGCAAACCG
This sequence comes from Glandirana rugosa, assembly GCA_018402905.1. Classification (NCBI taxonomy): domain Eukaryota; kingdom Metazoa; phylum Chordata; class Amphibia; order Anura; family Ranidae; genus Glandirana; species Glandirana rugosa. Next base: position 680,273 of record BLSH010116917.1, on the reverse strand, counting down.
TTATCATCAATCTGTAGATCGACTTCTGTTCAACTGCTGTGGCCACACATGGATTCAATTTCAGCAGGTTCAGCAGGGACAAGCCAAATTTTGATCCATCTATAGACAACTTCCTTTTGCCCAAAATCTATGCAAACTCTGTCCAACCTTTCAACTTACCTCCAGCCACATCTGTGTAAAGACACAGCTCTCGTAGTTACGCTGGCTGAATCAAAAAAATCATTTCATAAATTGAAAGCGTACCTAAGTGTGTTTTTATATATATATATTTCCAAGGTTGTTCCTCCAAAGCAAGCTAATCAAGACAAACAGATACAGGCAGATGCTGAAAAATATTGATTTTCTTCTTTCTCCAAAATGAGATTTTCAAAATTAAGCAAAAACACTTTCTACAACATAAAAGACAAGATGACTCAATATATCCAACCATCGCCGCTGCCAACCAATCCTGGCTCAAGCCACTTTACTTTTTATTTTTTTACCCCCCCCCACCACCACCACCCCCGGGACATTTTTTGCAGTGTAATTAACTTCGGCTTAATTAAATAATTGATTCTGAAAACATTTCTGACAGCAATTATGTAATTAAACCTGGAATGATTTAATTAAATAACGAGACTCCGAAAATGTGAGCCGACCCGACATTATCTCATGACTAAACAGAGAAAGGTTAGGATGACGGAAGCAGCAACATTAGCAATTTTGGATTCATCACATCCAGTTAAAGCCTAACTTCGTACAATTGTTTTTCTTTTAAAGCTGAACTGGAATCTTTCCTTCAGGCTGGGTTCACACTATCCGACAAAAAAACGGTCCGACTTTGATCCTACTTTGCTGTGCGATTTACGGTCCTACATAGGGTCAAAGTCGGGCCATTTGTCTGTGAACAGGGATCCGACTTTGATCCCGACAATGCCAGGCACCTTGTGCTCTGGGGACCGTTTTTTTGTCGGATAGTGTGAACCCAGCCTGAAGGAAAGATTCCAGTTCAGCTTTAAAAGAAAGTGTAATAGGGGGTGGACTGATGTTGTCACTGCATCTTCTATCCTGACGGTGACTCCTTTCCCAGCAATAGCCACAGAGTCATTTTAGGGAGGGTAGTGGTGAATATAGATTCACGCTCACCAGTTCTCCATGACTTTTACAGAGCAAAGTACAACTCACAGGAGTAATGAAACGCCCGAAACTTCCGGCGGTCCCCCGTAAACCGCTCTGGCATGGGCACCCTGAGTTCTGTAGGAAGGGTCACCAAGATGTGGGATGAAGCTTGGCCAGGATCAGCTGCTGGTGAGGCCAGATCCAGGACTTGTCTTTCCAAGTGGGTATATTCTTCCCGGAGGTCTTTTACTGCTTGAAACAAGCCGGCAAGATGAACGCACAGTTCCTCCATGGTAAGGGCCCCGGCACAGACTCGGACGTGGCTGTCCATTTCTGTCACGTACCTGGTGGTTGAGTTTGACTTATGCGGGGGAAACCTCTCTTATGGCCTTGGTTCGAGAGCACCTGATAGTGGAGACAGGGAGCTCTGGAGCACAGAGGGGCACAAGGGCTGGACTTGGTCACAGGTGGTAGGTGAAGATCCACAGGAGCTTGTGCAGGCAGTAGATTGGTGGTTCAGGCAGGGTCGGTAACAAGCTGGTGGTGCGGTACAGGTGGTTCAGGCTGGCGGATAGTCGGGTACAGGCAGGGTCGGCAACATGTGGGCAACAGAGGTACAAGGGGTCAAGCAGAAGTCATAGGCAGGCTGAAGGTCGGGGCAGGCAGCAGGCAAAACAAGCCCAACAGGAAGCCGGGGTCACAGATACAGGAAGTCTCTTAGAATAAACACTGGGGTCATGGGAACCAGAACACTGTAGAACGGACAGCACTGACTGCAGGGTGCAGAGGGTGCAGAGGGTTTAAATGGCTGTTTTGGCAACCAACGTGCGCCCATGCATTGGCCTTCTAATGGCCCCGGATGGTTCCTTACACTTATTGATATCCAGCCCAGCCCTGCACAGGGCCCTGTATTCTTTGGCTTCAGGCACAGTCCTTAGGATAATTCCTTAATGCAGTGGGCCCTATGATAGGTACCCTACCACACAGCGGAGTGGCCCATGCCTGGCCACCTCTACCTGCAGAATGTCTGTCACTGGCCACCACCACTCTACACCTAAACTGACCGCTCTTCCTTTTATACACTTTATACTTCATAACCCGAAGAGTTAACTAATTCATAACCACAAGGGTCAACTTGTATTACACACTCACTGCCCAATCCGGAGGATTCGTTTAGACAGGTACTCTTAATTCCCGAGTTCTTCAATTCACTATGAGTACACTTAAAGTGGTTGTAAAGCTTTGGGTTTTTTTTTTATATAAAAACAAACAATAACAAACATGCCTATACTTACCTGCTCTTTGCAATTGTTTTGCACAGAGCAGCCCCAAATCTCTTCTTCTGGGGTCCCTGCCCGCATTCCATGCCCCTCCTCTTCATCTGGTGCCCCCAGAGAAACCCGTTTTCCCTGGAGGAACCTGTGAGTGCTCGCTCCCATCACTGGCTCTCTCCTCATTGGACAGACTGATAGCAGTTGGACGATTGGCCCCCACTACTGTCAATCCAATCCGGTGACGTGGCGGGCATCTGTGTCAATGGAGGCAGCAGCAGGGCTTGGCCACGCCAACCCCCCCCCCGACTGACAGCATCGGGAGCTAACCACTCCCACTGCTATCAATCTGTCCAATGAGGAGAGGGACAGTGGCGGGAGCCGCTGGGCTCGTGCACCTCGCTGGATTGGATGGGGTCAGGTAAGGAAAGGGGGGATCTGGGGGGCAGACAGAATGCATTAAGGTGAAAACCTTAAGGCTTTAGAACCACACTTGATATTATATTCTGGAGTAACTTGAGGCAATGCTTCTTCAACAGCAACTGCTTTTACTTGATAATGTTGTCCAATTGTCTCCATATTGTTGCCTAGGGGCCAAATGTGGCCCTTTGCTTGCCTTTATCTGGACCTTGGGACACTTTTCCTCCAACTGGCACCACAGATGATACACCATTCCTCCTACTGACAACATTGATGGGGTATTATTACTCCCACTCATGCCAACAATGAGACACTATTCCCCCCACTAATGCCAATGTTGGGGCACTATTCCTCCCACTAAAACCAATGATGTGGCATTGTTTACTCCCACTGACGCCAGGGCATTTTCTACTCTCATGGCCACAGTCTGGCCCCACTAAAGCCTGAAGGGCAGCAAACTGGCCCTTTGTTTATAAATTTTATAGACCCCTAATACAGTCAAACACATGTTGAGGTTGTACAACAGGCTTAATATAGGATACTTAAACACATGGTTGTCCTCTCCCATCAGGTGCATTATACTGACTGTGGCTGTGCTGTAAATACCTTATAATGAGCAAAGTCACCCTTCACTGACAAGGACAAAGTCCATCTTTGGGAACCCTTGAGAGGGTCTCATTAAAAGATAACTTCACCGCTGTAGATCATGGATTGTGTAGTAACAGTTGGTCTCTCACCGCATCACTCCCATGGATAGACTGACCATGAGGTCCTGTCCTCCTTCATATACCACTTCATAAACAGGAATACACGGCACAGCACAATGTCTTAACCCCTGCAGCACAAGATTAAAACATTACCTTTAACTAGGCACCCCCCTACAAGAAGTTGGAGCTGAAAACGCAAGTGTTGAGATCTTACCTCCATAGTCTTAGAGAGTCAAAGATGTTATAGGTGCTTCGACCCCCTAACTGCACTCAAACATTGCTTAAATGGTCACCAAGGTCCCCATGTCTTAATTCCGATAAATCACATATAAAAGACACCACCATGCATAATAAGCCTCTTTCATTACTCTTGACTATTAAACTAAGGCAATGGAAGCACATGCAATAAAAAGGTTTTAATGTAATTCAGTGTAATTAATCCTGGGAATCTCAGTCATCTCATCATATTAATTTAAAAGTAGATTTCAGAGTAAATGAGCCCTCAGTAGAAACATTTATGGCAAATTTACAATGAAAATCATTACTGTGTCTGAGCTGGCTAGACAGAATGGTGGCTTTCGATACATTGAAGTTAATGTTATGACGAAAAAAAAAACCATATGCAATACTTCTCTGCCATACATGTACATTTCCTTATATTTTATCTCTGAAAGACCCGATAAGTACAAAACAATATGCATTGATTTGCTAGAAATGCACTCAACACAACTTTTTTTTGTGGGCTGAGTTGGTGTCAGCCCTGCCTAGTGTCTTTTGCTAAACTACTCTTTACTCTACTAATTTTAAAAACAAGTGTCATGAGTCCATTTCCTGGGGTTCTCTGTGGCACTTTTAAACTCCCCCATTACTATTCTTTCTTTTCATTTATTCAATTTTGGGATGTGGTGCCATTAATATCATGCTACGTTTCTTCTTTGTATTTTCTGTATGTTTACGGTGGGGATTTCTGGTTTGGGAGTGACCCTTTAGGGGCTAGTTAGGGAGCATTTTGTATTGCGCTCTGTTAATGGCATCCCGGTCTTAGTCTGTAGGGTTCAATATTGAATATGCCCACCCTTTGCAGTCTCCGCTCTAATTCATACCAAAGGTCTTCTGTTGGGTTGAGGTCAGGACTCTGTACAGGCCAGTCAAGTTCCTCCACCCCAAACTCATTCATCCATGTCTTTATGGACCTTGCTTTGTGCACTGGTATGCAGTCATGTTGGAACAGGAAGGGGCCATCCCCAAACTGTTCCCACAATGTTGGGAGCATAAAATTGTCCAAAATGAAGAAACTCGTGACATAGCGGTTGAAACGCGTTGGTAGCCAGGCCACACCTACCTATGCTAGTCATCCATCCAACCCGGGCGTTTCCATCCCTTTGCCCGGACATGTCTCTGCTAAGCAACCACGCGAAACCGGCAATCGGAAGTGCATGCACGGACCATCCATGGTCTCAGCCAGCACTTGACCATCTGGAGGATTGAAATCTGCTCATCTGCAGCATTACATATGCCCCTGAACCGCATCGGAGAAATTCAGCTAACCGTGAGTGTGTCCTTTCCTCTCAATCTGAGACTGAGATGTGGGTTATTAGTCATTGAGTGTCACTCAGGATCACTTTGCAGCTGATCACACTGCTGCAGGATTTTGTTCTAACCCAGAGACTTACAGTTGCATCTGTTGGGGAACATGTATGGAGTAGGTATAGACTAACTTTTCAATAATACTGCTCCTCGGTAATGCCCATTCATCTGCTGGTACACTATAGTCTTGCCTTGTCAGTAGTGACTGTACTATCTTTACTTTGCTCTGATCTAGCCTTGGACCAGCCCACTATAAACGGGTCCCTTCCCATACCAGGCCATTGACATGCTGTGACACCTGGAAGCTTTCCACTGAGGGAATCTGTTACTTCTGTAACCTTCACATATCCAGCCTATGCCTATATGGATGGTGCAATCCAGCATTGTCTATGGAAAATTGCCTAGTGACATTATACCAATGCTTAACACTGCTTCTAATGATTTACTGGGCAAATAAGCAGCCTGGATGGCCCATTTGGTTTAGACAGCCTTATAGCCTCATAGAGCACGTGGCTTTCCCAGATCTACTTTCTAGCCCTCAAAACTGTATGTATATCCAGTGTTCATTGCCTAGATTTGGATGTCTTTTGGATGCAGCGTGGGTATGGTGTTTTAACCACTTCAGCCCCAGAAGGATTTCCCAGGTTAGGACCAGAGCACTTTTTGCGATTCGGCACTGCGTCACTTTAACTGACAATTGCGCGGTCATGCGACTTTGTACCCAAACAAAATTTTCGTCCTTTTCTTCCCACAAATAGAGCTTTCTTTTGGTGGTATTTGATCCCCTCTGCGTCATTTTTGCTAAAATACAAATACAAAAAATACATATATAAAAACACATGGGGTTTTTATTTTTTTTAAACTTTTTACTAGTAATGGCGGTGATCTGCGATTTTTAGCGGTACTGCGATATTGGGGCGGACATGTCGGACCATTTTGACACTTTTTTGGGACCAATGACATTTATACAGCAATTAGAAATTTAATGTGCACTGATTACTGTATAAATGTCATTGGCAGTGAAGGGGTTAACCTGCAGGGGGGAGATCTAGGGGTTAACTATGTTCCCTGGGTGTGTTCTAACTGTGGTGGGGGGGGGGGGGGCTGGGCTACCATGGGCATAAGAGATCTAACTGATCCCAGTGACAGGGATCAGTAGATCTCCTATGCCCGCACTGACAGAACAGGGAACCGCCATGTTTACATTGGCGGTTCCCCATTCTTTTGCTGTGGCCGCTCATCGCAGCTCGCCGGCGGACATCGTGTCCGCCCGAGCCGCGGGCACACTCCTCAGGAGTACGGCGGTGCGCGTGCCACCCGCAAATCGCCACTTATTTACGCTGATTCATGGGAAGCATCCACACTGCCGCAGTAAATATTCTGCGTGCGGTGTGGAAGCAGTTAACCAAAGACAACGTTGTCTGATTTAATTAATATCACACCTGCTGTTGCCACACCTGCTGTTGACACAATACTATGGTGGTTCCCATAGCTCTTTCAATGTTACAGAACTCTCTCCTTGAGGGATGTCTCCCCTCAAAACCCCCCTTTTGGGCTAGTTAGGGAACATTTTGTATTGTGCTCTGTTAATGGCATCCCAGTCTTAGTCCGCAGGGTTCAATATTGAGTTGGCCCACCCTTTGCAGCTATAACAGCTTCAACTCTTCTGGGGAGGCTGTCCACAAGGTTTAGGAGTGTCTATGGGAATGTTTGACCATTCTTCCAGAAGCGCATTTGTGAGGTCAGGCGCTGAGGTTGGACAAAAAGGTCTGGCTTGCCGTCTCTGCTCTAATTCATACCAAAGGTTCTATTGGGTTGAGGTCAGGACTCTGTACAGGCCAGTCAAGTTCCTCCACCCCAAACTCGTTCATCCATGTCTTTATGGACCTTTCTTTGTGCACTGGTGTGCAGTCATGTTGGAACAGGAAGCATGGAGCATGAAATTGTCCAAAATGTATTGGTATGCTGACGCTTTAAGGATGCTTTCCAGTCTTGCCACCTCAGGAGGCTCCTTTCTCATACATCCAGCCCATATCAATATGGTTTCATGTCTTGTATTGTGTATACTCATGTATCCCCTCTGCTAATAACAGTCTTTTATCACTAACTTGAACCCTGTCTGTTTAAGCCCCCCCCCTTTTTTTTGTATTGTGCAAAACCCCATTTTATCTTCCAACAATAAAATGCCTTGGTTTGCATAGTAATCTTGGTCTGTTATTGCCTTTAAAATCCCTTTTTTGGAGGAAAAACTTTCTGCTTGTGTCTATACTCTGGGATGATGGCATAGTTCTAGTCTCTCACCACAAAACTCCCTATTACTGACACTTTAAGAGTTCACTTCACTGAAACTAAGGAGCCAAAACCAAACCCTAAAAACAACCCGACACCATAATCCCCCTTCCACCAAATGATTTGGACCAGCGCATAAAGCAAGGTCCATAAAGACATGGATGAGCGAGTTTGGGGTGGAGGAAATTCACTGGCCTGCATAGAGTCCTGACCTCAACCCAATAGAACACCTTTGGGATGAATTAGAGTGGAGACAGTGAGCCAGGCCTTCTCATCCACATCAGTGCCTGACCTCACAAATGTGCCTCTGGAAGAATGGCCAAACAATCCCATAGACACACTCCTAAGCCTTGTGGTCAGCCTTCCCAGAAGAGTTGAAGCTGTTATAGCTGCAAAGGGTGGGCCAACTCAATATTGAACCCTACGGCCATTAAAGTTCATGTGCTTGTAAATGCAGGTATCCCAAAACTTTTGGTAATATAGTGCATATACAGTATATATATAGTGTGTATATATATATACATACAAATATGTATATCATATTTCTTTCTACTATGGAAACCATGTAGCCAATTAACATCAAACTGTAGTCAGCATTAATTGCTATATACTGTAACACGTGATTAGCCACAAAGAAAATACTGAATCTTTAATACAGATTTATATCTTTTATTTATAAATGATTATATACAATTGCCCCCCCCCCCCCAAAGTGGTGATTAAACAAAGTACCACCAGATAAAGTGGACAATATATGCAGATTAATTGCTGAAGAGGTGAACCCTTTTCAACAAGGGAGTGTTCAAAAAGGAACTATCCAAAACTTATATAGAACTTATATACAGGATATGCTAAACTAAACAGCCAATCATATGAGAAATATTTAACATATATGTAAGGCCCAAACTTTTCTTTATAGATTTAGATCCCATGTCATGTAATGTTCTGCTGCCTGTATCTAGCTGTTGAGATGTCCTGTTGTTTCCTGTCCTGAAGACGCCAGCAGAAACTGAGAAAAACATTCTCCATAGTGACTTCCCATCCTTGAGAGTTGTCACAGAAGGAGGCTTTCATATCGGAGAATTTTCCCTCACCTGTTGCTTTGGTTGCAAATTCACAAAATGTTAGTTTTATTCACTTTTAGTCCAATAGTCAACAAGACAAATATAGAGGGGGTATCTCTCCACTTAGGACACAGACAGCAATAAAAAAAATTGACAGAGTTTATTATTATTTAATTATTCCCACTCCATCCAACAAAAAGAAACGGTATTGCCTTTACGTGCACTTTAAAGCTGAACTCCAAGATAAGCAAACAGTGTCTATATACAAGAGGCATGTGTATTGTTACTTATATCTTGAGGGTTTATTTATAAAAATTCCAGTTGCAAATAATCCCTGTGTGCCTATATGTGTATTTTCTATAATCATCATCTCCCTCTGGTGGCCATAAGAAGTCATTTTCTGAGTACGGTATTTCACGACCACATTATGGCCATTAGATGGAGCTAACAATTTTAGAATATACACATATTAGACGCATTAGGCAGATTACTCTGAAACTAATAAATAGAGCCCTTGGTGTGCTTTGTGTATTTCTTCCTGATCTGTGCAGCAATCCAGTGTGAGATTTTTCCTGTAATAAAGACTGTTCACTGCTGCTCTCTCTCCTTGTGCAAGGTGACTGGTCTTGTCTCCACCCCCTCCTGTAGTTTTCTGCAGGCAATCTATAGTGGGCGGAGCTGCTAGGCCCCTCCCAAAGCTCTGTTCTCTGCACAGTGATGATGCCAATGCTACTTGTAATATCTGGGTTTAAAAGGCATTTGGTGCAAACAATGTAGATTTATATCTTTTGTGGCTATTGAAGAACATATGTAAATAACAGTTTTTGTGCTCGGAGTTCAGCTTTAAGAATTATATTACTGAATTCTCGCTCTCTGTGGATGCCACAAAAGATACCTTGGTGCTGCATCAATTAATATGCTTAAAGGTCTGCTTGCCTGAATAATGCATTTTCCATCTGGGTTGTAAAATAGAAACTTATTGCATGGAGCTAATGAAATTTACAATACATCATCCAAAAAATGTGATAGTTCCCATTGAATCCCATCTATTTACACACCTTGTTAAACTACCAGTGAGGTTTAACCTAGGGAAACGCTAAAAAGAAAACATTTAACCCCTTCAGAACTACAGGGACAAGCAACACGTTGCAAAGCCTCTCGGTCAGTGAAAGGGTTAAAGCATGCACATGTCAATTAATCGAGTCGTTTTACAAACACGAGTGAGTTTAAAAGAAGGTAGGCGTGTCCAAATTCTCCCTCCTCGTCTTCGTATTCTTCTTTAGGCTTAAAGCTTAAAAACCTCGGGATTGATCAAAGATTGGGCACAGTCCGAAATTTGCCGTTGTGCGGGTCCCCTTCACACATTTACATACGTTGGATTCTCGTTTGTGCTCTGAGTTTCAGCAACCGTGGAAATACTTCCTAGGAAAATCAGAAGAATGCATTAAACTTGAAGCTTCTTTAAGAGGCTTCCCACCCAACCAATGTCTACCGTGGGGATTTAATAAAATGTCACCGGGCGGTCTTTCCACACATGTCAAATGATGAGCATGGGTTTGATTTGAACTAAACCCAGAAGCGAGCTGCCAATCCTGGTAAATCAGCACCCAATCTGCCACCACCGGGGCATCCTCTGCCCCACACCTGCATGTAACACTGAAATGGGGAAGCTTGTGACATTATTGACCTAATCCTGTCACATGGCCATATTTGTTCAATGACAGTGTCAAAATGTGGTCATGTGGCCATATTGGGTCAATGATGTCACCAACATCCTCACCCCACATGTAACAAAGGGACAGGGAAGTTTATGACATCATTGACCTAATATGGCTATTTTTGGTCAATGGCATTGTCCAAAACAATGGTGTCATGAAAATCCCCACCCTGCAGTCGTACGTACCAAAGGGTCAGGGAAGCTTGTGACATGATTGATGTAATCTGGCCACATGGCCATATTTGGTCAATGACATTCTCAAAATATGGCCATGTGGACATATTGGGCCAATGATGTCACAAACATCCCCACCCCATATGTAACAAAGGGGCATGGAAATTTGTGACATCATTGACCTAATATGGCTAAATGGCTATATTTGGTCAATTGCATTGTCCAAACATGGCCATGTGGCCATATTAAGTCAATGATGTCAAGGGCATCCCGACCCTGCAGCTGCTCATAAAAAAGCGGGGATGTTTGTAACATCATTAACCTAATATGACCACATGGCCATATTTGGTCAATGACATTGTCCAAAAATGGCCACATGGCCATATTAAATCAATGATGTTATGAGCATCCCCACCTTGCAGCCGTACGTACCAAAGGAAGCTTGTGACATGATTGACATAATCTGGTCACATGGCCATATTTGGTCAATGACATTGTCAAAATATGACCATGTGGCCATGTTGGGTCAATGTCACCAACATCCCCACCCCACATGTAACAAAGGGACAGGGAAGTTTGTAATATCTCTGGCCTAATATGGCTAAATGGCTATATTTGGTCAATGGCATACAGTACAATGACATGGCCACATTTAGTCAACAACATTGTCCAAATATGGTCACATGGCCAAATTAAGTCAATGATGTCGTGAGTATTCCCACCCTGCAGCCATACGTACCAAAGGGTGGGGAAGCTTGTGACAGATTGACGTAATTTGGTCACATGCCCATATTTGGTCAATGACAATGTCCAAATTTCACCATCTGGCCATATTAGGTCATTGATGTCACCATCATCCCCACCCAACAGTCACATGTAACAAAGGGCCAGAGAGGTTTCTGACATCATTGTCATTATATAGCCACATGGTCATATTTGGTCAATGACATTATCCAAATGTTACCATTTTTCGTCAATGATGTCATGAGCAATCCCGCCTTGCAGTTGCACATAACAATAAGGCGGGGAAGCTTGTGACATCAGTGACTTAATACAGTACAACCACATGGCCATATTTAGTCAACAACGTTGTCCAAATATGGTCACATGGCGATATTAGGTCAATGATGTCATAAGCATCCTCACCCTGTAGCCAAGCGTAGCAAAGGGTCAGGGAAGCTTGTGACATAATTGATGTAATTTGGTCACATGACCATATTTGGTCAATGACAATGTCCAAATTTCACCATCTGGCCAAATTAGGTCATTGATGTCACCATCATCCCCACCCAACAGCCACATGTAACAAAGGGCCAGAGAAGACATCATTGACTTAATTCAGTACAACCACATGGCCATATTTAGTCAACAACATTGTCCAAATATGGTCGCATGGCCATATTAGGTGGTCAATGATGTCATAGGCATCTTCACCCTGTAGCCAAGTGTAGCAAAGATTTGTGGATGTTTGTGACATAATTGACCTAATATGACCACATGGCCATATTACGTCAATTATGTCATGAGCATCCGTGCCCCGAAGCTGGAGGTTACAAAAGGGGCGGGTAAGTTAGAAATATCATTGGCCTAATATGGCCTCATAGATATATTTGTTCAATGATATTGTCCAAATATGGCCATGTGGTCATATTAAGTCAATGATGTCATGAGTATCCCCACCCCCTTATTATGCGCAGCTGCAGGGAAGAGAATGCCCTGGCAGAGGCTGACTGGGTGCTGATTTGGCAGGAGTAACAGCTTATTTCTAGACCAAGCCCATGCATATCCCTTTGAATATTAGGTGCAACAATTTGCATTAGCTGCATTGATGATTAGAACTGACAACAAATGTATATTGTCAGAAAATTACAGTGTATCTAAAACCAAAAACAAAACATGTAACCCTGCACCTTGCCAATTATTAGATTACATGTGGTGACTGCATTTGTTTTCTTTTTTCAGGCTAAGACCATTTTAGGTAAGTACAGAAAACTGTTGATCCTGTTAGAAATGCAGTGTTTTTAAGGAACCCTTTAGTAGCCATCTCAGCTATATTCTGTTGGTTACAGAACACCATCCTTATATAATGGAGATAAGGACAGAGGAAAGTGTAGTCCAAATCTGGATGATCAAGCTGGACCTTCAAGTACAGAACAGTAAGTGAGCATTGTCACCCAAGAACAGGAATTGTGTTACTATAAGGATCACCAAGTGAAAATAAATGGAAAACGCCTAAAAATAGAGAAATATAAGGCAGCCACCACATCTAAGTGCTTGTAAGTGGCTCTATATTACATTTTTTGGGGGTTTAAATACACTTTCAATTTGAAAATTGCTATGAATTAGTACCATTTACATTTTTGCTTGTTACATTTAGTGAATTAATCAAATATTTATTAAATCCCACAGCTGGTCTTAAAGGGTCAGTCCACCCAAAGCTGATATTTTAGGGTATAATAAATGCTGAAGAGTTGAACCCCTTGACTGTCTCTCAGACACTCTGTTAGTGAGATCTTCCTGGTGAGCACACCTGCTGTTTCCATTCAGAGTGGTTCCCACCATCCCTGAATTTTGCCTCTACGCCCTTATGAGGGGATTCCACTATCACTACACTGAATACCTGAGTTTGCACAACTGCTGTGTCCATTGTGAGGCATTAATGCCATCCCTGAATTGAGTTCTTGGTTCTGTACTCCTGATGTTCCCATTATGAGGGTCTCCCACCATACCTGTGCTAAATCCCCAGGTTTGTAAACCTGCTGTGCCCATTATGAGTGGTTTCCACCATCACTGTGTTGAGTTCCCAAGTCTGCACCCACTGCTGGATTACTGGAAGAGCTGGAATACATAAAGGTTGACGGGAACACCAAAAATTCCCAGGTTGGTGAGAGTTGGAAAGATAAGGGAGATCTCACTTTTGAAGTACCCAAGAGTTATAAGAAGCCAGGGGATGATTCAGCCCAACAGATTCCACCTATACCTAAAATATCAGTTTGGGAGAACCGACTGTTAAACATTTCAAGCTTACAGACAGATCTAGTGGGAACAAGAGCAGGTACAAGGATCACATACACATGACAAATAACACAAAAAGAACAGGGAAGTTTTGAAGAGAAGGGTAAGAGGTTTTTTTTATGTTGTCTAGACTTGACTTCCTCTCCAAAAATCAGGAAATGGTCCATTTGGTTTTGTTGTTTTATTTGACCGTATTGCACATAATGTGACTTTTACTAGAGAGATTCTACCAGTCTTTCTGGATATAATTAGAAGAGCCACATGATATATATTGAATGTATTGAATTATCCCTTTCATGCTAAAATGCATGCACCAAGAGTACTCCTGTTTCATTGCTAAGGATCAACCTAACAGTACATTGTCCTTTACTAAAAAAAATCTCAAATTTGTTTATGCGTCATTTTTGTGTCCTGTTATTCTTCCCATCCTCCAATAAGTTTAACTAACTTCCCACTTTCTAGATGCATAAATACATCAAGCTCATGACCACAGTCTCTGTTGTTTGTACCCTCCTGGAAAATCCTCTGTGCATGGGTCACTCCTGCACATTAGCTTCCTATAAACTTCTATGGAGTCATCTCCCAATTTACTCTGACCACAGATCATGACCCCATATATGTCAACAGGGGTTTTCTGCATGGAAAGTGTGCATATGGGAAAAAATAATTGTGGGCTAGTTTGGTTTAGCTTGAGGGGGCATGCTTAAAAGAGTACTTATTCTTTTAATTACACTCTATGGGCAAACGTTTGTGGCCACCTGACCATTAAACCTATATTATTATTATACATGATTTATATAGCGCCAACGGTTTACGCAGCACTTTACAATGTAGAGGGGGAACATCACAATTACAATACAGTACAATACAGAAGGGACAGGAGGGCCCTGCTCATAGAGCTTACATTCTAAAGGGCTATATGAGCTTGTTGGATATCCTGAACCAGAACCATAGTCATTAATATGGAGTTGGCTTCCTCATTGCAGCTATAGCAGCTCCCACTCATATGGGAAGGCTTCTCACGTGATTTTGGAGTGCGTCTCTGGGAATTTTTACCCATTCAATCAAAATAACATTTGTAAAGTCAGGTATTGATGTTGGATGAGAAAACCTGATTCACAATCATCATTCCAATTTATCCCAAAGGTGTCCAGTATGGTTGAGGCGCAGGACACTTGAGTTCCTCCACACCAAATTGGTCAAACCAAGTCTTTATGGAGCTGGCTTTGTAAAATAGGGTACAGTAATATTGGAGCAGAAATGGGCCTTCACCAAACCATTGTCACAGGATTGTCTTAGCATTACCAGTACCCTGGACTGGAAATAACTTAACTCAGTCATTTGGAAAGAGGGACATATATGTTTGGCCATATAGTGTAGTATATTTAAAGCCAAGTTTTGGATATAGCAGGAAAGAGTTGCAATGCCTTTTTTTTCAGTTGCCTGTATTTCTCTGGGGAAATTTCAGTTCCTGACCTGGAGACACAACATGAAGTTGGAAGTGCAGATGTCTGTCCTGATGACCATTGTCTTAGAGCAGGGTTTCTCAACCAGGGTTCTGTGGAACCCTAGGGTTCCTCCAGGGGTTGCTAAGGGTTCCTTGAGCAATGACAATTTCTGCCTCTCAGATACGTTCCCACTGACACCATTGATCTTTTTAGCAATCTATCAGGGGGGAATTCCTCCCAATGACCACAAATGTAAGGAGCATTTTTCCCACTGACCGCCATACTAATGTATCATGAGTTGTATATAAAGTAATTTTTAGCAGGGGTTCCAGAGACGGGAAAGTTATTTTAAGGTTTCCTTTGTGTTGAAAAGGTTGAGAAAGACTGTCTTAGAGGGTCATTTCCCAACTTTGAAGAGTTTTTCCACTTACTTTCTGTTGGGTCCCCAGGACAGGAAGCAATGGGACACAGACAGAAAAAACTAAACTGACAGAGATTTTAACTACTTTGTCATACTCTATACCCTATAGAGTATATACCCTACTCTAGCCAAAACAAAAGAAAAAACTTTGGGCTATACATGCACTATGATAGAAATAATGCTTGCAAGGGTTCCTCTGTAATATTACTGTCTTACTGTAGAGCAAAAGTGAAATACTCGCCCTTCGGATTTTACGGATTGCAAAATTGCAATATTCAGCAAGGAGTGCCAAGACTTTTATGAAACTAATGGTATTTAATTCTTGCTTGCAGTATTTTCAGCTGTTGTAGCTCTTGTACTCCCAGGCTGCTCAGATATATATTGCATTGTCTAAAGGTTTCTAGTGTGCTTCCTCTTCCCTTCTCCTGGTTTATGGCCACTTACAGCCCCAGGTGAGATAATTGCTGCACTCTTGCAACTGCATATGAATTATACAGACAGAAGGTAGGACTGTGTATTAGCCACTGTTCAATGTGATGTAAGTTCTGGGTGCATACTGCACAATGCACATGCTGGGTGTTTATGCAAGAATAAAAGCAGCAGATTATCACTGGTAGGTATTCCTGGTTGGGCTGCAATTCCCTATACTTGTCTAGTACTGTCTGTAAATAATGTTTGTGGACTTTAAATTATTGGAATGGCTGCTGCACTGCTCGTATTATTAAAAAGGATAAATAAACAGTTCCAAATTGTGATTTTATCAGCACGTAGTGTTATTATAAAGCCAGAAGCCTAAATACTCCATGTCCCCCTACTTTCTCAGCCCTCTCTCTTCTATATCTCCCTATCTTACTTTTTCACCCTCTCTCTATTTGTCTTCATCCAGCTCACCCCCTCATTCTTTGAAGCCCCCAGCCTCCGGCCACTAATTTTCCATTCTCTTTGCACCCCACTCCCTTTATCTCTATATAGCTTCCTCTTTGTAGCTCCTCCCTCACTCTTACTACCTCCTTACTTTCCTTGTCCTAGCTGCTGTTCCTTTTTACAGACCCTCTTCCTTTTTTTGCCCTTCCCTCGTTTAATTCCCTCTCCAACATTCTAATTCTCTGTCCATCATTCTAGCCCATTTTCCTCTTGATAGTCCCTGTACCACTTCTTAGCTACTTTCCTTCTTTAAACCCTCTCTTCCTCCTACCTTTTCAAGCCCCTTGCCTTCTTTTAGGACCCTTTTCCTGTTATAGCCTATATCCTACCTTCTGGCTCTTACTTCTTGGTAGCCTCGCTACCTCTTTTTATCTGTTTTCTCTCTTCTCTCTCCTTCTCTCTAGCCCCCTTCTATCTCCCTTTCTAGTTTCCTTTACCTTTTATCTTTTATTAGCCAATCTCCCTTTTACCTATTCTATCCCCTCTTCTTTTCTAGCCTCCTCCCTTTCTCTAGCCCCTCTCTATTTCTAGTCTCATTCTATATTTTTATGCCTTCTCTCTTTTTCTAGCCCTCTGTCTCTTTCTAACCCTATTTCTTCTTTTAGCCCCTCTCCTTCTTTCTAGCTTGTCTCTCTAATACTAGCTTCCCTCTGTCTGTCGTACCCTCCTCCATCTTTGTAGCCCCTTTCCCTCTTTGTAACCCTTCTCCCTCTTACTTTTTCATGCTATTGTCCTTTGTTGAAGCCCCTCTTCCTTTTTCTAGCCCCTCAACCCCTTTATAACCCCTTGTTCTCTTTATAGTCTGTCTCCCTCATTTTCTAGCCCCTCTCCCTCTCTCTAGCTCCGCTCTTTCTTTCCCCTCTCCCTCCTTCAAGCCTGTCTCCCTCTCTCTCTTTTTCTATCCCCTCTCTATCTTTATAGCCTCTCTACCTTTCTACCTCCTTTCCCACTTTGTAGCCCCTTCTCTATCGTCCTATCCCCTCAACCCATTTCTAACCCCTTGTCCAATTTCTAGCCTGCATCTATCTTTTTCTAGCCCCTCTCCCTATGTATATCCTCTCCCTCTTCCCGGTCCCATTTCAATGCTTTTAGCCCACTTCCCTCTTTCTTGCTCCAATCTCTCTTACCTATTTTAGCTTCTCTCCCACTCTCTTCTAGCCCCTCTGCCTATTTATATCCCCTCTCCTTCTTTTAGTCCCTTTCCCTCTTTTTAGATCTCTCTCTTTTTAGTCCCTCTTGCTCTCTTGATAGCCCCCTCTTTTTATGGCCCTCTTTTTATTTTTAGTCTCTACTTTTAGTCCCACTCTCTCTCTTTCAAATACCTCACCTTTACTCTCTTTTTCTAGTCCTTCTCCTCTCTCTTTCTAGCATTTCTCCATCATCCACATTCTAGCCTCTCTCCTTACCTCTTCTTATTTCCTATTATTATAATTTTAAAGCTCCCTACTCTCTTTTTCTCTCCCTCTGTGTATCCCAGACCCCCCGTTCCTCTCCTCTATTTCTCGCTTTCTCTGTGTACTAGTCCCTCTCTCTCCTCTTTTCACCCCTTCTCTCTATATTCCTAGCTCTCTCCTAGTGTCTCAGACTCAAGCAAATTTCTATAAAAATAAACTCTAAAAAAAGTTAGCTGCAAAAGCTTTACAAACACAGAGATAACATGATTTTGGGATCAGTTTTGATTTTTATCGAATATCATTTTAAGTTTTCGTCTTAAAAAACAAAAAACAAAACTTATGAAGATGTGTGCATTCCTCTGTTATCTGGGTAGGATCAGGCCCCATCCACTCTGGTTACCTTGTATCTAGTTATTACAAATAAAAGCATAATTGGTTTTACAAGGACAAAGCATCTAGGCATATTAATTCTTTCTTGTGCAGCCTTTTCTTCACTAGACATTTTTTTACACCTTCCTTTAATCTCAGTTCTATAAAATTCAGACAGTCTAAGCCTTACATTTGCATTTGGCTGTTTCAGCTGCTGTCCTTGGTGCTGATCCTTTAATATCTTGCTGAAAACACTTTAAAGGGTTTCAAGTTATGCAGCCAATGGTACATTATGACTTTGAAACTGTGATAATGTTATATGAAATTCCCCTTCCCCCCACGCAATGTGTTCATGGGTTCAAGCATCTTCAAGCAGATTTGAGAGCCGAATTAATTAAAAACAAACGTGTGTTGCTGCCAAAGGCATGTGTGTCTTCGCTTTTTTTATTTTATTTATGTATGTATTTTTTCTAAGGGGAAAGCAACATACCTGTGTAAGAATTTAGAAATCACAGATAACTGACTTTGATTTAAAAATAAAGTACATTGTTGGGCCTTCAGAGAAATCTGAACAGAATTTTATTTTTTAATTTTTATTATTATTATTTTTTTTTTATTCAAGGCATGGTGATATAAGAAAAGGGACAACGCAATAAAAAATTGTACTACTGAAACAACACAATATCAGCAGAATAACAGCACTCCCAAATTGCTGACACAAATCTAGGCACAAGTGTGTAAACAGAACAGATTACAGTTTATACCAGTCCACCCAAATCTGCCATGAAGCTAAAAATCTTATAGAATTGTATTTTTTAATGTACTAAAATACCTAAAATAAATTGATCCACCACTTTCCAAAAGTATGTGGACACTCCCCCAAATTATTAAGAGTTTCCAGTGAAGGGTACTGTTAATGCTATATCATACCAAGACATTTTAGACAGTTGGGCAATTCTAAGTTTGTGGTAACAATTTGTTCCAGTAAGACTGTGCCCCTGTGTACAAAGCTAGCTCTATGAAGATATGTCCCTGATGATCGTCAGTTGGTGACAAAATGCGTAGGATGGGGGCCTAAACCTTTTCTCTGTACACATTTGAGTTTCACAACTTTTTAATAAATAGTATTTTAAAGTTACTGTACTAGGGAGTCTATTATATGTTTTTATGAGGCTTGATCCAAATGCTACCAAGGCAGCCAATTCGAGTGTGTGTGGTGGGTATTGTGGACATCTTGGTGGATTCTTTAAAAGAACAGCCAATGATATTAGTATCTGAGTGTCTTCATTTGTGTAGATCTGGAGAATCCCTCTGGTGTACCCGCAAATGGATCTGAGATACCCACTTCACTACAGCATCTGCCCTCCTATAAATCCCACTGCCACCTTTCCACCCTCACCCTCCTACTACTCCTAATGTCTGGGGACATTGCACCAAACCTCGGTCCTCCTACATCCTATTCCCACCCCCAAAATTGGCTGTCTACCTCCTCCAACAGTAGTTGTAATTCCCATTTTCTCGTCCCAATTCCCCTGATTCCACAAGTCAGCTCCCCCCTTATGTGTGCCCTCTGAATTGCCGGCTCAGTCTTCAACAAACTAGCCTCTGTCAATGACCTTTTCCTCTCCAACTCCCTTAATCTATTTGCTATTACCAAAACCTGGCTCCAGGAATTCAACACTACCTCTCCAGCTGCCCTGTCCCACAGTGGCCTCCTCTGGAATCACTTGCCCAGACGCAGTGGATGAAAAGGAGGCGGCGTCTGACTTCTCCTCTCCCCACAATGCACCTTCCAGGTTCTTCCCACACCTCCCTCTCTTACCCCTGCTCTTTTCAAGTGCACTGCATTCGTCTTTTCTCTCCAGCTTGTCTGAAGGTTGCAGTCAACCTCCTGGACCAGTGTCACACTTTCTGGATGACTTCTCTGCATGGCTACCCTATTTTCTATCCTCTGACGTACCTGCCATCATTCTAGGTGACTTTAACATTCCAATTAATGTTAATACTGCAACCACTTCTCAACTACTCCACCTAACGTCCTCTTTTAACCTAACGCAATGGGCACAAGCCACTACTCAATCCAACGGCAACACTCTTGACCTCATACTCTTCCATTATTGCACTCCCTGCAACTTCTCTAACACCCCCTTTCCTCTCTCTGTCCACAACCTTATCCGTTTCACACTCTCCCTGTCTCCTACCTCCCATGCTGCCAACCTGCAAACTGCTACATGCAGAAACCTTCGCCACCTCAACCCTTCTCTCCTTCATTCTGCTACCGATGGCCTTTATGACAAAATTGCACCCCTGTCCTGTCCAGACTAAACCGCTTCCATCCATAACAATACGCTGTCATTCTCCCCGAATGCACTTGCTCCTCTTTCTAAACGCAGAACCAGGCCTCATCTGCCACAACCTTGGCAAACAGACGACACCAGAAGTCTCAAAAGATACAGCCGTGTTCATGAACTAAATCTAAATCCCAGCAAGACTTTACCTTCTACAAATCTACATTCTCAAATACAACTCCTGCCTCCACACTGCCAAACAAACCTACTACAACACTGTCATCAAAACCCTCTTATCCGAACCTCATCAACTCTTTTCTACCCTTAATTACTTACTTCATTCCCCACTGCCCCTACCTACCAACCTGCTTACCTCTCAGGAAATTGACAACCATTTCAAAAGCAAAATCTATACAATTAGCGAGGAGATTTCCTGCATCCAACTTCCTCCCCTACGCAACACATCAGGTCCAATGCCTCACTCAATACTTTCCTCCTTCTGCCCTGTTACCACTGAGGAAGTTGATAAACTCCTTTCCATGGCCCACCTCACCACCTGCCCCCTGGACCCAGTCCCCTCACAATTACTGCAACCACTTTCCGCTCTATCCTAAACTCCCTAACCCACATCTTCAACCTCTCCCTCTCCTCTGGCACATTTCCCTCCCCACTCAAACATGCACTGGTTACCCCCATACTTAAAAAACCCTCACTAGACCCCACCTGTTTGAATAACTTAAGACCCATCTCCCTGCTCCCTTTTGCCTCCAAGCTCATCTAAAGCCTTGTTCATGACCGAATGAGTTGCTACCTCACTGAAAACAACCTTCTCAACCTCCTAATGTCTGTCTTCCACCCTCAAAATTCAACTGAAACTGCCCTACTAAAACTCACCAATGACCTACTAACTGCTAAAAAATACCCATACTCCATACTCATACACTTGGACCTCTCTTCTGCCTTCAACATAGTTTACCACCTGCTCTTCCTCAGCAAACTCCTCTCCCGTGGCCTCCTTGATTCTGCTTTATCCTGGTTCTCCTCCTATCTATCTCAGCACACTTTCAGTGTCACTTACAACTCCATCTCCTCCACTCCTCTTCCTTTTTCTGTTGGGGCACCCCAAGGCTCTGTCCTTGGGCCCCTCCTATTCTCTCTCTCTACTTTTTCCCTGGGCCAGTTGATAACCTCCCATGGCTTCCAATATCACCTCTACGCTGACGACACCCTGATCTATATCTCTTCTCCTCAACTCACCCCCTTGATCTCCTCACGGATCAAAACTTGCTGAATGACATATTGGTATGGATGTTACACCACTCTCTCAAACCCAATCTTTCTAAAACTGAGCTTGTTATATTTCCTCATTCCCAGCCCCCCCCCCCCCCCCATGACTTTACCATTAAGATAAACAGCACATCCATTGGTCCCTCCACACATGCCAGGATGCTGGATATAATCCTTGACTCTGACCTCTCCTTCAGCCCCCCATTCAATCACTGGTTAAATCTTTGCCACCTTAACCTCCGCAACATCTCCAGAATTTGACCCTTCCTGACTAACAACACCACAAAGCAACTTATTAACTACTTGGGTATTTTCCGCCTTGACTACTGCAACTCTCTCCTTAGTGGCCTACCCTTACACAGGCTAACCCCCATTCAGTCTGTTATTAATGCTGCTGCTAGACTTATACACCTCACTAACTGATCCATGACTGCTGCCCCTCTCTGCCAATCCCTTCACAGGCTTCCCTTACCCCACTGTGTAAAATTCTAAATACTAACCACAACATACTAGGCCATCCGCAACATCGTCCCCAGCTACATCATCAACGTCATCTGCAGATATCACCCAAATCGTCCCCTCCGCTTCACCTAGGACCTCCTGCTCTCTAGCTCCCTTGTTACCTCCTCCCATGCTCGCCTTCAGGACTTCTCCAGAGCCTCTCCCACCCTCTAGAACTCCCTGCCCTGATATGTCCGGTCAGCCCCTACCATATCCACCTTTAGGATATACCTGAAAACTCATTTATTCAGGGAAGCTTATCCCTCACCCACCTAAGAACTGTACCCGAGCCACCCCTATCGACTCATCCTCCGCAGCTATTTGCTTTTGTACCACCACCCCCTCCCTTTAGAATGTAAGCTCTACAAGAGCACGGCCCTCCGGTCCCTTCTGTATTGTAATTGTGCTGTTCCCCCTCTACATTGTAAAGCGCTGCGTAAACTGTTGGCGCTATATAAATCATGTATAATAATAATAATCACCATTGGCCACCTTGTGAACTATTCAATAAGCTTTTCTCTGTACACATGTGAGTTTAATAACTTTTTAATAAATAGTATTTTAGCGTTACTACACTAGGGAGGCTGTTATATGTTTTTATGAGGCTTGATCCCCCCACTATAGCAAATTGGATCATGCTTTGCTGGGGTTTTTTTTTGGCTTCCCCTGGATCAACTGTGGGTGAAGGATTGCATATATGGGATTTTATGGTTTTACACATATATATATATATATATATATATATATATATATATATATATATATATCAGTGAGTTCAAGGAGGTGTGGTTTGACCAGTTTGGTATAGAAGTGATCTTTGTACACGTCACGATTTTTATATATCCAATAACAGGTGTCTTTCAGGTATTTCTCCTACAATATCTCTTCAGAACTTAGTCAAAAGTTTTACTATCTCTAGGCGTGTGGTGGTGTCTCTATTCCTGTTAGGTGAATGACCTGGTGTTATTGGGAATGAATTATCTAACCAGTTAACGCGAAATTTCCACTATTATAGGACCCATAGAGTCTAGGTAAAAGTCCGTGTGGTCTCACTAGGAGGTCTAGAGGTGTTTAATTCTATATATATATATATATATATATATATATATATATATATATATATATATGTTTAATTCTATATATATATATATATATATATATATATATATATATATATATATATTT
>BLSH010116917.1:632453-657104 GCA_018402905.1 Glandirana rugosa | reverse complement strand
GTACAGTCATGGACTTTAAAGCCCAGCTCCAGACAAAACTATTTTATTTTGTTATATAGAATGGGAAACAATTAGAGGCGCTGTAAGATTTATATGGCCATCTATGACACTACTGGGGAGGTTCACCCCTGTCATCTTGTCAAGACAACAAATACTGGGAAACCTCTTCAATAGGGACACAAACAAAAATACATCCATTTTTGTAGAGTGGAGAAGGGTTAGAATTTCTGACAATGATTGTATTGATGTCTGGTTCTTCCGCTCCTATTGTTCTTGAGTGATTTTCTTAAAATGTATCTAAAGCCCTTTTTCAGGATCCATATTAAAAAGGCTTTTTGTGCCACTCCAAGATTCAATGCCCAAGTCCAAGGACTTGACCTGAAGGGTGCTAGCTTTGAAAGAGCCTATCCCGGCTCAATACACACAGTAGGAACCCATGATCACCGCACACCAACAAAACCCGACAATAAAAACAGTAAAATCATTCAAGCTCAGTCCTCTTGACACATTTCGCCCCGAACCCTGGAGCTTAGTTGTGGACTTCCATGACTAAACCCAGGAGGCGAGGCAAAATGCTGGGGGGGGGGGGCATGGTCTGGACAGAGCAGGACTGAGGTAGTTTTTACTCTTCTTATTGTCGGGTTTTCTTGGTGTTCAGTGATAGTGGGTCCTCTCATATTCTTTTTGTTGGATAGTGGGTGGAAGGGTTACAACTATAACATGTTTTCATTAAAAATGGAAACTGAAGAGCCATACTACTTTGCAGTCCAAAAAGTTTCCAATGCGTTTTGGGGGTCCAAAACATCTCTTTTCATAGTGGCTAGAAAAAACATAAGACATCTCCATATCAGTACAGGTAATAAAGTCTGTGTCTAAACCGGGGATATATTTACCCTCTCTATTGTCTAATAAAGGGAGTGTCCAAACTTCTTAACAAATGGCCAGTTTACTGTCCTTCAGACTTTAGATGGGCTGAACTGTGGACATTGGGAGTAGAAAAGGTCCTGACATCAGTCGAAAAAATAATGCCCCATCCTTTGTTTCAGTGGAAGTAATTGTGCCCCATCATTGGTGCCATTGAGCCCCATGGTTGTTGTCACTTGGAGGAATTAGGCCTCTTCATTGGTGTCATTGGGAGGATTTGTGCCCCATCATTGATGGCATTGAGGGGCTTTGTGGCCCTTCACTGGTGTCGGAGGGGTGAATTATGCCCCCATTGTTGCTATCAGTGGTTGAAATACTGCCCCGCGGGCCTGATAAAAGCTAGCAAAGGACCGCAAATGGTTTGCAGACCTCTGGTCTAATATGACAAATGTCACAGGGACTGAACGTGATGGGATTGTCACCAGAACAGCAATAGTGGAAAAATCTTCCAACAAGGACACGTGTTACAGTGAAAACTTTCAATTCAGACAGATTTCATCACACTTCCTGTTGTGTCTACACAACCATTTTATGTTGTATCCAAAAAAAAAAGGAACAAGGGTTTCAGCTTTAGATACACTTTAAGCACATCTTCTGCCTGCATTTATTTGTGCATTTGCCTGATTGAGTCCCATCCACCACAATTCTGCCAGCATCCAACTGTCCTTTTATTCAATGGGGAGCCATCAGTCAGTATTTGCCATAATCATAGTACAGCCAATGATATATGTGTTTAAGCCAATCACTTTTGAACACACTCTGGTTTCAAGTGGGGAATCATTTATTTTATCAGTAAACATTTCTCTCGTCTAGGTCTACATTTCACACACTGCAAATTAGCCTAAAATTGTCATTTACATAACCTGGCATTTGCATCGCATCCGGGTAATGATGATTACTCTAACAAATTATTATGACTCTTGGAAATAGTGGGATGAATGCTGTACAATGAGCAGTGAATGCAGATGAATGTAAGGGGTCTATTTATAAAAGACTTGTTGCATAAATGTTAGAAGCATTCGTGCAAGCTGAACAAAATGACCCGTAATTTTTGTCAGAGATTAATGCCTGTATAATTAGCTCCTTTTAGTGGCCAAAATGCAATATAATTAATTAATAAAACTATACTGCATTTTGGCCACTAGATTGAGCTGATTATACAGAAATGAATATCTTTTTTTATTAATAGCATTAATCTAACAAAAAAGTATTGAGCATTTCGTTCAGCTTGCACAAATGCTTATGAAATTCATGCAACAAATGTTTTATAAATAGACTCCTATATTTATAAATGAGTCCAGACTGACCTGGTTTTTGTATATATGGATCATGGTTCCTTACTGTAGGGTTTAAATTGAGCCTGTCCTTTGACCAAGCAGGGCAAAGCAGCAAGTTCACTTTAATGGCAGACCCTCCAGCTGCACATACTCTCCTATCCTTTGCTCCCCTGCTGTTCTCTTATTTCAGGAAAGTGAACTGAAATGCCTGGAACTTTCAGGTATGGAAGAGCATGTGAATCACTCACCTTCCTCCCATGTGACAGTGCTGGTGTTTGGTGGTTGGTCCTTTAGGTACCTAGTGCTGTCACATGGGGGCGGGGTGACTTGAAGCTTACACAGGATTAACTGTCTTCTCTCTCGGCGGCCAAATGGAGTCGCAGGGCAGTGTAGGGAAGATGAGTATGTGCAACTGATGGGACCAGCATGACAGTGAACTTGTCGTTCTGCCCTGCATGGGTAAAGCACAGGTTCGTGTTAATATCCATCTGGCCACTAGAGGAAGACTCTACAAACTGGTATATAAAATTCAATAAAAAAAAAATTAAACAGCGTTCATGTAAAGGCATTACTAAATTCTAATTTTAATCAATATAATAGGTTTAAATATGCTGTCCCTGAAAGCACACTTAATCCTCCTTTAAAGTGACAAGTGCCCAAAAAAAGCAGCCTGAAAATAAGATTGCCTACTACTGCAAGCATCATTAAGTGTCTGTGCTTAACCATAGTCTTTTCTTGTAATTCTGGAGCAGTTCCAAATCCTCCCAATGAAGACTTCCTGAAAAATAGAGACCCTCACAGTATCCAACAATGCAATGCTGTGCTAAATAATCTATCAATAGGCCTTGTCCTTGTCAAGTGGAATGCTTGGGGTAGTGGGGCACCTATGCTTAGACTTTTAGGAAGACAACATTTGCTTTGGCAGTTCAGCGGTCAACTTTGAGGGTCCCATAAAGTAAAACAGAGGTATGTATGGACACCTAGTGGTGCCAGCCCATCTAGGCATGCAATATATTTTAGGACCCAATCACACTAGTGTTTTGTTAATGTGCTTTGCCTTGGGGCAACCCATTCATTATGGATGGTCTGTCAGCACGCAACAGATGAAAAAAGTGCATGACCCTTTTTTAACCATGAAGCACACCACAACTCTCATGCTCTACTGTACAATCCAATGGGGTGCCATTCACAATGAATGGCGTTGCAATGTACCACACATAGAGCAGGGGCATTGCCATGAATTGTGGTAGCGCTCCCATTTTAGCATGCATTACCATGTGAATGAGCCCTTAGTGTTTTTTTATGATGATGGATAAATACACTAGATGAGTTTGTATTTTTTAATTATACTATATCTAAAGATAAAAAAGATCAATAGTCAACTATCCAATTGTCTGCTCCTCAGATCTTCTGTCTCCTGGAAAGTAATTTTCTCTATCAAAATCTTCATCTGACACTTCTGGGTGTGTTGGATAACTGCATCCCCCTTGGTTCCATCCACCAGCCCCTACAGCCCCAGTCCAGAAGAGATGTGGGGCTTGGAGGATGGAACCATGATTCATGTGCAGAGCATGCATCCTACACCCTCCAAGAACTGCCCCAGACCTATAGTCTGCCATAACTCTGCAAGAGAGCAAAGATCCAAGGAATGGGTACTGGGATAGTTTAGTATTGATAGCTCTTTAACAGGCTGCTTATTGGGCACTGTTTTTGTTGTAGAGATGAAAGCACCTTAAAGCTGAACTCCAGGACCTATTTGTATGGCATACTATTACTGCAGCTTGGTACAATGTAGGTATATATTACTCATACCTAAGGGACCGGTGGAGAACCTGGAAATCGCTGTAGTAGTTGGTGCTGTTACAGTGATAGTCACAATCTTCTGGTCCTCCTCAGGTTCTATGTGAGCGGCTGCCCCTCTAAAAACTGACTGCAAGGGGTCACTTGCTTGGCACCGCCACCATTCATAGATCACCTTGTATTCTATTCAAAGAATATAAGACATTCGGTGATTGGATGGGGTGGAACTTGTGCCATCACTGCCCTTCCTGTCCACCATTGTCCAATCAGAGAACTCCTTGTACAAAGTATTTACTGCTGAGCACTGTGGTCAGTGTGTAGAGGGGAAACTGCTTACATAGAACCTACACAGGACCAGACGATTGTGGCTACCACTGTAGTAGTGTCGACTAATACAGTGATTTTCAGCTTCCGCAGCAGCTCATCAGGTAAGAGATATGCATAGTTACATTGTGCCAAGGTGGCCCAATGTAACTATGCAATAAAGATCATAACTGGCATTGAGCTTTATTCAAACTCCTCTTCATCATCCTGAATGCTGTCCACTTAAAGGGGACCTTCCAGGATAAAATCTGCCATGACTGTGTAAGCTCCAATACGGTCAGTCCCTTCTTTGCATCTTCTGACCTCACTGGCAACACACTTGGATTGAGTTAGTGGTGCACTATATCATAAAGCAAAGGTGTGTGAGAAAGCATTTGTTTCTTTTAAATATTTTAAAGTGTTACTAAACCCAGGGCCCTGCATTCACTATATCTGGTCTCCCACAGTGCACAGAACATGGAAATGCAATTATTTTAGTAAGTATAAACTACTAAATACCTTTTCTCATCAGCAGTATATAGCAGTTGTGTGACTTCTATCAGTGTCTGGTTAAAGCTTGTAGTGTAGGAGAAGTTTTCTTTCTACTCTGACTGTCCTATGAGGCTGCAAGACCCTTGACCCTCTGTCTAGACAGTGCTGATTGGCCCTGTGTGGATCACATGCACCCTCACAAGAAAAAAAACTCTCTAGTAATACACACCAAACTGAGCATGTGCAGAGTGACTCCAAAGGCTCTGTCTTATCAAGAGATGGGTTGGGGACAGTGGAAGAAGGGGAGGATCAGAGAAGACAGGATCAAACAGCCTTTTTACACAACGCAGAACTCATTAGGTTCCACGGTGAGTATAACAAGCATTATTTACTGCATATACAGACTGATTTTACTGTTGTGAGTTTAGTAACACTTTAAGTTTTACATTATAAATAGCAATCAATATATTAGAAAGACAAACAGAAGAAAATAAAAGCTCTTAAAGCTCACATGTAACACACACAGCACCGTATGCCGGAGATATACTGTGGCTGACCTGCTTCTGAAAATGTTAGTTGCCAGGCTAGTCTACTCACTGTATGCCTTCCTTGTCTGCAGAGTCACTAAGAGGTCTGTTTATAAAAATAACTGCTGAGCGAATGTCTCAGCATTCACACATCCATTGCAAATAATACCATCAATGTGTCTAACATGTTTACTTCCTATGACTGTTAGCTCCATCTAGTGGCCATAATGCACTATTTCATTGAAATACCCCAATCTGGAAAATACCATATTATGGCCACTAGCTAAAGCTGATGATCACAGGAAATAAACACATAAGAGACATTACAGAGGTTAATTGTAATGGCTGTGCAGATGCTGAGGCATTCACCCAGCAAACCTTTTATAAATGGACTCCTGAGTACCCAGATCAGCACTTGTGATGCTTGTTTTAGGACTATGATTTGACTATGATTTAGAAAGCATTGAAGCCACAGACAGCCAGGCAGCTAGCATTTTTAGAAGGAGATCAGCAATCAGCAATGGCAGTCTATAGCTGGCTGCCGATTATACAATGTCCTTGTTCAATTTCCTTTAGATCTACCTTCATCAATGTAGTGCAAGGGCCCGCCTGATTGCATACAATTTTAAAGTGTTTAGGTTTGACCTCATATTATGTGGTTTTGGTAGATCTAAAGGAAATCTGTACAAGAAAATGGTATTATGTGTAGCCAGCTTAATGCTTTTTTTTTATCACAGGTTCACCAAAAGAATAAAATAGGTTGTAATATTTCAATCATGACATCTCCTCTTTTGAAGTCGGATTGAATTTTTGGCTTAAATCCACAAAATACATTCCAGGTGCTTAACAAAAAGCTGGAAAAAGTCCTGAAGTTTGTTTTCTTTAGAAAATAGCCACAGCCTGAATAGAAAATCCTGTCCCCCCGTCAGCACGTTGTAGAGAAAAGACATTGCTCTTTGTATGGAAGCTGTTTTCTCTCTGCAGAGGTCCGACATGCCCTGCGATGAATCAAAGTTCAAACTTTCCAGTTAGCAGGAAGCATGAACTTTGCTGATATGCTCAGACTCATCAGGGGACATGTCAGACCTCTGCATAGAGACCACTGCTTCCACACAGAAAGAAAGATCCCTCTCTAAAGCATGCTGTCAGGGGACAGGCTTTTCTATTCAGGCTGTAACAGCTTTCCAAAGACATTAACTATACGCTTTTGCACTTAGCAGGCAGCTGGAATGTATTTATTTGATGTAAATGGAAAGTTTCATTGGGATTTAATTATGGCCATTACGTGTATTTCACTGGACATTGTTCAATGGGCATAGTTTTTTTATATTATATAATATCATAAGGCTGCTTTGTTGAAGGTAAAAAAAAAAGTCTGTGTCCTCTACAACAAAGTGAACGAGCAGCAGCTTCTATAGCGAGGTGCTTCGATTTCTAATAATGAAAGGGAATTTGAAATGAATCTTTATTAAGCCCTTTTCATGGCTTCTGTAGCGGCTTCTCCTGAGCTGGCTTATTTTGTTTAATGTGATTCATTCATTAATTCAGGATCAGAAGTGACTGTCTGAATTATGACAATCAGTCTTGGTTAGCAGTCCTTTTTCCATGTTCGGAAGCACCCAGCAGTGGGGGGGAAGCTGGGGAGCTCCAATTACCTGCACGTCTCAGGGGTTAGTTAGGAAAACAGGTAGGGTGACAAAGGGAATATGTAATAAAGATTACACAATCACAGGGATTCAATAACATTTTGCAATTTTATTTTTTTGCCGCAATGCGCTAGTTTGCGACGTTCCTGAAATTCTAATTGCCTGTTGGAGGATCGAAAGCATTCTCATTGAGAAGGAGCTAACGTTACAAATATTGGATTATGTATTCGGTAGGTGCAAAGAATGCTTGGTTGGGCAAAAATGCTAATGAGAAGAGATCTACCCCTAACCCTAGTTTGACTACAATGGGGGCAGTTGACAGTCAGAGCAATTTCCCACTGTGTTTTTAGTGCTACCTTAGAGGTCATTTATGAACATGTTCAAGGGTGGCTTTCGTGGATCTACTAAATATACGGATAAACCTATAAACAGTATCTCACATAAGTGAGTACTCCTCTCAAATTTTTGTAAATATTTTATTCTATCTTTTCATGTGACAACACTGAAGAAATTACACTTTGCTACAATGTAAAGTAGTGAGTGTACAGCTTGTATAACAGTGTAAATTTGCTGTCCCCTCAAAATAACTCAACACACAGCCATTAATGTCTAAACCGCTGGCAACAAAAGCGAGTACACCCCTAAGTGAAAATGTCCAAATTGGGCCCAAAGTTTCAATATTTTGTGTGGCCACCATTATTTTCCAGCATTGCCTTAACCCTCTTGGGCATGGAGTTCACCAGAGCTTCACAGGTTGCCACTGGAGTCCTCTTCCACTCCTCCATGATGACATCATGGAGATGGTGGATGTTAGGGACCTTGCGCTCCTCCACCCTCTGTTTGAGAGGATTCCCCACAGATGCTCAATAGGGTTTAGGTTTGAGACATGCTTGGCCAGTCCATCATCTTGGCCCTCAGCTTCTTTAGCAAGGCAGTGATAGTCTTGGAGGTGTCTATGGGGTCTTTATCATGTTGGAATACTGCCCTGCGGCCCAGTCTCTGAAGGGAGGGGGATAATTCTTTGCTTCAGTATGTCACAGTACATGTTGGCATTCATGGTTCCCCCAACGAACTGTAGCTCCCCAGTGCCGGCAGCACTCAACCTGTCCCAGACCATAACACTCCCACCACCATGCTTGACTGTAGGTAAGACATACTTGTATTTGTACTCCTCACCTGGTTGTCACCACACATGATTGACGCCATCTGAACCAAATAAGTTTATTTTGGTCTCATCAGACCACAAGACATGGTTTTAGTAATCCATGTCATTAGTCTGCTTGTTTGAGCAAACTGATTGTGGGCTTTCTTGTGCATCAGAAGGGCTTCCTTCTGGGACAACAGCCATGCAGACCAATTTGATGCAGTGTGCAGCGCATGGTCTGAGTACTGACAGGCTGACCCCCCCACCGCTTCAACCTCTGCAGCAATGCTGGCAGCACTCATATGCCTATTTACCGGAGACAACCTCTGGATATGAGGCTCAGCACGTGCACTCAACTTCTTTGGTCGACCATGGCGGAGCCTGTTCTGAGTGAAACCTGTCCTCCTAAACCGTTGTATGGTCTTGGCCATCATGCTGCAGCTCAGTTTCGGGGTCCTGACAAGCTTCTTATAGCCTAGGCTATCTTTATGTAGACCAACAACCTTTTTTTTCAGATCCTCAGAGAGTTCTTTGCCATGAGGTGCCATGTTGAACTTCCAGTAACTAGTATGCTAACACCAAGTTTAACATACTTGCCCCCAATTCACACCTGAGACTTTGTAACACTAAAGAGCCGCATGACACCAAAGAGGGAAAATGTCTAATTGGGCCCAATTAGGACATTTTCACTTAGGGATGTACTCACTTTTCTTGCCAGTGGCTTACACATTAATGGCTGTGAGTTGAGTTTTTTTTAGGGGACAGCAAATTTACACTGTTATACAAGCTGTACACTCACTACTGTGCATTGTAGCAAAGTGTCATTTCTTCAGTGTTGTTACATGAAAAGATATAATAAAATATTTGCAAAACTGTGAGGGGTGTACTCACTTTTGTGAGATACTGTATAGTAAATGTTTTAAAGAATAACTATATTTCAGTTCAGTTATCCTTGGAACCCTATGGTTCCTCCAAAGGCTGCTAGGGGTTCTTTGAGCACTGAGCAAGTCCGGACTCATTGTTCTTTTCAGCTATCTGTAAGGTGGTAATTCTTCCCAATGACCACAAATGTAAGGAGCATTCTTCCTACTGACCATCACACTAATGTATCCTGAGTTGTAGATATAGCAATTTTTAGCAGTGGTTCCCTGAGATCGGGAAGTTATTTTAAGGGTTCCTCTGTGTCTTGAATAGATTGAGAAAGGCTGAGTTACACACTCCTCCCCAAGTCTTATACACTATATGAGCAAATAGTTGAGAATACTTGACCATCACACCAACATTATACATCTAAAGGTATGTGGACAACCCTCCAAATTATTGAGTTCAGGTGTATTCAGTGAAGAGCACTGTTAATATCACAACAAACAAAACCATCCTCAAACCGTGTGGCAACAGCTTGAAGTGGGGCTTTTTTTGTTCCAGCATGACTATATTAATGTGTTTACAAAGTGAACTGTAAAAATACTTTTTTGACCAATTTGGTGTGGAGGAACCAAAATGGCCTGTACAGAGCTCAAGCCTCAACCCTACTGAAAAGTATTGTGATGAGTTGGAGCACTGAATCTAAACCTGGTTTCCTGGCCCAAATCAGTATGTAGGCAGCTGGTAGTGTAGGTTCCCCTTTAAAGTGCCTCCACCCCCTGGGTGAAGGCTGGGAGATTAGGCAGGAACAGGGAGGGATGTGGGGTAGACCAAAGAGGAAGAGAAAGAGGAAACATCTGCTGAGCTCCTGCTCTACCCTCTCCTGGGGGAGGGCAGGCTGTCCTGGGGTTCCCTATCCTTACCCAAAGAGAGAAGAAAGCTGGTTTACCCCCCTGCCCCTCAAATCATTAGCCAGGGAGAACATTAGGCCCATCAATCTGCCGGGACACAAGCTGCTATCAGCAGGGCCTGGATCCAAGTGTCCATTCATTTTTTGGAACTGTGTTGATCTATTGAAGCCATGTATCAACTAAGAACATCAACCACATCCAGCCTTGTGGTGCCTTTATTCAGTAAGAATGCTGCTCTGAAGAGTGTGAGAGTTCTACTGGTGTTCCCTGGCTGTCAAGCCTAAAGAAGGTGTCCTGTGACTGGAGCATAAGCTGAGAGTGAAGGGGATGAAGCACACAGCCAGGAGGGTGAATCGGGGGTCAATCTCCTCCCGCCACCCACATATCGAGGAGAGTCATTATGCAAAGTCCTGTGTTGCTTAGAATGTCAGTTCTACGTTGGCTGCTGTCTATGGCCATGTGCAAGGCAGCCTGCCAAAAAGTACCTGATCTCATGAATGCTCTGGATAAAAGGGCACAAATTCAAATAAGCACAATCCAAAATCTGTTGGGTAGCCTTCCCTGAAGAGCGTTAAGGGGGGGGGGGGGGAGACTCTATACTGGCTCCCATGGTTTTGGAATGGGACATCCAACAAGCTTATATATGCAGGTGTGATGGTCAGGTTTTCTCAAACTTTTATACTCGTATAGTAAATTTACCTATCCATGGAATCTCCAATGTCCCCACTGGAAGCCACACCTTCCTCAAAGTTTCCAATCTCTATTCATTCCTATGGAAAGGCTTTCTAAAATCCTTCCCAAGTTTATATGACTTTATATGGAAATAAATAGAGATTCTTAGAAGAACCCACTACTTGGGAGGCATTTGGAGCAGAACCAGTAGGTTGCATACCGAAGAGCTCAGAGAAGTTGGGACAGGCAAGTGGTTTGGGAGAATTGCTGGGGATTGGGGGCATTTAAAAGATAACTATGCTAAAATCACAGTTATCCTTAAATGATTAAAAGATTAGAACATGCTTGTGATTATTCCTGCATATAGCTCAATTAAGATGCCAATTTCTTTGCAATTGTGCAGACTCCCTAACACCGTTCCCTACCTCCTTTTTAGAATGCTTTGGAAGTAGGGGAGCACCTATGCTTTAGGGGTTTATTTACTAAAACTGGAGAGTGCAAAATCTGATTCAACTTTGGAACGGTAGCCAATCAACCTCTAACTTTAGTTTGTTCAATTAAGCTTTAACAAGAAAAAAAAAATGAATGTGACTGGTTTCTATGCAGAGCTGAATCAGCTTTTGCACTCAACAGTTTTGGTAATTTAACCCCTTAGACTTATTAGAAATCATTATTTGCTTAGGTATTTCAGAATTGGATGTGATAGACCAGCAAGTAAAACAGAGGAATGTTCTGACATCTAGTGGTGCCTTTTCTTTTATTTTTGAGTTTAATTGTTTTTTATGCCTAATAGCAGTGGCAGTAGATTAACTAATATAAAGATCTGTTAAGGTATGTACTAGTTGTATTTCATTTCTATTTAATAACATATACAGTATCTCACAAAAGTGAGTACACCCCTCACATTTTTGTAAATATTTTATTCTATCTTTTCATGTGAGAACATTGAAGAAATGACACTTTGCTACAAAATAAAATGTAGTGAGTGTACAGTTTGTATAACAGTGTAAATTTGCTGTCCCCTAAAAATAACTCAACACACAGCCATTAATGTCTAAACCGCTGGCAACAAAAGTGAGTACATCCCTAAGTGAAAATGTCCAAATTGGGCCCAACTAGCCATTTTCCCTCCCTGGTGTCATGTGACTAGTGTTACAAGGTCTCAGGTGTGAATGGGGAGCCACTGTGTTAAATTTGGTGTTATCGCTCTCACTCTCATACTGGTCACTGGAAGTTCAACATGGCACCTCATGACAAAGAACTCTCTGAGGATCTGAAAAAAAAAGAATTGTTGCTCTTCATAAAGATGGCCTAGGCTATAAGAAGATTGCCAATACCCTGAAACTGAGCTGCAGCATGGTGGCCAAGACTATACAGCAGTTTAACAGGACAGGTTCCACTCTTAATAGGCCTTGCTATGGTTGACCAAAGAAGTTGAGTGCACATGCTCAGCATCATATCCAGAGGTTGTCTTTGGGAAATAGATATATGAGTGCCGCTAGCATTGCTGCAGAGGTTAAAGGGGTGGGAGCCTGTCATTCCTCAGACCATACGCTGCACACTGCATCAAATTGGTCTGCATGGCTGTCGTCCCAGCAGGAAGCCTCATCTAAAGATGATGCACAAGAAAGCTCACAACCAGTTTGCTGAAGACAAGCAGACTAAGGACATGGATTACTGGAACCATGTCCTGTGGTCTGATGAGACCAAGATAAACTTATTTGGTTCAGATGGTGTGAACCGTGTGTGGCAGCTACCAGGTGAGGAGTACAAAGACAAGTGCATCTTGCCTACAGTTGAGCATGGTGGTGTGAGTGTTATGGTCTGGGGCTGCATGAGTGTTGCCGGCACTGTGGAGCTACAGTTCATTGAGGGAACCATGAATGCCAACATGTACTGTGACATACTGAAGCAGAGCATGATTGCCTCTCTTTGGAGACTGGGCCACAGGGCAGTATTTCAACATCATAACAACCCCAAATACACATCAAAGACAACCACTGCCTTGCTAAAGAAGCTGAGAGTCAAGGTGATGGACTGGCCAAGCAGGTCTTTAGACTTAACCCTATCGAGCTTCTGTGGGACATCCTCAAATGGAAGGTGAAAGAGCACAAGGTCTCTAACATCCACCATGATGTCGTCATGGAGGAATGGAAGAGGACTCCAGTGACAACCTGTGAAGCTCTGGTGAACTCCATGCCCAAGAGGGTTAAGGCAGTGCTGGAAAATAATGGTGACCACACAAAATATCGGCACTTTGGGCCCAATTTGGACATTTTCACTTAGGGGTGTATTCACTTTTGTTGCCAGCAGTTTAGACATTAATGGCTGTGTGTTGCGTTATTTTGAGGGGACGGCAAATTTACACTGTTATACAAGCTGTACATTCACTACTTTACATTGTAGCAACGTGTAATTTCTTCAGTGTCGTCACATGAAAAGAAAGAATAAAATATTTACAAAAATGTGAGGGGTGTACTCACTTTTGTGAGATATTGTAAACCCTAACTGAATTACATGTTATTTCCCAATATTGTTCTCTTTTTTAACCTTTGTTGAATATAAGCACTACTGATCACCTGCAGCCTCTTTGAAGCCACTTCCATTCTACATGTACCCCAGTGATGGCTGTATGGCAATTCTAAGGGTGGTTTCCTGATGGTGACAACAATGGACAATGCCTGCGCAATATGCATCTGCAGGGGCACTTGTAGTCTCCAATGGGAAAGCTAATGAATGAAGAATAAAAGGGACAAAGCATGGTCACCTTAGAGCAGGAAGTGCTTTCATGGCAGGAACTCCAGGTATGATTTTAATGAAAACTGCATATTTAAAAAAGATTAAAAATGAAGAAGTTACTTTTTACAAGACTTATATGAATTTCTATTTATTGGATTCTTATGTCCACTTTTGGGGTTTTTTGCCTGAATGGTATGTCCAACATGTCTTAAAGACCTAATGACAAACTCCAAAGTTTTGTAGCCTTTTGTATGTACATTATTCTGATATAAGGTGAAATCTACAAGACTCACCAGCTTCATAAAAGCTATTATTTTTTTTTTTTTGTATGCTTTGCAAATTTTTATTGAATCCCTTTGACTATCTCAGAAAAGAAGGGTAATACAGAGTGCTCGGTCATTCAGACAGGTACAGCTAGCAAGGTTGGGTTCCTGTCCAGCCAATCAAGGACTAGCTACTTATTTACCTATGGGCTGTGCTTCCAACTTGCCCTCTAACAGATGCTGAGGACCCACCGGCTGAGTCTGAGTGACAATGGGTGACAAGCTTTCATTTTGACTGCCTGGACTGACCATCTCTCGCTCTTTCTCATTCTGCATCTGTGCATATACATTAATTCCAGGAATTTTCCTAAAAACATCAACAGAGACGTCATTGCTTTGGGAAGTAGCAGTCGGCCAGCAGGCCGGCAACACCACCAGATGAGGAACGGGACTACGATTACCTTTTGAATTTGTAGATGACGAAGACTGCCAACCCCACAAAGACCACGGACAACAGCATGAGCATGGCCGAGCCGCTGTGACTTGGCGTCAGGTCCACCAAAGGAGCTGCAAAGGGTAAAGTGGCTAGGTTTAATGACCTAATGAAAGCACAGAAACACACTTCAAGACTTTAAAAATTATTACAGCATTAATATTTAGTAAGTATAATAACTAAGGCAAGGACTTGTTAAAAAATGAGTGGGCTCAGGGCAGACATCCCATAGGCAGGTTCCCCATTTTTTAAACAGGCCCCAGAATCAATAGTCCAGTGCTTTGGATTCAAAGTCCATTAATATGTCCCACGGACCATCTTATTATTTTTTGTCCCTATAGACACATGAATGGGTATTTCAAGCACCACATCCATAAGTATTAAACCAGAAAGAATTGAAAGATATGGAACTTTAATAGTGCTTTTCATCTCAGGAATGAACAGACATTTGTTAAAATGAACCATTTTTATTACATACAAAAAGTTAAAAACAGTTTGCAATTGAACATGTGTAATTCAATAGTTGAAATATACTAGACACTCCCAGCCTTGGACCCACTAAACCCATTATAGTACGATAAACCAATATTAAACCATTTAGATACAACAATTGTTGGTTATATACAGTGGGACTTCAAAGTATGTGAAATCTCAATGCATTTCGCTACCTTTGCTTCTTCAGGAGATATCCTAGTGTAAACAGGTGTGCCTGGGGGCGCTGTCTGCAGCCAAGAAGGAAGAGGAGGGAAAAATCGCATGATCACTTGATCCACAGTCAACACCAGAGAAGAGTGAAAATATCCCAGATAGCAAGGATTACTTGCCACAAATTTGTGGCAGTGTTGAATTATAAGTCTGTTAACTTTCTGCATATTTTCACTGGCATGTTGTACACTTACAGAGCACTTGAAGCACAAGTTCGCAAGTGTGCAAAGTTGCAGTGGTGAGCATGACAATTCAGCCACAGTGACCCCTGTAGTGGGATGACTATTGCACAACATAACTGAACCAGAAATTGCAGCAGATTTGCAGACTGTTTACAAAGAAAGTTGATCTGGAGTCCTTCAATGCGGACTTGCTGCAATTGTGCAACAAACTTGTGAAGCATGGTAAGTCTAGTAATAGCTTAGCAAGTAATTTTCAAACTTGCAGCATAATTGCTTGCTATCTGGGATGGAGAGGCACTCAGCAACCAAGACAGATCTCCCAAAATATGCAGACTAGTGGGCCAATGATGCCTAAAACTCCCATTAACTGCACATAAGCCACAATGGATACACTGTGGTCCCGGTCGGGAGTGCCTCCTATATTTTAATCATTGGACCACATGTTTCAATTGGAATTCGTTTTTAACTTTTGATATGTAATAAAAATTCTTAATTTTAACAAATGTCTGTTCATTCGAGATGTACAGCACTGTTAAAGTCCCATATCTTGCTTTCAATTCTTTCTGGTACATTTGGTCTCCAACGATTGTAATCAGTGGCTGATTACTGTAATGTCCAGCAGGACATATCAACGGAATGAGAACCCTTCCTCGCAAACTCCACTATGAAAGTGAAATAAGCAGAGTTTAAGAGAAAGGTCCCAACTGCACTGATAAAAGTAATAGGCAACTGGACTCCAGGACTGTTGGGGGTCTGGTGGTAGACCCCTCTGATTTTGTTGTCCCTAATTTCTATAACTATTAAACCCGACCTGACCTAGAGCCTTGTGATATGGCTCAGATGGTACCTAGCTTTTGGAATACATTTTTGTACAACAACTACAGATATATTCTTCAGCCAGTCAATGGCAGTGTTTATACATTTTTAGCTGTATCTCTGACTATACTCTGTCTTCTTACTAGATAAAGTTCCTGTTTTCTCTCTGCAGTTAAGCAGTAAAGCCCATATGGACTGTGCACTGTCTGTTTTGTAGGGCTATAACAGAATTTCTAATACTAACTCACACAATTTTAGCCTGCGCAAATGGAACTTTGTGTAACCTTGCAGGCTGATTCTCTTTTCTTCTTTTTCAACAAATACTGGAATCCTCTCCAAAAGAAGCTTTGAACATGGGGAAATGCTCCAGAATATGCAACCCTATAATGACCCAATATTTTTGACAATTTATGCATAGATGTTCCAGTGTAATACCTACCATAAGGTTCTTTCCAACTCTCCTGATAGTGGATCTCCTTTGATGGAGCTGGCCTTTTATTGTGAGCAGTCCCCACAATCTAGGGAATATATGGAGCCACTTTATTGCCTTCACCAAACCTGTCCTAACATGGCTTCTATCTCAGATCCTATTGCACACAGGGAAAGCCATGCTTGCCATGTTTGGAAAACATCTATCACAAAGGCTTACCTAATATTAAATAATAATTTTACTCAAAGTCTGTGTTACAATCCTGACCATCTGCATCCACTGGAGAACCTCCTGCACCTTTGGCACATATTTCTATTTGGCCAAAAATCTGCCCCAACACAATATCTAAAGTAAGGATCTGTTCGCCCTTTAAACGTATATAGTGTACATATGTATGCCCAGATGAAGGCACATTCCTTCATTCATGTAAATGTTGTTTCACAATTACATGCCTATTTATTAAAAGAAAAACTGTGCAAATATCTCAATCATTCATACACCTGTTACAAATACTCACTGTAAAGCATGTCATGTGTTTATTTCCTTGATTGTCATCTTAATTTAGTGGCCATAATGTGGTATTTTCTTGATTGTAGTATTTTAAGAAAATAATGCATTATGGCCAGTTGATGGTTCTAACAATCATAGAAAATATAGGGACATGTTTACAGTGGCTCAGTGTAATTACTCTGCTGAACTGCTAAAACAGCTACACAGGGAGTGTATTCTTTTCAGCAGGTCAACTATTTCATAGGCTTGGCAATGTGAGAAGGAACAGTAAAGCACTACCTCTCTGTAGCGCCACAAAGTAGGAAGCAGAATTTGATTAAATGAACAAATTTGACTAATTTGGCTGAATATATATATATATATAGACAGTATATAGACTGTTTATTACAACTATATGTTTCCTTTAACATTTTAAATTGTAAATTTTAAATACAATAAACAATGCTTCAAACATAAAAACTGACTTGACAAGAGACAGCGGTTGATTAAACAAGACATACAAAAATAGCCTTTAATCTTCGTTACAACTGATTAATTGTCAAATTAAATGCACACACATCTCTAATGAGACGACCATTATGGATATTTAAATAAATTATACTTTTGAGCACTGTATGTTGGGCCATTTTTATAATTGGCTGCTTATTAAAAATGCCATTCATTTGAAAAGATTATATTGTGTTTTTGTTTCCTTTCTCCATCTCTCAAGCTTCAAGTTAATGCCTGATGAGAAGTGACATCTATTGGTGGTGTACATGTAAAATTACTGGTGCGAGCAGATTGCTTAAAAACATTAGCAATGTCTTCCCCTATTATACTATATATCAATGTTTGCTTCTTATTTATTATCATTTTAATATACAGAGTGCCTTTGACCCTTCTGTGTACTACAGGTGTCTCATAGAAATGTAGAAGAGTGACAGCAGCAAACAACGATTGAGCGTGCCTCCTTTTTTACTTTTTAAAGATTTTTCTTTCTTTTTTTTTCAGAGCATATGTCTGAAGTGCTTGGTATACATTAAACAGCCCCCCCTCCCCATTTCTTTTTTTGTTCCCAGCTGTTTTGTTTACATGCTAAATAAATTCGACCAGGTGACATTACTAGTTGCTAAGAACATGGCAGGCATAGGCACCCACTATTTCCTTGCCAACCATTCACAATGGAATAAGAAAGCGGGAGAAAAAACAGCTACTATATATGAAATGTGCCTCTTGCAAAACAGGCTAAAATTCAAACAGAAATGACTGTAGTAGCTAAACTCACTAGCTGGGAACTCATACCTACTGAGTACTCCTCTGGTGGCAGCAATTAACTATAAAGGGAATCAGGACCTCCTTCCTCCTGCTGGCGATTCCTCTAGTAATAATTAAAGTGGTTCTAAAGGCTGAATGTTTTTTTACTTTAATGCATTCTCTGAATTAAGGTGAAAAACCTTTGGTGTGCAACCCCCCCCCCTTATCCTGAGCCAGATCTCAATCCAGTGATGTACATAAGAGGAGCGGAGGTGGGACGGAGCTTGCTACAGTGAGCACTCAGCAGGGGCGAGCCAGTAGTGCTGGCGGGAAACCCAAGGACCTCCTTTCTCCTACTGATGGTTTCCTCTAGTGATAAAGATCTATAGAGAGAAATCAGGACCTCCTTCCTCCTGCTGGTGACCCTTTAACGATAACTAAAAATCTATATAGAGGGATCAGGACCTCCTTCTTCTTGCTGGGGATCCCTATAATAATAACTAAAAATTTATATAGAGTAAACAGGACCATCTTCCTCCTGCTGGTGACCCTTCTAGTGATAACTAAATATTTATGTAGAGGAATCAGGTCCTTCTTCCTCCTGCTGGTGATCCCTCTAGTAATAACTAAAGATCTATATAGAGGAATCAGGACCTCCTTCCTCCTGCTGGTCCTCCCTCTAGTGATAACTAAAGAACTATATAGAGGAAACACAACCTCCTTCTTCCAGCTGGTGACCCCTCTAATGATATCTAAAGATCTATACAGAGGAATCAGGACCTCCTTCCTCCTGCTGGGGATTCCTCTACTGATATAAAGGTCTATATAGGGGAATCAGGGCCTCCTTTCTCCTGCTGGTGATCCCTCTAGTGATAACTAAAGATCTATATAGAGGAATCAGGACCTCATTCCTCCTGCTGGTGATCCTTCTAGTGATAACTGAAGATCTGTATAGAGGAATCAGGACCTCCTTCCTCCTACTGGGGATCCTTCTAGTGATAACTAAAGATCTATATAGAGGAATCAGGACCTCCTTCCTCCTGCTGGTGATCCCTCTAGTGATAACTAAAGATCTATATAGAGGAATCAGGAACATGATTCTCCTGATGGTGACCCCTTTAGTGATAACTAAAGATCTATTTAGAGGGATCAGGACCTCCCTCCTCCTGCTGGTGGTTCCTCTAGTGATAACTAACGATCTATATAGAATAATCAGAATTTCCTTCTTTCTGCTGGTGACCTCTCTAGTGAAAATTAAAGACCTTTATAGAGGAATCAGGACCTCCTTTCTCCTGCTGGTGAACCCTCTAGTGATATTTTAAAATCTGTATGGATGAGTCAGGATCTCTATCCTCTTACTGGTGATCCCTCTAGTGATACACCCCAGAATTCTGTTAGTTTTTTCTATTTTCTGGTCTCCCTATTAATTCATTTTGCATAAATCTGAAATTAGCACCTCAAAATTGTTTTCTGCTGTATCAATGAATAAAACTATACTGTATACTGTTTACTATGTACTGATTTCCTCCCTCCAGCTCATAACAGTCTTCCTTGCAATCCCAACTGCTTCAGCCAAAA
Source organism: Glandirana rugosa (assembly GCA_018402905.1). Lineage (NCBI taxonomy): Eukaryota > Metazoa > Chordata > Amphibia > Anura > Ranidae > Glandirana > Glandirana rugosa. The sequence continues at coordinate 637,595 of BLSH010116917.1, read as the reverse complement.
TCATGGGCCTCAGTCCTTAAAATGATTTAAAACTATATTTAAAAAGAAAAAGTCATGTCATGGCCTTGTGCAAGAATCAGAATATGTATTTTGACACTTCCCCTACTATGTCAATCATCACCAGAAATCCAAACTTTGCTGTCCCCATCAGCTGCTTGACTTGCAGTGTTAAATAACAGAGCTCTGGACTTAAAGTGAAGGGTATCAGGTTCTAAAAAAATGCAATTGAAGGATCCTTGCAAGAAAAGAGGTGTAACTCTCTTGTGGTCTAAGTCTCTGACCTATTCTGTCTGGTGCTACAGCCTCTGCCAGTGTTTTCACAATTTGACACCTCTGGGAGTATCGGATGCCCGCCTCCTCACTGCGCACTGTGGTTCAATCATCTCACTTCTTTTCCATTACAGTCAGCAGTGATGGGGAGATAGGAGGATGAGACCACATCACAAGGCGGGGAACACAGGCATCCGACTCTCGCTCTGTCCAATAGAAAGGCAAGAATAATACCCTTTCTCTTGCAGGAAACAATTTTTTAAGCTTACAGGGTAATTTTAACAAGCAGTTGGTTTGCCAACTCCTGCCTTCAAAATCTTCCTGTTGGTCAATCCTGTCATCCATCATAGCCCTGAATCAACAGGCAAGTGAAGGAGCAGGTAGGTGGACTAAACTTGGAAATGTTGTATAAGGCAGATTAAAGTGCCTCAGGTTTCAGGGGTTCCTAGACACTTGAAGAGGGCTGAAAGTACATGCGTAGCCTGCACTGGATGTGTGAATTCACTCCACATTATTTTCTTTATTCTCTAAACAAAATAACCTGTAGTGATAATGGGGGCCCTTCATAATGGTCACGGCAGAACTAGATGATCTCACCAACAGAGGAAATTGTTCAGTGGTTTAACACTCCGGCATCTACCAAACAGTGAAATATTAGTTTTGAGTAGACTGACCCTTTAATTGTGCAAGACTCAGAACAGCTCATTAATAACTCTGTAGATTCCTGTAAATGAATAGGCGTCCTGCAGAAGACAACGCAGAGTGAGCTGAGGTATGCAATCTGTATAGAGCCGGGGCACCAGGAACATCTGCTTTGCTGCTAATGGGATGCAAAAACATGAATTGACATTCCCCAGGATCTTATTAACAACCATGCTAGCAAGATGTAAGTTACACACTGTGGACCTTCTTATCTGCATCCTGCCTTTCCTTTGCCGAGACGTCCCTGGACGATTTTCTACTCGCAGTCTCCACCACATCTGTTACCTCCACTGGATTCCCAAGTATGATCTGGGACCTTATTTATAAGCAATTTGGACATATCTGAGACTTAAAAGGGTACAGCTAGGTATGGCTAATTAGTTGGTTATATTTCACTTGCATTAAACAGAAAATATAACTGTGGATTCCTGTGGTTTGATTGACTACATTGAAAAATGCACTTGTTTTTAGGTCTTATTAGTTCATTTTCTAAAGTTCTGCTGGTTTTTAGGCACGTTTTTATTTTTTCTGTTCATAATAACTGACCTGCCATTAACTAGCACGAGGGAAGACACATACAACTCCAGGGTATTTTTTTTTATTTAAATTTGTCAATCAACTATGGCTGCAATGTTCAACCCAAAACTGCCCACTACAGTACCTCTTCTCCACCACAAGATGCCTTAGTCTTCTGAGTTTAATGACACCCAGCCTCACACAGCATGGAAGATCAAATAAGGACTGTGAGCCCAGGGCATCGTGGTCCCGCCACCTGAACATGATGCCCTGCACTTTACAGTGTATTGACAGACAGAGTGTTGTTGATGTGCATTTCTCAAGACCATCAACCATTGGAGAAGGCCGAGGAGAACCATGTGCATCAGGTGGCCAACCACAAGACATCAGAAAAACTATGCTGAAGAAATAAAACTATAACATACTGCTTACATGGCTTTCTATGGGGGAGCACAGGGGCTGGAAATGAGCTGCTCAACTTCAGACAAAGTTTTGTTTTTTTTCATTTTGGATTCAGTAGGAAAGGATTAGGACTTCTGTTGGGCTTTACCTTGCATGATAATATGAGGTCTGTTTATCAGGTAGCCCTTCACACCCTGAGACTAACATGTTTTAAACATGATATGCTAAAGCCATAAATGAAAAAAAAACCTAAGAAAAATGTAAAAAATACTGTGGTTTAGCAGTTTAAGAGAAATACTTTAATATTGATAACTGGTTGAGTGTTGGCTTGTATAGAGTCTCAAACACACGACATCTTAATCAGACATTAACAGGAAAACATATTCAAAAGCTAAACTATTTATTTTCTCCCTGACCTCAGAACACTGTTCCTCTATTATAAAGCCAAAATCATATCTAACATACAATACAACTAGTGTCTCTATAACAATATACAATACAACTCATGTCTCTCTAATGTAAAACCCAATTGATGTCTCTCTAATATACAATACAATATGTCTCTAGAACATACTATACAATCAATGCTTTACTGTTTCTCCAATATATATATAATAACACTTACATCTCTAACATGTAATACACCTCATGTCTTTGTATCATACAACCCAATTTATGTCTCTCTAACATTACAACTCTTTGGAGTACAACTTATGTCTCTTTAACATACAACACAGTGTATGTCTCCATACCTTATAACCAAACTCATGACTCTCTAACCTACAACCCAACCCATGTCTCTCTAATATATAATAAAACATACAACCCAACCCATGTCTCTAACATAAAACCCAACGTATATGTCTCTATCCTGAAACCAAACTCATGTTTCTCTAACATACAAACCTACTGTACATGTGTCTCTAATATAAAAGCCAACTCATGTCTCTCGAACATGAAATACCACTTTTGTCTATCTAATATACAACACAACTCATACATTATCACTCATGTCTCTCTAACACATAATATTACTAATGTCTCTCTAACATATCATACAACTGATGTCTCTATAACATACAACCTAACTCATGCCTCTCTAACATGAACCCAGCTCATGTTTACTCTCACACACAACTCTAGTCTCTCTAACAAACAATATAACTCATGTCTCTCTACCATATAACACAACTGATGTCTTTATAACATACAACTCAACTCATGCCTCTCTATCACACAACCCAACTCAAGTCTATCTAACATGCAATGTGACTCATGTCTCTCTAACATATAATACATCTGATGCCTCTTATACATACAATCCAACATTATCTTTCTCTTAACATACAACCCAACGTTGTTTGACTCTCTAACTTACAACCCGACCCATGTCTATCTAACATACAATACAAGTGACGTCTTTCTAACATAAGATACAACTCTTGTATCTTTAGCATACAATACAACGGATGTGCCTCTTACCTAATAATGTCTATCTAACATACAAGATCATTGATGTCTCACTAACACAAGATATACAGGTAACTCATGTATCTCTTGCATACAACCCAACCCATGTCTCTCTCTGTGACATGCACTACAACTGACATCTCTGTAACATAAGATGCACGGTATGTCTTTCTAACATACAACCCAATTCATGTCTCTTTAAGTTACAATATAAGTGACATCTCGGTAACGTAACATAAAACTCAAGACCCCCTAATATACAACCCAACTGTTGACTCTCTAACATACAACACATATCATGTCTCTCTAACATGGAAGAAAGATGGGTTCTTAAAAAAACATTTTGGTTGATAGCTCTAAACTACTAATCCTGATGAGTCCTGGTCTTCTAGTTATCTGGAAAATAAGATATCATTACAGAAAATACAAACTGTCAAAAAATAAATGTAAATCATAGCAGTTACCTGCTGTTAAATGAGCTACATGGACCATGATTCGTACGCCGGGTTTCAGCTCAAAATGAACCATGTCTTGATTGAGTTTGTTGATGAACACATCGGCAATCTGACCAAAGAAATACATGTTTAATTAAAATAAAATCTTATATTGAGTTGCTAGTTCATAAAACAGTTATCAGCCTTCTCACTGTTTTAATTATTATTACCATAATACTGTTATTTTTTTATTTTGTTGTAGTGACCTCTGTTGCTTCTAGTAGTATGTATACGTATGTGTATTTATTTTTATTTTTTTACAGTAATTTATCATATAAAGCTTTTAGTTTTGCTAAAAATAATGAAATAGATAATTTACTATATCTGTGCAATATATAGTATCTCACAAAAGTGAGTACACCCCTCACATTTTTGGAAATATTTTATTATATCTTTTCATGTGACAACACTGAAGACATGACACTTTTCTACAATGTAAAGTAGTGAGTGTACAGCTTGTATAACAGTGTAAATTTGCTGTCCCTTCAAAATAACTCAACACACAGCCATTAATGTGTAAACCGCAGGCAACAAAAGTGAGTACACCCCTAAGTGAAAATGTTCAAATTGGGTTCAAAGTGTCAACATTTTGTGTGACCACCATTATTTTCCAGCACTGCCTTAACCCTCTTGGGCATGGAGTTCACCAGAGCTTCACAGGTTGCCACTGGAGTCCTCTTCCACTCTCCATGATGAAATCACAGAGCTGGTGGATGTTAGAGATCTTGCGTTTCTCCACCTTCTGTTTGAGGATGCCCCACAGATGCTCAATAGGGTTTACGTCTGGAGACAGGCTTGGCCAGTACATCACCTTTACCCTCCACTTCTTTTGCAAGGCAGTGGTCACCTTGGAGGTGTGCCTGGGATCGTTATGTTGGAATACTGCCCTGTGGCCCAGTCTCCGAAGGGAGGGGATCATGCTCTGCTTCAGTATGTCATAGTACTGTTGACATTCATGGTTCCCTCAATGAACTGTAGCTCCCCAGTCCCGGCAGAACTCATGCAGCCCCAGACCATGACACTCCCACCACCATGCTTGAATGTAAGCAAGACACACCAGACCCCGACGTACTCAAGACGGCCCTGACCCCTCGATGTCAAGTAACTCCCTTGGTACTTACAGTTGTCATGATACTGTATGACTTCGTCTCGTACTAGGGGAGGGAAGCCTCTGACCCGGTGTCCCGTCATAAGGTTGTATTGCTAGGGTCCGTGTGGAGGTTCCACTGGTGACGGAACGTTTTCTTCACCTCCCATTTCCACTACATGACCGGTTCGGACAGAGGTC
>BLSH010116917.1:606618-627417 GCA_018402905.1 Glandirana rugosa | reverse complement strand
ATATATATATATATATATATATATATATATATATATATATATATATATATATATAAAAAGGATATGTTGCCTCCCATAGAGAGAGGCAGGAGCCGGACCATTTAATATAGTGATGTGTCACTATTTGCCCAAATCAGTCCTGTATTCAACTAGTAAAGTCTTGCTGGAATCGTTAGAAAAAAAATAGAAAGGCTGAAATGACTAAAGAGCTTGGCCTTCCGTGGCAATCACATGTAGGCTCTTGGCCGTGGAAAGTAGACACGTGCAGAGTGAAAAAATGTATTTAGTTTTGTTTTGATTCATTATTTACATAAGTTTCTTTAGTTAGATTTGTTTCATTCGTTTAATTTGTTTTCAGAATTTGTTTCGTTTATTAATTTTCAAATCAATTAGAAAAGTTTTCAAATCAATTTTGAATAGTTTTTTAATTCAAATCGTTTTCAAATTCAAATCGTTTTCAAATTCAAATCGTTTTCAAATTTGAATAGTTTTCCAGTGGAAAGTGGCGGAATGGAATGGAAAAATATAGAATACAATAGAGGGGAATATAACAGAAAATGAAAGAATATGATGTGGTGGAGTGGAACAGAGCTGTTTTACTCTGTTGTATTCTATTCTTTTGTTTTCTATTATAATCTTTTCTAGTCTATTGTATTTTTTTCTATTCTATTTCTTCTCCTTTGTATTCTATTCTATTTTGTTCTCTTTGGAAATTGGAAAACGAATTCAAATTCGAGGATTTTTCGAATATGAATTTGAAAACTATTTGAATTTGAAAACTATTCACATTCGAAAAGTATTCGAAAACGATTTGAAAATGATTTGAATTTGAATTTCTTCTTAATTTTTTTTTTTTCGTTATTTTGGATTTGTTTAAATTCGGTACTATTGTAATTCGGAAATTCCGATACATCCGAATTTTCGAAAAACAAAAATTTGTCAGAATTTTAATTCAGAACGAAATGAACTGCACATGTCTAGTGGAAAGAGTGGATCTGAAAAACAATCCTAACCCTTCAGCAGATGACCAAGCAGCTACGCCTTACAACATGTGGCACAGGAGGGAGCTACCAACGTCATTTGCTCAAGGAAAGCTGGATATTTCAGCCCCTATGCCTTTGCTATACCAGCAATACTGATAACATCATAGGCGTGCGCACAGGATGTGTCAGGTGTGCCTGGGCACACCCTAATCATCTATAGTTGCCAATTGTCTTGAATGACATGCACATTAAAAGAACGAAAATCCTTCCCCTACTTCCTCCTCAAGCATATTCAGGCACTCCCGGCTCTCAGGAGGACTGCATGAATATCCCCACGATGGACCCAGCCTCCTCCTTGCTTTCTTCTAATACTGCAATTAAGTTTGAGTAGGCAGGATGGGAATATCCCCGGCCTCAGAAATCGCACCAGGCCCGCCTTCTTCTGGAGGTGTGTTACGTGTCAGAGGGAGTGTGTGCTAAAATTATATACAGTACATATATATATATATATATACACACACACGCACATGTTTGAGCTTTGCGGTGCACACTCTAATGCAATAGGCTGCACACACCTATATATGACATACATTAATCAGCTATTCCTCTTTTGTTGAGAAAAAAAATCCCCTCTGGATGATCAATGTACATTGGAGGGGTTTTAACCCTGTCATAGCCTTTTATTTTCTTTTTATTCACATTTTAGGCCTGAAGATTAGTTAAACCCCTAAAACCTGATATATTTTCTTAAATTCTCTTGGAGAATAAAATAGTGGAAATTGCAATTTTTGTGCATGCATTTGCATTAGTATGTATGTGTGTGTGGTGGTGGGTAGCGGTTGTGGGAGACTATAGAGCTACCCAACCACTTTTATGGTACTGGGAAGTGCCACCCCTACCCAACATTCCTGTGCTTGATTAGCTGGAATATATAACAAAACAAGGTAGATAGTAGGACTTAAATACCCCTTCAGTGATCACAAAGATACAGTTATATATATAAAAAAAACTTTATTTCTACCAATAAAATGTATAAAAAACACATATTGTGTGTTACAGCTTGCACATTGAACAATCATCACCCACTGCAATCATGCATGGCTTTTGGTTGAGATAGAGAGCTGAGGTCGACGTGTTTCGCAGAGATCACCGCTTCTTTAGGACTTCCTATCTCTCACATGAATACATATGACCAAGGGAATTAATTCTAAGAGCAGAAAAACACATGTAAGTTACAAACCATGAAAGAACATGATTACATTTGTTCACAATAATCATTGGGTTGAGAAAATGCATTATAGCAAAAAAAAAATGTACCCTTTCTCCCCCCCTACGCTTTTTTTTGTTCTCCTCCCCAACCCCTAGCTTTGTTTTGAGGACAGCTATAATGCATTTTCTCAACCCAATGATTATTGTGAACCTCCCCAAAAAATGGCATGCCAGGGGGTCACCAGCACTTAAAGTGGAAGTTCCAACTTTGGGTGGAACTCCGCTTTAAGGAGACATCAGGGCTCTATTAGATATCTGCCCTCTGTTAGAGCTCCTCATGTACAGATTGTGCTGGGTGAGGTTTTTCTTTTCCAGCCAGAGAGATCAGAGATTGACAGCTCAGAACTGAGTGCTCCTGTGTTCATTTTTCAAGAGGGAGATCAGCAAACAGCTGTTTGTTCATTTCTTGCCACTCTCTGTTCTGACACCTGGCAAGATAATCCCAGGCACCCAGGAGGGACAGGTGAGCTGAGTACACATTGCATGTGTGTGTGTGTGTGGGGTGGGGGTCGGCTCCATTACTATTGTATAGGAGAAGTCACTTCTAAATGAAAGCCAGGAGTGAAAATGTCCACAAAAGTTTGTTTACAGGCTGGCTCTGCCGCTGACATAACAGTTACATCCAGGGCTGCTGTTAGAAATCATTGGGGACCAATACTGCATACTTTGCTAAAAATACACTAAAAGTCTTATTATTTAATGATTATGGCATATTTACTGGCCCCTTCCCCTGCTCTCCACCCTGAAACATCCCCACTTCCGGCAGGGGAGGAGAGAAGGGAAGCCAGCAACGCTGCAGAGAAAAGGGACGCACAGGGGGTAGGGGACGCAGATGCTACAACCAATGCCCCTGCAGCACAGTTGAAGAGAGGGAGGGGAGGAGAATCTGGCAGCGCTGCCGGAGGAGGCAGATGAGGATTAGTGTCTGCCGTAAGGCAGTACAGCTGGCCCTCCTGCTCAGCAGTTGCCCCCTTTTTAACTGATGGGGCCTGGACCCAATACAGGAGGGCTGGCTGTACTTCCTTATCAGCTGTCCTGGTTACATTTTTGGCAACTGCATATTTTCATAGTCTGGTTGGAATAATTCTCCTGAAGGTGGTCTTCATGCCAGTCTCTGAGCAGTTTTTACTCCACCCCTCTTATTATATGTCCTCATGCCTGCAATTTAAACCCTTGTCCACCAAGGTACATTTATAAATGACCTGGTAGTCATTACTCTCCTAGTCTTGGTGCCGAGTGGGAGGCTTGTTAGGGGGTGCACACCTGAATGCACACGTAGGACGCATACATGTTTGTAAACAGTGATTGGGCATGTGAGGTATCACTGTGAACACTGGAGTGAGAGAAATAATTCTGGGGTCATAATTCATGCTTAACTCTAAATTGATGACCTGTAAAGACTTTTAAAGCATCACTTATAGGCAATGATCCACGCCAGAATCGAGGCTATGGTCTCAGACAAGCTGTCCAAGCATGAGCGCCTCTGGAGACCGTGGTTAACCCACTTCGCCCCCCCGGGATTTGACGTTTCTCTCTTCAAACCTTGATCTCCTTGCGAACTAGACCATACATTTCGTATATACACATAAACCCGACTTCAGACCCCATGCGACCTGCCCTCCCCTGGTTCCCCCCTTCCCCCCCAGGCTCTCTTTCCTCACCCATTTCCCTAGCTCACCTTGAGCCTATGGCCTTCCTACTATCTCCTCTCCTCTTTTCCCGATTTCCTGATCTTGTTCCCCTCCATTCCATCTTTTTCTCCTTTACCAGGACGACAACCTCAGGCCAGTGTTCCCAGGACGTCCCTGGCCCTCTGTACACTCACCAATCGTGCCTAAGACCGAATGGGGGGGTAGGCCACTGTCATGCCGACAACGGCCCTCCCAAGGCCCCCTATAATTTTAAGACTGGAAGATCCACCCCATAGGAACTACCCCTAATCACTGGGCTCATATATTCCATTATCTCATGGGTCCTCCCTTATGTTGTCATTTTCGTTGCCTTACACCTTTGGTCTGTACCCCCCCTTGTTTCCTCATTTTTTCCTTTTCCTCCTCCCCCCTCTTAATCATTTTGTAAGGCCATGGGACGCTTCTGTATTGACAATGCTTACATCTGTATTGTTGTTGTTCTTCTACAATAAAAAGTTTGAACCAGAAAGCATAACTTATAAACAATTTTGGGTACCATAGTTTTCCCCACTTCATGAGCCCAGGTAATTTTAAGGCGTGACATGCTGGGTATGTATTTATTCCACCCCATCTTTTATGTTTAACAAAAAAATAGGTGTTATATTGTGTTTGTATGCACTGAAACTCCTTTTAGTGTAATTTTTTTTACTGAAGTTATGCTTTTGATAAACAGTTGCTCAAATACCATGCAAAATATATAATTTGCAACTGCTGCCATTTTATCCTCCATGTATTTGCTTTCAGAAAATATTTAATTGTTCTAGCAAAAAATTCATATTTTAACACCTGTGTGAAAAATCAAAAAATTGCCCTGGTAGACACATGGTTAATCAGTACAGGCCCAGTGGCTGCATCATAAAGATGGGACATGGCCGCTGCTAGAGGCATCCACCCATGTTCCAAATTTGAAGCTTGAAGGACTGTCAAGCTTGCTATTTCATGCTGAGTATTACTTTATTTACAAAAAAAAACACATACAGATTGCTTGAGACCAAGGGGAGGGGGAGTCACTTTTCTTTGAAGCTGGATATGGTTCAGCCTTAAGTGGTTGTAAAGTCAGAAGGTTTTTTTATCTTAATGCATTCTATGCATTAAGATTAAAAGCCTTCTGTGTGCAGCAGCCCTCCTAATATTTAGAGAGCCCCCTCTCCAGTGATGTCCATGAGTGCCTCAGCCATCCTGGATTGGTTGATACACAGCAGCGGCGCCAGTGGCTCCTGCTGCTGTCAATCAAAGTTAGTTAGCCAATGAGGAGAGAGAGGGGGTGGGGCTGAACCACGGCTCCATGTTTGAGTGGATACACAGAGCTGAGGCTCGGCTCGGAGTGCCTCCATAGCAAGCTGCTTGCTGTGGGGGCACTCAACAGGAGGGAGGGGCCAGGAGAGCCGAAGAGGGACCTGAGAAGAGGAGGATCCAGGCTGCTCTGTGTGAATCCACTGCAACAGAGCAGGTAGGTATAATATGTTTGTTACTTTTATTAAAAAATATATATATTTGCCTCCTATTAACCACTTCAGCACCAGAATGATTTACCACTTTAGGACCAGAGCACTTTTTTGCGATTCGGCACTGCGCCACTTTAACTGACAATTGCGCGGTCGTGCGACGTTGTACCCAAATGAAATTGGCGTCCTTTTTTTCCCACAAATAGAGCTTTCTTTTGATCACCTCTGCATCATTTCTGATTGCCGCTATAAACAAAAAAACAGTGACAATTTTGCAAAAAAAAATTTCTTACTTTTTGCGAAAATACAAATCCAAAAAAACAATATAAAAAAAACATTTTTTTCATCGGTTTTGGCCGACTTATATTCTTCCTCACATTTTTGGTAAAATAAAATCGCAATCGGCGTTTATTGATTGGTTTTCGCAAAAGTCGTCGTGTTTACAGATGATGAGAATTCTTTTTTGGGGTTTTTATTTTTTTAATTTTTTACCAGTAATGGCGGTGTTCTGCGATTTTTAGGGGTACTGCGATATTGCAGTGGACATGTCGGACCGTTTTGACACTTTTTTGGGACCATTGGCCTTTATACAGTGATCAGTGCTATAAAATGCACTGATTACTGTGTAAATGCCATTGGCAGTGAAGGGGTTAACCTGCAGGGGGCGCTCTAAGGGTTAACTGTGTTCCCTCAGTGTGTTCTAACTGTATGGGGGCTGGGCTGGCAGGGGGAGAGCAGTGATCACGGCTTCCTATATACAGGAAGCCTGTGATCACATCCCTTCCCCCTCTGTCAGAACGGAGATCTGTGTTTACTTACACGGACCTCCGTTCTCTCACTGCGGAGGGTCATCGCGGGTAGCCGCCGGAGATCAAGTCCACCCTACCCGCTCCCTGGCCCCCCCGGAACATAGCGAGCGTGCCTCCGGTGGCACTTGCGCGCTCACAATACTGGTTATCGCGCCCGCCGGCAGGTGACGACGGTTTGCGGTAACGAGCCACTTTGTCGCCGTCACGCTGCGGCGAGCGGTCGGCGAGTGGTTAAATATGCATCTGCACTTACAGTTCTTTCTTTGCCCCATGAATACTTGTTGATCCTACCAGTGAAGTACACCCTAATGCAGCTATCTGTGGTGGGGTGGCAATGATGCTGCACTGCTGTTGAATTAAGAGCAGAGCTGCCACTCTCACGAAGGCTGCGGCTTCTTGCAGCACAGTGGGATGAGCAGATGTTGCAGAGGATGTGGCTATCGGCACTGTTGATGCTGATTCATAAACTTGTAGCTTGTGAATCATTACCTGGCCACACCTAGTCCCTCTCACTGCTTTCTGGATTGGCAGCAAATGCCTCTGCTGCTGAAACCCTCCCACTGGGAGCTGCAGTGTCTGGAAGGAAGAGTGTGTGAGATATAAATAAAAGAGGATTTGTCTAAGCCAGGGAACATAAAGGACATCCTGTATTTACTTTATGAGGTTTGTGCATCACCTAGTAACTGGATTTGTACTTTAAAGTTAATTGCATAAAAGACAATCTGGGTTCCCCTAATTTAAAGTGTTACTAAACCCACAACAGTAAAATCAGTCTGTATATGCAGCATAGCATCCTTGTTATATTCACTGTGGAACTTAAATGGTTAATCCCCTGCATTGTGTAAAAAGGCTCTGGGGAAGGCCAGCTTAACACAGGCCGGGTAGCCAACCTGCACATGCTCAGTTGTGTCTTTTATGCTGGAGAGAACTTTTACTTGTTCTCAGAGCTAGCCAGGTTGCATGATATTAACATCACACATGTGGGCATGTATACAGGCTGCAGTGGAAATCTCCTCCTACCTGAACGCTCAGCACTGGAAAAAACTGTGCAGTTTATCACTGACAGTAGTATACAGATCATCCAAAAAGGTATATAGTGGCAGTATTTTAATGTGAAAATAAGATTAATAAGCTATAAACAAAAGAAGAGCGACAATTTTGTAAAAAAACCCAAATTTCTTACTTTTTGCTAAAATACAAATCCAAAAAAAAATACATAAAACCATTTTTTTTATCGGTTTTGGCCGATTTATATTCTTCCTCAAATTTGTGATAAAAAAAAAATTGCAATCTGCGTTTATTAATTGGTTTGTGCAAAAGTGGCCGCGTTTACGGATGATGAGAATTCATTTCTGGGGGTTTTTTTTAAAATTTTATTTTTTACTAGTAACGGTGGTGATCTGCGATTTTTAGCGGTACTGCGATATTGGGGCAGACATGTCGGACCATTTTGACACTTTTTTGGGACCATTGGCATTTATACAGCGATCAGTGCTATAAAAATGCACTGATTACTGTGTAAATGCCATTGGCAGTGAAGGGGTTAACCTGCAGGGGGCGCTCTAAGGGTTAACTGTGTTCCCTGGGCGTGTTCTAACTGTGTGTGGGCTGCCCTGGCTGGGGAAGGGAAGTGATCACAGCTTCCATGTAGAGGAAGGCTGTGATCACAGCCCTTCCCCCTCTCACAGAACGGAGGTCTGTGTTTACTTACAGGGACCTCCATTCTTTCAGTGTGGGGGGGCATCGTGGGTAGCCAGCGGAGATCAAGTCTGCCACACCCGCTTTCTGACCCCCCCCAACACAGTGAGCGGCTCCGGCGGTGGCGCGCGCGCTCACAGTGCACGATCTCGCAGCCGCCGTTGTATGACGGCAGTTTGCGATATCGAGCCACTTTGTCGCCGTCAACCTGCGGTTCACGGTCGGCAAGTGGTTAAAGTTTAGACACCACATCCCAGCAACAAAGACTATCCAATGTAATTTAAAAAAATTGGGCCATATAGAGGGATAGAGTCTCTCACAACAATGAAATCTGATGTGACAAAGTAAAAGTTCCTTTTTGTTATTAAATTGGGTACTTTAAATTACAACTAAAAGCAGCATTTTTTTTAAATATATTTTAGATAGAGTAAGTGAGGGTTTTGGAAGAGCCCTGGGGCCATCTTAAATTTTTGTTTACTTTGAAACTGAGAATTATGAATTGTGTTTAAAAAAAATGAGGGTGGCCCCAGGGCTCTTTTTTTTACCACCATTGAGGAGATTTCCCTTCACTTAATTTTCCCAAAGCCAAATCAGGAAGTGAGAGAAAATCCCTCCTCCAGGGTCACCAGTACTAGTGTCTTCATTGGAAGCTTTTCCCACTATTCCTGTTCTGGTGACAACCCCAAATTCTTAGCGATAATAGGGGACACAAAAAGCAATAAAAACCTGACAAGTGTTCTAATCTAAACTAAAAAAAAAAATAGAAAAAAACATTTTGCCTGTAGATATATAAATGTGTTTTTGTGGTATACTCTTATTATTTAGGGTCGGTTCACACCATGCCCGCATCTGAATAGCACAGCAACACGCTGGGCATTCCTGTGTGATTCACATGCGGTTCTGTGTGGTTCAGTTTCAACCCATCATTTTGAATTGGATGAAATCTCTCTGCACCGAAAGTAGTGCATACACTACTTTTTATCCACTTTCCTTCTGGCCTATAAAAATGACAACCAGATGGGAGTTTTATTGTTCTGAGTGGGCATCATATGATGTACTTCAGAACAAGCCGCTCATGCGTGCCCCCCGGGGGCATGCAGCATGGTGATCAGTGGTGTGGTGTGTCCCTCGGACACAACGCACCTTTGATCACAGTAAGGAGCCTATGACGTAGGCACTTTACCATGTGATCAGATGTGTCCAATCACTGCTGATCGCAGCGTAAATAGGAAGTGCCGGTTACCGGCATTCCTCTCCTCACAGCGACAGAGCCGATAAACAACTTTCCTCAGTGGGAAGATCTGCACAGATAATTTAGTGCAATGATTATCAGTGCATCCCCATCAATGATGCCGGTCAGTGCCCACCAGTGATGGCAATCAGTGCCCACCAGTGATGCCAATCAGTGCCCATCAGTATTTGTCAGTGCTGTCTATCAGCACCCATCAGTGCTGCCCATCAGTGCACATCATTGTCACCCATCAGTGCCCATCATTGCCACCCATCAGTACCCATAAATCCTGCCCATCATTGCCACCTATCAGTGCCGCTTATCAGTGCCCATCTGTGCCGCCTATCAGTACCCACCAGTGCTACATATCAGTGCTGCCTATCAGTGCCCATCAGTGCTGCATATTAGTGCCCCCTCATCAGTGCCCATCAGTGCCACCTCATCAGTGCTGCCTCATCAATCAGCGCCCATCAGTGAAGGAGAAGAATTACTTATTTACACAATTTTGTAACAGAAACTAAGAAAAAGTTATTTTTTTTCAAAATGTTCGGTTGTTTTTTGTTTGTTTAGAAAAAAATTAAAAACCCAGTGGTGATTAAATCCTACCAAAAGAAAGCTCTATCTGTCTAAAAAAAATTGGAAAATTGTTGTTTGGGTACAGCTTTGCATGACCGCGCAATTGTCATTTAAAGTGCGACAGCGCTAAAAGCTGAAACTTGGTTTGGGCAAGAAGGGGGTAAAAGTGACCAGTAGGCAAGTGGTTAAAATGCATTGCAACTTGATCACATGGTACAAAAGCACCATTTGTTTCGGTGTGGGCAAAGGCACTGTGTTTGCAACCTGCGTTGGTTTCGTTAAATTTTTATTGACACGCACTGCTGATTGCAAATGTGGTGCGTTTTGCATGCGGTTTGAATTGCACCGCACATTCCTTTGCAATTCAGATGTGGGCATGGTTTGAACCGCCACTTAGCCCGGTTTCAGATTACTGCGATCTCAGCCACAGGTGCCGATCACATGCGATCTCTGAGCAATGCGAGTTCAGCCATACAGTCGTATGGCTGAACTCGCATTACATTCGCACAGAAAAAGGTGCAGCAGTCTTTTTTCTCCCACAATGGAATCGGATCACATGGGTGTTCTCACCCATGCAATCCAATTCATGTGCAAGTTCACAGTTCGCACTGTGATCTGTGAACAAAACTGAGGGTGTCATTAACTTTGTAATGACACCCATAGGGGTTCGCAGAAGTCAGTGTGAACTGCCTGCGGGAGTGATGCGATGCGGGAACCGGCTCTATAATCACACCACTTCCCACATCGCACAAGTGTGAACCCGGGTTTAAAGTGTATTTAGTGCTGGTGCGCTTATACCAGCACATCGCACTGTTCAGGTTTTTCTTTCAACAAACTTTATTAAAATGTCACAAAGTGACATCTCATAGAATTCTATCTGCTTGTGCGCAGTGACCTGTTTTGCGCTGGAAAATACTGCATACAGTACTTTTTTTCAGCGCACACCACCCACATACTACCGCGATGCAGCGGTGTGAACTGGCCACACTGGAGACAAGGCAGTTTGCCATTGAGGTGCAGTGGCACTGCGCTGGAATAGCTGCCCGATAAAGTCCCACTACGCCTGGTGTGAATGGACTCTGAAACCCCACTCAATCTTTTTTCAGTCCTGGAAACTAAGACGGAATGCAGGGGACACCTTTTCTGATAAAAGCTGCCTAAGAGGGGATTTTTCTTCACTTTGGGGAGATCTCTTTTCACTTCCTCTTGTGTCTACAGGACAGGAAGTGGAGGTAAACCTCCCCCCGCATGACAAAAAAAATTGACCTCAGGGCATTCCATATATCTTTAAAAAACAAAAATCTGTAATAAAAAATACAAAAAGTTTTGGCTTTGGATATACTTTGACAATAGAAAAGAGTAGAACTTCCTGCCATTTCATTGAACATTTAAACTTTTGATCTCCTGTCATCTCGGCTCAATGTAAATAATTAGTGCTCCGGACTATTTTTGGTTCCTTTGCGATCTCCACTAACTCTTCTTCATCTTCTGAATTAAATGTGTTGTCAAGAGCTGGAATAATCCTGTAATAGGGCTCATTTTTCACGAGCCATTTTTCACCAAGGACAAGAAATGAATAGCAACATCTAATTAGCAGGAAAGATTAATAATCCTGCGATTAGTGATAGACACTTAAGTTTGATTTAGGTCAGTGGTTGCGGCAGAGTCTAAAATTTCTGTGCGCCAGCTCAGCATTTAAAAACGTCGGTGGTTTTCTCTGGAACGGCCCCACCGAGACCCTTAATCTGCGCTCCTGCACCTGATTCACTGGAGCCTTTGGATTTTCTGATTAAGCGGGATCTAGGTCGAAGATATTAAAAGAAGCATAACAAATTAGATGATGTTTTATTGCGGAGGTGGAATGCTTCCAATTTCAGGAGGAATTATGGCGAGGCTCAGTGAAATTGTCCAAGTTTTTGTGTCCTTCACATTGCCAACTGATAACGGGACAAAAGAAGACTACTTGGTGCTTTTAGTGAAAACTTTTCATTGCTTTACTACTATATTTATGCAATTTACACTAAAGCCTCTCAATAGGTAACAATAAAATTGCCAACTGGTGCAGCAGGAGAAAATGTTTTAGCATGTCAAAGACCACTAGACCTCTCGTTTCAACAGAAATCTTTGCGTAAGGTTGTATGTGTATACCAATCAACCATAACCACTGAACCATAACATCATGACCACCCACATAATATTGAGTAGGTTCCCTTTTTGTTGCCAAAACAGCATTGACCCCACAAGGCTTGGACTCCAAAGTACCATCCACTTGAATGGCAGGACCCAAGTTTCCCAGCAAAACGTTGCCCAGAGCATCACACTGTCTGCGCCGTTGCTTTCTTCTCATACTGCATCCTGATGCCATCTCTTCCTTAGGTAAGTGATGCACACACTCAGCCATCTACACCTTCTTCCATTGCTCCATGGTCCAGTTCTGACGCCCATGTGCCCATTGTAGGCACTTTTAGCTGTGGACATGGGTCAGCATATCACCCTGACTGGTCTGCGGCTCTTTGGCCCCATACACAACAAACTGCGATCACCGTGTGTTCTGACACATTTCTATCGGAATGAGCATTAACGTTTTCAGTGATTTGAGCTACAGTAGCTCTTCTATTTAATCAGACTACAGTACACAGGCTAACCTTCACTCCACATGTGTACCAATGAGCCTTGGTTGCCCATGACCCTGTCACGGTATTCCTTCCTTGGACCATTTTTGGTCGGCCCTGACCACTACAGACCAGAAACATTCTGCAAGAGCTGCAGTATTGGAGTTGCTCTAACCCAGTCATCTAAACCAGTGTTTCTCAACTCTAGTCCTCAATGCACACCAACAGGTCATGTTTTCAGGATTTCCATTATTTTGCACAGGTGATTTGATCAGTTTCACTGCCTTAGAAAGTACCACAGCCGTTTCACCTGAGGGAAATCCTGCAAACATGACCTGCTGGTGCGCCTTGAGGACTAGAGTTGAGAAACACTGATCTAGACATTAGAATTTGACCCTTGTGAAAGTCACTCAAATCCTTAAGGTTGCCCATTTTCTCTACATTCAAAACATCAACTTCAGGGACAACAAGTTCACTGGATGCCTAATATAGCCCACCAACTTGCAGGTTCCATTGTCCTGAGACTATCAATGTTATTCACTTTACCTATCAGTGGCCATGATGTTATGGCTAATCAGTGTATATTTAGCTGTGTAAACATTCGAAAACCCAGATGGGTGCCGCCATCTTGGATGTGTTGTCAGCAGCCCCAGCAGACTCAGAGCTCTCACTCATGAGACACTACCCTGTACTATAGTATCCACAGACAATTGCACACTCCCAGAAGAATAGAGGGCTATGACCTGCAAGAACAGAGAGGGATGTGCTTGGGATTGACAAATATTCTAGGAACTTTATAACAAGTGACCAAAAACCATTTTTGGTAAGTAAAAAAAAGTTGTTTTGTTAAGGCAGATGACAGAATCCATTTATTGGCATTTAGAAAGTAATTTTCAACTTCCAGTTATAGGTTGCCAACTTTCTGTCTCTGAACTGTGCTCCTGCATTGTCACGTGGGTTTTCCATAGAAAATACAAGTAACCTGGTCTACTGTTGCGACCAAGAAGAAACCTGCCCCGAGAAATGCCATGCAGACATCTCTGGAGTGCATGCAGATTAAAAGCTAAAAACATAATTTATTTATGCATTTAGAAACACATCCATACAATTTTTTTTTAATCATACTTACCTAGGTGGATACAGCATCAGTCCGATGCTTCATCTATCCTCCGCCATCTCTGAGGCTGAGAACCGAGCAATCAAACACTAATGATCGCTCTGTTCTTGGGGCTCCCCGAGCAGAGAGCTGGTGACTGTCCCTCCCCGCACCCCACACGCTCACTGGAGCTCTGGGCTGTGGAGGGGGTGGAAGCAGCTAGCTCAGGCTTTAAGCAGTTTGCTGAGAGACTAAGCCAGGTGCCGGTCCAGGCATGTGGGTGGATCCCTATCATATGATCACAATCATTCCCGAGCCTGGACCGGCCCTGCATTGTCAGCCGACAGCAGGCTCTTCTGTGGGTCACAGGAGTACAAAACGACCTGTACCCCTGTGATCTACAGGAGAAGTACAACAAGCTTTGGCTGTACTTCTCCTTTAAAGAGTAGGCCCGTACTATCTCCCGAGGAAGACTCTTCCACATGTTCTTAAAGCAAAGAACTCTATTAATATGTAGAATATCCTCTTTTTCCTCCAAAGGGTGCTAAACTCGCTTTGCAGAAAACCTTAAATGAACCTGCGGCAAGGCTATGAAAATTCAACTACTTACAAATTCTTAACATGCATTAAATGCACTTTTAAGCAAGCCCTTATTACCCTCTACAGCTGCAGGCACTGTGGAGTAATTAATGCTCAAATTTTACAACAGAAGCATGGTCACATTACCTCCTTCTCTCCCTCTGTTTCCACTGAGGTGTGAGCTCCGTTTAGTGCAGAAGTACTGTGAGCCCAAGCCGGAGTGATGGCTAACCCCTAGGGGGGGTCCATGACAGCGTGGGGTTAATAGGAATTGTGATGAATGATGATGGCTATCAATTAGGCTGGAAGAGGAAAGCCATCTGTTGGAATAGGGGACCTTCTGCTGGGGACAATGCCGACTGAAGGCAGCTAAAGCTACTTTTTCTATATCTACAAGTGTAGAGCTGTTTTATTTTTATTTAAATATATATCTGTTTCAATATTTCTGGATGTCATAGAGTTAATATACCTGTAAGATCAGCCTTTACAGAAGCCAAAATGCTATTGTTTCCCTCATTGAACTCTGTTATGAAGCCAATGAAGTATGATTGATTTAACCTGACTGCCAGATGCAGCTGTGGGCTTTACCCTGCTTCCATCGTGTCTTCTGGAGAGCTCTGAGCTGCTTCCTCCTCCATGCTCCCTCTCTTTATGACCACTGAGGCTCAGGGATTTCAGAAAGAAAAGATTTCTCTGGAATGCAATATTCTTGCAAAAGCCAGAGGGGATCTGCTTTACTCATAAATGTGTGAATTTGTGCATTCTATTTTCAACCAATTTAGACCGGCCTACGAGAATACCCCATACTACCTTTGTGGTTCAATATATACCTCTCTAATAAATGGAGAGACTGCATTCTTGGTAACTTCATTGTTCTCTAATAAATGGAGAGGCTGCATTCTTGGTAACGGCATTGGTCTCTAATAAATGGAGACTCTGCATTCTTGGTAATGTCATTGGTCTCTAATGAATGGAGAGGCTGCATTCTTGGTAACGTCATTGGTCTCTAATACATGGAAAGGCTGCATTCTTGGTAATGTCATTGGTCCCTAATGGAGAGGCTGCATTCTTGGTAATGCCATTAGTCTCTAATAAATGGAGAGGCTGCATTCTTGGTAATGACATCGGTCTTTAATGAATGGAGAGGCTGCATTCCCAGTAATGTCATTGGTTTCTAATAAATGGAGAGGCTGTATTCTTGGTAATGTCATTGGTCTCTAATAAATGGAGAGGCTGCATTCTTGGTAATGACATCGGTCTTTAATAAATGGAGAGGCTGCATTCCCAGTAATGTAATTTGGTTTCTAATAAATGGAGAGGCTGTATTCTTGGTAATGTCATTGGTCTCTAATAAATGGAGAGGCTGTATTCTTGGTAATGTCATTGGTCTCTAATAAATGGAGAGGCTGTATTCTTGGTAATGTCATTGGTCTCTAATAAACGGAGAGGCTGCATTCTTGGTAATGCCATTGGTCTCTAATAAATGGAGAGGCTGCATTCTTGGTAAAGACATTGGTCTCTAATAAATGGAGAGGCTGCATTCTTGGTAATGGCATTGGTCTCTAATAAATGGAGAGGCTACATTCTTGCTAATATCATTAGTCTCTAATAAATGAAGAGGCTGCATTCTTGGTAATGCCATTGGTCTCTAATAAATGGAGAGGCTGCATTCTTGGTAATGACATCGGTCTTTAATAAATGGAGAGGCTGCATTCCCAGTAATGTCATTGGTTTCTAATAAATGGAGAGGCTGTATTCTTGGTAATGTCACTGGCCTCCAACAAATGGAGAGGCTGTATTCCCAGTGATGTCTCGAGTTTAGTGAATACATAAGCTGCATTATCTATGGGGCTGTTAGTCTAAAGAAAGGACAGGCAATATTTCCAATGATGTCTTTGGTTTCAGGTGAATGAAAATGCTGCATTCTCAGTGATGAACCACGCAGACCGCATTGGAGGCAGACCTTGTTTTCATCAGGACACCAGCTTTCCTTGTTTTGGATCTTGGTGAGCTTGGTACCTTTGGGACTCTATTCATCTCCACCCCTCCACCCTAGACATTATTATGATGGTGTCCTAATTTCTGTCTGGAGTAGTGGGCCCCGATTGTTGGTTGGTTCTCCCCAGGATGCCAAATGCTACAAGTGGGCTCCTGTGGTATTTCCTGACCTCTGGACAAATGTGCTTTTCATATTTTCATTTCATATCTCTCACAACTTCTGATGAAGCTTTGATGCAAACCATATAGTATATAAGGCTCCCTCCCTCTCATCAAGTCACCAGTTTAATCCTTATTGACATTAGGTTACATATATTAAATGTTATAATCAATGTATCTCTAAATTCACTGGTCCTCGGTGCAGCCTCTATTGGATGTTAATTAATTAATGGTGTTGGTTATGCATGAGGTTTTTAACTGGGATTTTCACATTTATGTAAAAAGTACAGAGATCCATTACTTTTTTGTGTGTGAATCTCTTACTGGGGGGAATACCTTAAAATGCCACCTTTCTCTAATAAGTGGATAGTCGGCATTCTCAGTCATGTCACCAGATTCTTGTGAACAGACAATCTACAGTCTCAGTGATTTCACCAGATTCTTGTGAATTGATAGGCTGACTTTTCAGTGATGTCACCAGTTTCTTGTGCAAAGATAGGCTACACTCTCAGTCATGTCTCTAGTTTTCTGTTAATGGATAAGCTGCACTCTCTGTGATGCCATCAGTTTCTTGTGAATGGATTGGCTACACTTTCAGTGATGTCACCAGTTTCTTGTGAATGGATAGATTAAACTCTCAGTCATGTCATCAGTTTCTTGTGAATAGACAGTCTACAGTCTCTGTGATGTCACTAAATTCTTGTGAAAAGATAGGCTACACTCTCAGTGATGTCACCAGTTTCCTGTTAATGGATAAAGCTGCTTTCTCTGTGATGTAATCCATTTCTTGTGAATAGATTGGCTACACTTTCAGTGATGTCACCAGTTTCTTGTGAATAGATAGGCTGGCTTTTCAGTGATGTCACCAGTTTCTTGTGAATGGATAGGCTACACCCTTAGTGATGTCATCACTTTCTTGTGAATGGGCAGGCTACATTCTTAGTCATGTCTCCAGTTTCTTGTGAATGGATAGGCTACACTCTCAGTGACATCACCACTCTCTTGGCTGCATTGTCAGGGTTGTTGTCTTTTTGAAGGGGACAGGTAGGCTGCAATCTCAGTGACATTGCTGTTCTCCAATCTATGATCAGGTGGGAACCTTTGAATATGTTTCATGCAAGTCTTTACATCTGTAGCACCCTCTAGTGCGGTGTTTATCAAACTTTTTGTCTTGCGGCGCACCAAAAAGATCTAAAAAATGTTGTGGCACACCTGAAAAGATTTAAGAATTTTTGTGGTGAAGAACTTATTTATTTTTACTTATGTGTACTGATGGAGTTTGGCATCCAAGTGTACTGAAGGGCCCTGCCCCTCTCCATCCATAGAATGCCCCTGACACCTGGATCATTACATATACATACAGATAATCTGAAAATCAAATCACACCAGTCATATCCTAAAAATATATTTCATTCCATTCCCATATTCTGAAATCTCATCTCACACATCTATAGAATGTATGTACAGCTTGACCCAAAGCCTGGACATTACCCCCCCATAGTAGTGGACAGCATGGGGCAGAGTTGGGACAAGTGTTGTTAACTCCTCCCTCCCCAGCAGCACTTCATACAGGTTGGCGAGGCGGCATCACCTTAGGCTCTGGCAGGTGCAGGTGGACACTGGATAGGCTCTTCTCTCAGACGTGCAGCTTGTGCTCCCTTCCCTCAGGCTCATGCTCTGAGCCGCATGGCGCTGGAGAAGATGGAGGAAGGTGGGTGGAGATGGAGCCAAAATTGAGTCACTAGGCGCGGAGTGGCGGAGGAGGAATTTAACCACTTCATATCCGGGCCATTTCTGGCACTCCTCCCCTACATGTAAAAATCATCATTTTTTTGGTAGAAAATTACTCAGAACCCCCAAACATTATATATTTTTTTTTTGCAGAGACTCTAGGGAATAAAATGGCGATCATTGCAACTTTTTATATTACACGATATTTGCGCAGGAATTTTTCAAACGCGTTTGAAAGAAACAGTTTAGTGAATTTAAAAAATACAAAGCAGTAAAGTTAGCCCAATTTTTTGTATGTTATAAAAGAGGATGTTACAATGAGTAAATTG
Source organism: Glandirana rugosa (assembly GCA_018402905.1). Classification (NCBI taxonomy): domain Eukaryota; kingdom Metazoa; phylum Chordata; class Amphibia; order Anura; family Ranidae; genus Glandirana; species Glandirana rugosa. Next base: position 609,211 of record BLSH010116917.1, on the reverse strand, counting down.
ATACCCAACATGTCACGCTTTAAAATTGCGAACACTAGTGGAATTGCGCCAAACTTTGGTACTTAAAAATCTTCATAGGCGACGCTTTAACATTTTTTACAGGTTACATGTTTAGAGTTACAGAGGAGGTCTAGTGCTAGAATTGTTGCTCTCGCTATTACGCAAGTGGCGATACCTCACATGTGTGGTTTGAACACCGGTTACATATGTGGGCGGGGCTTACATATGCGTTCTCTTCTGCGTGCGAGCACGTGGGGATGGGGGGACTTTAATTTTTTTTTTATTATTATTATTTATTTTACTTTTATTTTTACACTGTCTCTTTATTTTATTTTATTTTTTTTTGGATCACTTTTATTCCTATTACAAGGAATGTAAACATCCCTTGTAATAGGAATGGTGTGTGACAGCACCTCTTTATGTAAAGATATGGGTTCAATATGACCTCACATCTCTCCTGCCAGCTGGAAAGACCGAGATCAGAAAAAAAAATTCCGATCCCAGCCTTTCCAGCCATGATCACGGCTTTGTTTACTAAAGCCGGCCCGGACGTGACGTCATAACGTCGCGCCCGGGCCTTCGAGGGTCATAGAGATGACTGGTGACCAGATGGTCATCAGTCATCTCCCTGACAATCACCCCCCCTCCCACCGCCATTCGGTACTTCTCCCGTCCCACCCATACGAATGGCGGTGGGAGGGGGGGATGTCCCCTCCCGCTGTCTATAAAAAGGATCAAGCGGCTGAACTGCCACTGTGATCATTCTTATGGTGTAGGGAATCGCCGGCCGGAAAGAATGATATCTGAACGGTGCCTGTAGCTGCTGGCACCGTTCAGATATCACCCCTCAAAGTCCAGGACGTCCATGGACGTCCAACTGGCGGGAAGGGGTTAAATCCTCCTCTGCTCTGAATGCTGGGTCCTCGCTCTCTCCTTGCCACGTTGTGACATCACTGGTTGCTAGATGCCAGGCGATCCTAGCAACCAGTGCGGTAGCCGCAGTAGAGTCCAACGGAGGATCGGCCTGCTGCCCTGAACTCGGGACTAATAATGTAAAACTAGCACTACAAGAGCCGAGGCCCCCCTCCCGACGCCGGCACACAGTTCGAGAAACACTGCTCTAGTGTGTGCTACTAGAGGTGAGTGTACGCAAAATCATCTGTCTGGTTCACTGAATCTGGGTCAGGGTTATTTCAAGTTAAGGGCTAGATGACTCATCCTGGCAGCTCTTTGGTGCCCCCCCCTGTTTCTAGAGTGTTGAAGAATGTTCTAGAAAATAGTGGACGGAGGTTAGGAGGGGCTGCCTTGAATATTTATGGGCCCTCAGCCAATCACCAGGAGTGTGCCTGGCAGGGGACTGATAAGCCCATAAATAGACATGAGCCATGCCAGGAGGGTAGTCAGGTGGAAGGTGGAGAAGCAGCGCTGAGGGAGTCTGTCGGTGGCCCTTGAGCCCTTGCGGGGGTATTGCTACATGTCTCTTGTATTAAGTTATAGTACTTATTGTAGAATGTAGAAACAACCGCATTCTTGTGCAAGTCAGTATTCTTTTTATCGTGCTTAGCAAGTAAAAGGTTGTATCAGTTATTTCTTGGACTCTAATTCAAAACCAGCAGCAGCCTGTATTCTGGAAATCCCATCAAGGCGAGGGTGCCGACAGCTGGTAAGTAAGCCCAGAATGACAAAATCTTTTGTTGTTTTGTTAGAAGTGGATGATCTCCATTGACCTGCCTCATGTAGCATCTCAGTACTCATTACTTCTCTATGAAGTGCTCCAAGCCCTGCCTGCAGATCTGCAGAAATAAAAGCTGAAAGTGCTGAGAGATTGTTTGGGCTGGCAAATCTATAAACCCGCAGATCTAAGGTGTTAAAGCGGTAATTCAGAATAAAGGTAAAAAGCCTGAAGCGCTAGATAAACACACATTACCCTAAGATATATCATAAAACATCAAAGTATATACTTAATCACCGCGTTTAGTATCTCCAAAAAAGCAATGTGTAACTTAGTGATTTAAAAACATCTAGCGGAAACAACACTATAAAACACAGCAAAACCAATATATTCATGTTAGAGAAGTTGTCATATTTCCATAAGATGAAGTCCATTAAATATAATCTGTAGGAATAACATAAAAAATCTATCTATCTATCTATCTATCTATCTATCTATCTATCTATCTATCTATCTATCTATCTATCTATCTATCTATCTATCTATCTATCTATCTATCTATCTATCTTTCTATCTATCTATCTATCTATCTATCTATCTATCTATCTATCTATCTATCTATCAAAAAAGTCTAAAAAGAGTTGCAGCAGATATAGTATTTTTAAAAAACAAACAAAAAATAAATGACATATTGCCAGTATGTGCTTCATTTTTTGTTTGATCTTTTTAGTTGCTGTTTAGTGCCGGTTCAGACTGACGCAGTGCGGAAGTCACACTACGTTCATGCAAACCGCTGCGGGTGTTTATGTTAAGTTAACCACTTGCCGACCGCCGATCGGAGATTGACGGCGGCAAAGTGGCTCTGTAACGCAAAACGCCGTCATACGACGGCGGCTGCGATACAGAGATACTGTGAGCGCC
>BLSH010116917.1:581146-598019 GCA_018402905.1 Glandirana rugosa | reverse complement strand
TTTGTTTTAAAAGGTACACCTTTCCTGATCTTTATGCTTTGCTACTTAGTAAATCATTGATCCACACAAGCAGGTAAGTCAGAAAAAAAGTATTTTTCAAATCTTTTATTAAGATAATCCATTTTGATCCTGACATGAAATTTCATATGCAGGCACTTCCTGTCATGGGGTGACAACTGTCTCCTAGTTGTGCTTCTACATTGTCACATATTCCCCCCAGTGGATATAAAGGTGGCAGTGCCAACAAACACTGCACTGGCATGGTCCACTATTTTCATAGAGTCAGACCAGCTGATGCTGTTAGGGGTGCATGTGGGGAAGAAGTGGGTGAACAAAAGACAGGAGAGGATCAGAAACTGGGAAAAAGGATGAAAAAAGATTATTTAACCACTTGCCCTCTGGAAGATCCCCCCCCCCCCCTTCATGACCAGGCCATTTTTTTGTGATACAGCACTGCATCAATTTAACTGACAATTGCGTGGTCGTGTGACAATGTACCCAAATATAATTTATGTCCTTTTTTCCCCACAAATAGAGCTTTCTTTTAGTGGTATTTTTATTTTTTTGCTTTATAAACAATAAAAGACTGTCAATTTTGCAAAAAAAAATTAAATGTATATATATACTTTTTTTACTTTATGCTATAAAACATACTAAATACAAATATTTAAAAAATCAAATTTCTTTATCAATTTAGGCCAATATGTATTCTGCTACATATGTTTGGTTAAAAAAATCCCAATAAGCGTATATTGATTGGTTTGGGTAAAAGTTATAGCGTCTAAAATCTATGGGTTTTTTTCTTTGATTTTTTTTTTACTAGTAATGGCAGCAATCAGTGACTTATAATGGGACTGCAATATTGCGGCAGACAAATTGCACACCTAACTGACACTTTTTGGGGATCAGTGACCCTAATACAGTGATGAGTGCTAAAAAATAGGCACTGTCACTGTATTAATGACACTGGCTGGGAAGGGGTTAACATCAGGGCAATCAAGGGCTACCTGTGTGCCTAGCTGGTGTTTTCTTACTGTGGTGGAGGTGCATGTACTAGGAGAAGGCATGGATCGATGTTCCTGCTTTGCAGAGACACAGGATCCATGCCTTCTGTATTCACAGAATGATGATCTGCCTTGTATACATAGGCAAATCACTGTTCTCCCTCTTTACCAAAGGATTGGCGGGTGCCGGCAGACATTGAGTCTGCAGTACCCACTGATCAGATCCCACTGTGTATAATCAGCCCGCCCCAGACCCGGAAGTGTCGGATCACATACTAGGCATGTGGTCTGGCTCAGCCGTGCCACTTTGGAACAATATCTATGAAAAGCAGGACCCCCACCATGCCAACATCCAATGGATAAGTACTAGGATTGGAGAGAGGAAGGACTCCCATCAAAAAAACGGCAGGACTTTATGAGCACAACAAAAGGCAAAGGATAGCATAAAATCAATACTTTATTACATACATGATTAAAAATAACAAATAAGCACCCTTTATTTACAAGGTTGAGCACTACCCAAATGACCACAAATGGAGGTAAGGTTCCTAAGTTACAGTAGAAGGTCCACGAAGAATACATTTCTTGTATATATCAAAGATGTGTGTTGGTCTGTCAACGTGTTTCACTTTAAAAAATCAGCTTCATCAGGACAAGATGGGGTAGGTGCTGGTTGACCTTGACAGCCACAGAGTGTTGGTGCAATGTAAAAACAGATAACACATAACAGAACAGCAGCATGTAATTCCAGATCTCCAAAAGCGAGTGTAAGTTATATCAAGTCTGGTATGGGTCCAATGGTTAAAACAGGCCCTCTCAAGGGTATATGCGTATGAGTGGATGATATAGACCAGAGAGTTTTTTGAGAGAGAGAGATCACCAGTTACTGGGGCTTGTAAGTAAGTATCCAGAATAGGTTATCCAGTTGTAATGGCTAAACAAGTGGGGAAATGTTTCGTATAGGTTAAACATGAGAGAGTAGCTCCATGAACAAATGTATGGAAGAGACAGCAAAGGGCACATCCAAATGTGACTCTAAGTATTTGTGGGTGTGTGCCCTCAGAGAGATTCCAGACACTGAAGCCAAGGAAGGTGTCCCCACCTCACCTATTGGAAGCAACCTTTTCTCACATAACGGATCGTGCCCCCTGCCGACCCATGTTGTGGTTGGACACAGCACAAGTTTGGCAGCAGATTTCAGGCTGATCAGCTGTTTCTTCTCCTTGAAAAGCAGGGAGAAAAAAACTGCCAGATCAGAAAGTAAAAGCAGCACATATTACACATTGTTAGGCACACAGTTAACCCCTTGATTGCCCCTAGATGTTAACACCTTCCCAGCCAGTGTAATTAGCACAGTGCCGGTGTACAGTATTATCACTGATCGCCTTATTAGTCTCACCAGCGATGCCAGTACCAGTGTCCCTCCCAGCCAGCAACTGTTAGTGCCAGATTGCCTGCCACCCTATCACTGTCATTACAATACAGTGTTTATAGCTGTGTAAACTCCAGTATATATACACCATCGTTTTTAGATGCTTTAAAGGATAGGTAAAGGATGTCATACTTACCTCCTCTGTGCAGTTAGTTTTGCACAGAGTAGCCCCGATCCTCCTCTTCTTGGGTCCCTTGGCGCCACTCCAGGCCCCTCCTCTTCTTGAATGGCTTATTGGAGAGCCGCTCTCCCTCGAGGCTCTTGTGCGGGCGCGCTCCCGTGTCCTGCTGCTGCATCCATTGACACAGACAGCAGAACTTGGCTCTGCTCCCGGCACTAACGGCATTGGATTTGATTGACAGCAGCAGGAGCCAATGGCTGCTGCTGCTATCAATCTATCCAATGAGTACAGCTGAGCGAACCCGAACTGTAAAGTCTGGGTCTGTACCGAACTTTGGGGTGTCCGTGACCCGGACCCGAACCCGGACATTTGAAAAAAAGTTTTGGTTCGGGTTCTGGGTTCGGGTATTTGATCAATCAACAAGCGTTTCACTTGTTTGCCCTTAGAACCCATCACAGCCATGCCTACTAATGGCATGGCTGGGATTGGCCAGTGCATCATGTGACCCAGCCTCTTTATAAGCTGGAGTCACTTAGTGCTGCATGTCACATGCTCTCTGGCTAGTGTAGGGAGAGGATGCTGCCGGCGCTGTGAGGGGCAGATTGCAGATATAATAACATCTCATCCTGCATTACAGAATGATCTGATTGTGGACTAGGTAGAGATTACTACTACTGCTTTTAGGGACAGATTGCAGATCTAATAACATCTCATCCTGCATTACAGAACAATCTGACTGGACAAGGTAGAGTCTACTGCTTAGAGGGACAGATTATTGTTCTAAAATCATTTTCTAGTCCTATAGGGTCAGGTTCCTGCTGTTGCTGTAAGGGGCAGATTATTGTTCTAAAATCATTTTACTTCCTTTTGCAGCCCTCTAGCACTTTCCAGGACTTTTTTACAGTCATTTTTGTGCCGAATAGTTTGGGTCCCCATTGACTTCAATGTGGTTCAGGGTAAAGTTCGGGTCAAGTCAAGACTTTTTCCCGAAGTTTGGCCGAACCCACCGAACCCGAACATTCAGGTGTTCGCTCAACTCTACCAATGAGGAAACTAGACAGCGGCTGGAGCGATCGGACTCAGGTAAGTGAAAAGGGGGGGGGGGGGGGCTGCAGCAGTACAGGAAGTTTTATACCTTATTGCATAGAATGCATTAAGGTGAAAAACCTTGAGAATTTCCAATCCCTTTAACTTTCACAGAAACCAATATACATTTATTGTTTTTTCTTTCGATTTTTACCAAAGATATGTAGCAGAATACATTTGGCCTAAATTTATGAATAAAATTAATTATATTGGATATGTTTTAGAAACATTGTTTTTATTTCAAATTTTTTAAAACTTTTTTTTAATTTATATAATAAAAAATAAAAAGCCACATGGTGATTAAATACCACCAAAAGAAAGCTCTATTTGTGTGAAAAAAATGATATGCATTTAATTTGCGAACAGTGTCATAACCAAACAATTTCCAGCTAAAGTGGCACAATGCTGAATAGTAAAAAAATGTTCTGGTCATGAAGGGGGGAAAATCTTTCGGAGGTCAAGTGGTTAAAAAAATAAAAGTCTGTTTATGATATACAGTGCACAGAGCAAATGAATTGTCATCCAGCTAGAGTTTACTTTAAGGAGTTAAACTGATGAAGCTGGCGGCCGGGGGCTGACGCCGAGCCGTAAAATTGGCTGCTGATGGCTGGAAACTGGGAGCCAGCCGCTTTCCCGCTGCGTTCTGTTTGCAGACTGCAGGTTTAAATCTTGACCATTTTAATTAGCAGACAGAATTTAGGTTCAAACGCAGCTGGCACCCGACTCGTGGCAAGGTGCACCTGTCTCCCAGAGGAGCTGCTCGGGGGAATAGAAGCCAAGCAAGCGATTTGCCGCACGCGCTCACACTAGCTGATTAATTGCCATTGCTAGCCTGGCTGAGCATCCAGGCCGCCTCTGGGTATCGCGGCAGTACAGGGGATAGGGCTGCAGGGCTTTCTGCTTCCCGATTTCTCCTCTCTTTAGCAACGGCGATTCAAAAAGAAAAAAATAAATAAAATGGCAAGGAGAATCTTCCTCCTCTGTCTTATTTCCCCCCAAGTCCTTCAAAAATGCATAGAGGTGCTTTATGAAATGTTAGGAGGAGAGGCGGTCTGCTGCAAGTTACAAATCAGCTGTGTAAGGGCTAAACAGATGGAAGCGGGGCTCAGCGGGCCAAAACACGCCGCGCACGTAACATGTTCTTTAATCTCTCAACTGGAAATACGTGACTCCGAAAATAGGCAGGTCCCTTGCTGCCACTTCTGCCTTCTACACAAAAGTTTCTCGTTAGAGAGATCCAGATTGCCGGCAAGGTAACGGGGAAATAACAGCTGCAAGGAAGCAATTTTGACAAACAAGAGGGAATTTTTTTTTATTTTTTTTTATTTTTTTGGCAGAGGGAATGAATTAAAGGAACTTCACACTCAGACGTTAAAGCAGACACTTATCAGGACTGGTCGCAAGTCTGCCTTAACATTTCTAAATGTTCCTCCAACATTATTTCCCAGGAGCATGCATACAAGGTTTAACACAATGGCACCTGGTCCCATCTAAGATAGCGCACTTCTCAACAAGTGCTTTATGGCTTGTAATGCAGTTGATGACTTTAGGTGCATCTGGTGGATGCCTTTTGTCACCACATTTAAAGTTTTTTGGCTCATTAATATTCTATTCCATGTGAAGCTACTACAGAGCAATCCATAGATAGCTCTCGGGCTTGATCAGATACATGGGTTATCTAAATGCAGGCTGGTCTCGCTGACTTGTCCCAGGTTTTATTCTCTATTGGGTGCACGGCAGCCAGGCACACAGTATTTTCCCACTCTCTCAACACAACAACCAGGCAGCAAGAGTCTTTTTGAAATTGAATGCTGGTTAAACTTCGTTGGGTGGTAGGGTCAGCCTAAGGATACTCCAAATGTAGTGCTAACTGTAACAGAGGACACTGTGGTAATAGCTAAACTCTTCAGGGTGATCAGAGATAGTGGGCACACATCTCAGCAGACTCCCACTATAGAAGCATCCCTAAGCCACCAATTCTGGAACAGTCTGTTCTAGGTTTAGGCAATAACAGTCATTGGGATGCCTCTCTGGCCCCTACTCACTATGCCTCTGTATACATGGATGCCTCCTTTCAGTACAAGCCAGACCCTGTACTGTGAGCCTCCAGGCCAGATCCACAGTGGACTTTCTCCAAACTGTTCTCATAAGCCTTAGAGATAGGCTGCCCAGCTCTCCATGAGCTGGGACCCCGATGAAACTCCTACAGTCTTCAACTGACTTGCCCATAGGGGCAACAGCCCTTCAGTTTGGGTCTTCTTCTCCCGGACAAGGACCCTGCTGTTCCAGGCCCTGGGCTATTTATTCACACTTCAGCCCCATGCTGGTCATCCTCTTGGCCAGGGATTGGCTGAGGCTGTATGAATATTCAGCCCAGGGTTTGCCCCTTTCAACCGACTATATTCAAGAACTTACTAGAAGACAGGGGAGAAGTTGAGCCTGCACCAGCTAACCAGCAGGACCCAGAACATCCAAAAGCAATCAAACTCTGCTATACTGGCTACAGAGGAGACAAAAAAAAACTACATTCACCTAATTCTACTACCATGGACCACGCCACGCTCATGGTGTTTTAGCCACCTCTAGGGATACTTGGGAACTGAGTTTACACTCAAGATCACTGTCCACCTGTCCTTTCCCTCCACCTTCCCCATCCTCCTGTCCCCTCCCTCCACTTTTCTTTTCTCCTTTATCTCTGCCTCCCTTCTGATTTCTCTCTTAAGCTGCACCCTGATCTATGTTACCCTTCCGCAGGGGTGTAGCGTGGGTTGTCAGCACCCGGGGCAAGGCAAGTAATTTGCACCCACTAACCTGGGGACTTTTAGCACTCCCTGAGTCCCTTCCACTAGTACAGTAGTTCTGACCTACCTGATTCCTACACTGACTTACCTGATTCCTACACGGACCTACCCGATTCCTACACTGACCTACCTGATTCCTACACGGACCTACCTGATTCCTACACTGACCACTAAACTGATCTACCAGATTTCTACACTGACCTATCTGACCCCTACTTCCTGCACTACTCACACCCCCCATCCCCCACACACAGTACGATATAGATCGGAGGATTCATTTAATCAGAGCTCTCCCCAGCACCGGGGGGTAGTATTGTAGGAGTCTCCGACATCCAGCCGCTCCTTGGTATCCCCGCCGCTGCTAGGAGGTCAGTTAGCAGCCACTGCACCTCTCCCATGGCCAAGATCTGCTCTGGGCACCACCCCTCCCCCTCCGCTGTTCCATAGGCCACACCAGAGGGACAGGCTAGACCAAAGTAGTCCTGGAGCGGGGGTAGCTGGAAAAGGGTACCACGGAGAAGAATGCCAAATGCCTCACAAGAGGTGTAGGGGTCCAGGGGAGGGAATAAGCTGCAGCACAGGTCGGGATGGCTCAGGATGGTGGAGGAATAATTTTGTGCCCCCCCAAATGTCCCACCCGAGGTGAGAAGACCAGCTGCCCCCCCCATGCTACACCACTGCCCCTCCGCAAACCTAAGGTTCACTTGCTTCACCTTATCCTGGAACAGTGCACCACCTTTGCCATAACTCAATTGACCACTTGCGGACCGCGCTATAGACGAAAGACATCTCCAGCGAGGTCGTATTATTCTGGGATGGCGTCCATGGATGTCCTCTCAGGATCATGCTCCCGCGCTCCCCCTGCAGCGCGCACCCAGGAATGTCCGTGACCGTCGGGTCTCCCAGACCTGGCGTGTCACGGATCGGGGTAAAGGGCCAATGACAGTGACCCTTTACCACATGATCACTTGTAAACAAACCGTAGCATGTCCGGTTTCGCGGGTGTAGCAGCTCATCTTGGCTCATTATTCCTGGCTCATTCATCCATCCGTACATCTCTGGCCCATCCATCAGTGCATCCCTGTCACATCCATCTGTGCATCCCTGTCTCATCCATCCGTGCATCCCTGGCTCATCCATCCGTGCACCCCTGGCCCATCTATCCGTGCATCCCTGTCACATCCATCTGTGCATCCCTGTCTCATCCATTCGTTCATCCCTGGCTCATCCATCCGTGCATTCCTGGCTCATCCATCCATGCATCCCTGGCTCATCCATCTGTGGCATCCATGGCTCATCCATCCACCCGTCCCTGGCTCATCCATCCACCTGTCCCTGGCTCATCCCGTTTCTGGCTCACCCGCCCCTGGCTCACCCGTCCCTGACTCACCCATCTCTGGCTCACCCAGTCGATGGCTCACCCGTCTTTAGCACACCCATCCATGGCTCACCCATCCATGGCTCACCCAATCCCTGGCTCACCCGTCCTTGGCTCACCCATCCCTGGCTCATCCACTCCTTGCTCATCCATCCATTCATGCATCCCTGGCTCATCCATCCGTGCATCCCTGTCTCATCCATCCATGCATCCCTGTCTCATCCATCCATGCATCCCTGGCTCATCCATCCATGTATCCCTGGCTCATCCATCTGTGGCATCCATGGCTCATCCATCCACCTGTCCCTGGCTCATCCATCCACCCGTCCCTGGCTCATACATCCGTACATCCCTGGCTCATCCATCCATGCCTCCCTGGCTCATCCATCCATGCATCCCTGGCTCATCCATCTGTGGCATCCATGGCTCATCCATCCACCTGTCCCTGGCTCATCCATCCACCCGTCCCTGGCTCATCCCGTTTCTGGCTCACCCACCCCTGGCTCACCTGTCCCTGACTCACCCGTCCCTGGCTCACCCAGTCGATGGCTCACCCGTCCCTGGCACACCCGTCCCTGGCTCACCCAATCCCTGGCTCATCCCTGGCTCACCTATCCCTAGCTCACCCGTCCTTGGCTCACCCATCCCTGGCTCACCCAGTCCCTGGCTCACCCAGTCCCTGGCACACCCATCCATGGCTCACCCAAACCCCTGGCTCACCCGTTCCTCGCTCACACAGTCCCTGGCTCACCCGTCCATTGCTCATCCAGTCCCTGGCTCACCCAGTCCCAGGCTCACCCATCCCTGGCTCACCCGTCCATGGCTCATCCAGTCCCTGGCTCATCCATCCATTCATGCATCCCTGGCTCATCCATCCGTGCATCCCTGTCTCATCCATCCATGCATCCCTGTCTCATCCATCCATGCATCCCTGGCTCATCCATCCATGTATCCCTGGCTCATCCATCTGTGGCATCCATGGCTCATTCATCCACCTGTCCCTGGCTCATCCATCCACCCGTCCCTGGCTCATACATCCGTGCATCCCTGGCTCATCCATCCATGCCTCCCTGGCTCATCCATCCATGCATCCCTGGCTCATCCATCTGTGGCATCCATGGCTCATCCATCCACCTGTCCCTGGCTCATCCATCCACCCGTCCCTGGCTCATCCCGTTTCTGGCTCACCCACCCCTGGCTCACCTGTCCCTGACTCACCCGTCCCTGGCTCACCCGTCCCTGGCACACCCGTCCCTGGCTCACCCAATCCCTGGCTCATCCCTGGCTCACCTATCCCTAGCTCACCCGTCCTTGGCTCACCCATCCCTGGCTCACCCAGTCCCTGGCTCACCCAGTCCCTGGCACACCCATCCATGGCTCACCCAAACCCCTGGCTCACCCGTTCCTCGCTCACACAGTCCCTGGCTCACCCGTCCATTGCTCATCCAGTCCCTGGCTCACCCAGTCCCAGGCTCACCCATCCCTGGCTCACCCGTCCATGGCTCATCCAGTCCCTGGCTCATCCAGTCCCTGGCTCACCCAGTCTCTGGCACAGTCATCCATGGCTCACTCAATCCCTGGCTCACCCGTCCCTGGCTCACCCAGTCCCAGGCTCACCCAGTCCCTGGCCCACCCAGTCCCTGGCTCACCCGTCCATGGCTCTGCCATCCCTGGCTCACCCATGCTCCATCCCTGGCTCATCCATCCATCCCTGGCTCATCCATGCACCATCCCTGGCTCATCTGTCCACACCCATGCTCCATCCCTGGCTCATCCATCCACATCCATGCCACTACAGTGCCCATCAGTGCCTCACAAAAGTGTGATAGGTAGTCAAATTAGATTTGAAATTTCTGTCCCTAGAATGCCTGACGGTGCTCCCTGCATGTTGGGCCTCCGTATGTGGTCAGGCTGTGGAAAAGCCTCACACATGTGGTACAGCCATACTCAGGACAAGTATCAGAATATATTTTGGGGTGTAATTTTTGCTATGTGTTAGAAATATCGTATAAATGGACAACTTTGTGTAAGAAAAAGTATGTTTTCATTTTCTTTCCACATGTTCCCAAAACAATGGAAAAATATGACATTATGCCTCCTAGAATATATGTTGGGGTGTTTACTTTCCAAAATGGGGTAATTGTTGGGGTGTTTCTATTGTCTTAGTGCTCCAGGGCCTTCAAACCTGTGATAGGTAGTCAAGAAATTGTATGCGTAATTTATGCTCCTAGAACACCTTACGGTGCTCCTTGCATGTTGGGCCTCTGTATGTGGCCAGGCTGTGAAAAAGGCTCACACATGTGGTATCACCATAATCGGGAGGAGTAACAGAATGTGTTTTGGGATGTAATTTGTGGTATGCATATGCTGTGTGTGAGAAATAACCTGTTATTATGACAAATTTATGAAAAAAATAAAAATAAAGAATAAAAATCTTCATTTTGCAAAGAATTGTGTGAAAAAATTACAACTTCAGAAAACTCACCATGCCTCTTACTAAGTGAATTGGACTGTCTACTTTCTAAAAAGGGGTTGTTTGAGGGTTATTTGTACTTTCTTGGCTTGTTAGGGTCTCAAGAAATGAGATAGGCCATCAGTATGTCAGGTGTGATCACTATTCAGTGAATGGAACCATAGCTTGTAGACTAACTTTCTCAAAGACCAAATAATATATACTAATTTGGGTTATTTTTTTACCAAAGATAAGTAGCAATATAAATTTTGTCCAAAATTTATGAAGGAAAATTATTAATTTGCAAAATTTTATAACAGAAACAAAGAAAAATGCAATTTTTTCACAAAATGTTTGGTCTTTTTTCATTTATATATATATATATATATATATATATATATATATATATATATATATAACCCAGTGGTGATTAAATGCCACCAAAAGAAATCTCTGTTTGTGTGAAAAGAAGGACAAAAAAAATCATATGGGTGCAGTGTAGTGTGACTGAGTAATTGTCATTCAAAATGTGAGAGCGCTGAAAGCCGAAAATTGGTCTGGTTAGGAAGGGGGTTTAAGTGCCCAGTGGTCAAGTGGTTAATATCCCTTTCCGCAAAAAAAAAATAGTCTTCCCTAGGCCCTCAGCTCAGCTCCTGCTAAGGCTTAGACTGTAACCAAAATATTCTCCAGGCCCACAGCCTTCCTCCTGCTGAGGCCCAGACTGCATCCTTGACTCAGTAATGCTGCCTGCAGGGGCAGCAACCCCAAGAGAACGGGAATCCTCCCTGGAGAGGAAAGAACACTCTGGAATTCCCTCCCAATCATTTGTCACCTCCCCAGCCACTTTCTGGACACCTCCTTTCAGGGATTGGCTGGGGAATGATACATATTCTTACTGGGCAGTTGACTCTCTCTGCCCTATATTCTGGAAACTTCTTCCAGAAGTAGGTGGGAAAAATCAACAAAATTAAAAATCAAATACCACCAAAAGAAAGCTCTGCTTGTGTAAATAAAATTATATAAATTGGATTAGGGTATAGCGTTGCATGACTGAGCAATTGGCAATTAAAGTAGCATAGTGCTGAATAGAAAAAAAATCGTCTGGTCATTAAGGGGGTAAAACCTTCCAGAGGTCAAGTGATTAAGGATATAAAGGGGCAGGCAGTGGTGGCCAGTGAGGATTAGGCAGTCAGAGCCGACTCATGCTGTGAATATTTCATCTTCGTTTCCACATGTATGATCTTCAATAATTCTACATTCTACATTCATACAGTTCCTTGAAAAAGTATTCATACCCCTTGAAAATTTCCACATTTTGTCATGTTACAACCAAAAACGTACATTTATTTCATTGGGATTTTATGTGATAGACCAACACAAAGTGGCACATAATTGTGAAGTGGAAGGAAAATGATAAATGATTGTCAACATTTTTTACAAATAAATATCTGGATAGTGTGGCGTACATTTGTATTCAGCCAAATCTAGTGCAACCAATTGCCTTCAGAAGTCACCTAATTAGTAAATAGAGTCCACCTGTGTGTAATAAAAGTCAATACTTTGTAGAACCACCTTTCCCTGCAATTACAGCTGAGAGTCTTTTTGGGGAAGTCTCCAACAGCTTTGCACATCTAGAGAGGACATTTCTTCCCATTCTTCTTTGCAAAATACCTCAAGCTGTCAGATTGGATGGAGAGCGTCTGTGAGCAGCAATTTTCAAGTCTTACCACAGATTCTCAATTGGATTCAGGTCTGGACTTTGACTGGGCCATTCTAACACATGAATATGCTTTGATCTAAACCATTCCATTGTAGCTCTGGCTGTATGTTTAAGGTTGTTGTCCTACTGGAAGGTGAACCTCCGCCCCAATTTCAATTCTTTTGCAGACTCTAACAGGTTTTCTTCTAAGATTGCTCTGTATTTGGCTCCATCCATCTTCCCATCAACTCTGACCATCTTCCCTGTCCCTGCTGAGGAAAAGCATCCCCACAACATGATGCTGCCACCATCATGTTTCACGGTGGGGATGGTGTGTTCAGGCTGATGTGCAGTGTTAGTTTTCCGCCACACATAGTGTTTTGCTTTTTTTGTTTTGCTCATCTGACCAGAGCACTTTCTTCCGCTGTTTCCTGCTCATGGTTTCTCACAAACTGCAAATAGGACTTCTTATGGATTTCTTTCAACAATGGCTTTCTTCTTGCCACTCTTCCATAAAAGCCAGATTTGTGGAGTGCATGACTGTGGACAGATTCCACCACCTGAGCTGTGGATCTCTGCAGCTCCTCCAGAGTTACCATGGGCCTCTTGGCTGCTTCTCTGATGAATGCTCTCCTTGCCCGGCCTGTCAGTTTAGGTGGACAGCCATGTCTTAGTAGGTTTGCAGTTGTGCCATACTTTCCATTTTCAGATGATGGATTGAACAGTGCTCCATGAGATGTTCAAAGCTTGGGATTTTTTTTTATAACCTAACCTTTAAACTTCTCCACAACTTTATCCCTGACGTCTCTGGTGTTCATGATGCTGTTTGTTCAGGAAGGTTCTCTAACAAACCGCTGAGGGCTTCACATAACAGCTGTATTCACACTGAGATTAAATTACACACTGGTGGACTCTATTTACTAATTAGGTGACTTCTGAAGTCAATTGGTTCCACCAGATTTTAGTTAGGGGTATCAGAATAAAGGAGGCTGAATACAAATGCACTCCACAATTTTCAGATATTTGTAGAAAAAAAAAATGAAAACCATTTATCATTTTCCTTCCACTTCACAATTATGTGCCACTTTGTGTTGGTCTATCACATAAAATACCAAAAAAATAAATTTACGTTTTTTGGTTGTAACATGACAAAATGTGGAAAATGTCAAGGGGTATGAATACTTTTTGAAGGCACTCTATAAGCTTTGATGAAGGGGGATTTGTGAGCCCTGAAATGCGTTGAATATACCTTCTGACCTCTCCTTGGCATCATGATCAATAATCTTTCACTGGACTTATCCTTGATTTGTGGTGCTCTCATCCTTTTATATATGCTAGTCAATATGAGTTTAGCATGCCTTACCAAACAGGCTTGATGAATAAGAGCGGCTGAGTCTGAAAATCACTGAGCAAGGATGATAAATAGACAGTTAGCGGTTTTATATAAACTCCCTTATAACTCCAGCTTGACACTGGGCATACTGAACTGAAACAATGATGCCGGTTCTGTTGGCTGCTTAACAACTTATAAGGTAATACACATATTTTTGTGACCCCCCCTTGACCCTCCGGTGCTATAGGACTGCACAGAAAACAAATTGAAGACCTTCCTTTGACACTTACATACATGAGGGCTCGCTTAATGACGCGGCCGATGTCTCGCCTCCATTCCGGGATGTCGGGGTTGTAATCGTCCAGATTCGGAGAGAAGGACAAGCGGAGCGACTGGAACTGTTCTGGAATGAAGGATTTAGAGAGCGCTGTCAGGGTCATTTAAAGTGGAGCATGGAAATGAGACCGCCATACAGAGGACGCCTCCAAACTTCACTTTATATTTTCAATACGGAGCTGAAACGGGTGTATTTCTTAAAGAAAAAAACTTGCATGGCTGTTCCGCCATTGAGACCGCTGGTACATTTGTTCTTTGTGAATGAGGCAAAATCAAATGTTCTTAGGCTATTTCCTCTACAGGTTGAATGTTCCAGTTGTCTGCATAGAATTCAACTTTTAAAGCAGAACTCTGTGCATAATAAAAATAAATAAATAAGGCGATCTATCGCCTCCTCACCGCCTGTTTTAACCACATTTTTGCCAACAAAAGCACAGCATTTGCATGTATTGCAAGCGGTTGCAGGGTGTTTGCAGCACTTCCCCATTTACTTGACTGTGTAACGCATGGGAGCTCAACCTGTGGCCCTCCAGCTGTTGCCAAACTACAAGTCCCATGAGGCATTGCAAAGCTGACAGTTAAAAGTACGACTCCCAAAGGCAGAGGCATGCTGGAACTTGTAGTTCCACAACAGCTGAAAGGGCCACAGGTTGAGCACCCATTTGGCGGGCCTGCTAAAAACATTGCCGCAGATATGAAGCGAAGTATTGCGGCTGAAGGCATGTAAACACCCCCATCCACTGTCTATTGCAGCTTAAAGTGGGGGAGGGGGTTTAGTAGGTGGCAAAACCACAGCTCAATTGTGCATTTTCACTGGTCACCAACCGCCCATCTACATGAAGCCTAAAGGAGATGCAATCAGATTGTAATGTCTATGTCAGGAGTGCCAAACTCAATTTCATAGCGGGCCGTGTCCGCATTATGGTTGCCCTCAAAGTGCTGGTTGTATCTGTAAGACTAGAAGTCCAGAGCCCCCCACCCCCTTTACATCAGAAGTCAAGAGCCCCCCCCGATAATCAGATATCGAGAGCCAACTCACCATTAGTGGTGAAGAGACCCCCACCCTCCCTTACATAACAGTGCACCCCCCTTACTATGTGCTGCTGCCAGGAAGAAGCTGGGGGCGGAGCTAGGTAGAAGAAAGTTAAGTTCAGGGTCTGTAGGAGGAAAAGAGGAGGGATGGAGTCAGCTGAATGCTGAGATCAGGAGAGGCGGAGATGAGGGTGTGCTGCGGCTGCACAGAGAGGCACAGGATCTGTAGGAGGAGTTCTGTCCTCCTCTCTGCTGCTGACTGCTGAGGCAAGGTTGGGGCAGAAATGAGGGGGTGCCACAGCTGTGGGAGAGGTGTGAGGGGCCAAATGAAATGGATGGTGGGATTCAGACCTTGGGTTTGACACATGTGGTCTGTGGTGAGGTGAAGACTCCCCCCCCCCCCCCAATCCCTCCCAGTCCACAGGGTGACAACACTTTTGTAAAAATTTACAGCAGAGCAAACAGTGTTGTCACCATGTTACAGGAAGTGTAACAATAATGGATCTACCGGCAGGATTAACGGGGGAAGTGGGGGGGGGGTCTCAGAAACACGCTACTTATAGACTACTACTGATTTTCCCCAGAGTCCTGCTTTAAAAGTTGGACTTTAGACAGACTAATGAATAACATTTGACCTGCAGAGGAAATAGCCTTAGGGTATTCAATGTTGTCCCATTCACAGAGAACAAACTAGCTACAGTGGGGCAAAAAAGTATTTAGTCAGCCACCAATTGTGCAAGTTCTCCCACTTAAAAAGATGAGAGAGGCCTGTAATTTTTATCATAGGTACACTTCAACTATGAGAGACAGCATGAGTAAAAAAAATGCAGAAAATCACAATGTCTGATTTTTAAATAATGTATTTGTAAATTATGGTGGAAAGTAAGTATTTGGTCAATAACAAAAACGCAAGATTTCTGGCTCTCACAGACCTGTAACTTCTTCTTTAAGAGGCTCCTCTGTCCTCCGCTCATTACTAGAATTGAGTGAACACTTGGATGTTCGGGTTCGGCGGGTCCGGCCAAACTTCGCGAAAAAGTTCGGGTTCGGTACCGAACTTGACCCCAAACCCCATTGAAGTCAATGGGGACCCAAACTTTCCGGCACAAAAATGGCTGTAAAAAAGTCCTGGCAAGTGCTAGAGGGCTGCAAAAGGAAGTAAAATGGGGGTAAGAGTAGGACTAGTGCCCTACAAAAAAATTGGGATAGGGAAAATAACTGTCCCTTACAGCAACAGAAGGAACCTGACCCTATAGAACTAGGAGATGATTTTAGAACAATAATCTGTCCCTCTAAGCAGTAGACTCTACCTAGTCCAGTCAGATCGTTCTGCAATGCAGGATGAGATGTTATTTGATCTACAATCTGTTCCTAAAAGCAGTAGTAATCTCTACCTAGTCCACAATCAGATCGTTCTGCAATGCAGGATGGTATGTTATTAGATCTGCAATCTGTCCCTCACAGCGCCGGCAGCATCCTCTCCCTATACTAGCCTGAGAGCATGTGACATGCAGCACTAAGTGACTCCAGCTTATAAAGAGGCTGGGTCACAAGATGCACTGGCCAATCACAGCCATGCCATTAGTAGGCATAGCTGTGATGGCTTCTAAGGGCAAACCAGTGAAATGCTTGTTGATTGGCTGTCCTGCAGCTTTTCAAAAGGCGGGATCAAATAACCGAACCCAGAACCCAAACTTTTTTCAAATTTCCGGGTTCGGGTCATGGGTACCCCAAAGTTCGGTAAGGACCCAAACTTTACAGTTCAGGTGTGCTCAACTCTACTCATTACTAGTGTTGAGCGAACCCGGACTGTAACGTTCGGGTCCGTACCGAACTTTTGGGTGTCCGTGGCACGGACCCGGACATTTCAAAAATCGTTCGGGTTCGGTCCGGGTGATCATTACTCATCTCAACTCGTGTGGACTTGACATTTCAAACCCAGGAATGGCTTGAAACCCCATGGGTACTGGGCTTGGGCCTTTAAACTTTTTTCAAACCCAAGACCCAAGCCAATAAACTAGGGCGGAAAACTTTTCGACGTCCTGTCGGTTAGTTGTTCGTAAAGTGACCAAACGGGAATCTTCGGTAGTGTCGATACGGATGATTACCGTACCGACACTAACCGGTCACGTAGAACACTGGGTCGGAGAAATATTCGACCTCAGTGAATCACGACGTACAGTGTACGAGAGTCCGATC
>BLSH010116917.1:536250-549541 GCA_018402905.1 Glandirana rugosa | reverse complement strand
ATGAAATTCCCCCCCCCCCCCCCCAAAAAAAAAAATGCCCACATCCATTATTTTATATCATGATAATTAAAACGAAAATTTAAGTCATATTTGCATGCAACAGCACCTTGTCTATATGCAAAATTATATGACATTCCATTATGTCCAATTCAAAGGGATGGGCTAGGGTAGTATATAGACAGACTAGGGAAGTATATGGATAGGCTAGGGTAGTATATAGACAGGCTAGGGCAGTTTAGGGGCAGGCTAGGGTAGTAAATGGGCATGCTAGGGTAGTATACAGACAGGCTAGGGTAGTATATGGACAGGCTAGGTTAGTATAGGGGCAGGCTAGGGTAGTATATAGACAGGCTAAGGTAGTATATGGACAGGCTAGGGTAGTAAATGGGCACACTAGGGTAATATATAGACAAGATAAGGTAGTATTTGGACAGGCTGGGGTAGTAGACAGGCTAGGGCAGTATAGGGGGGGCTAGGGTAGTATAGGGGTGGGCTAGGGTAGTATAGGGGCAAGCAGAGCGGCCTGGGGGGCAGTTATGACACACAAAACTGCTGGAAAAAAGTCTTGGTCGTCAATTTGCTGGGTAAATAGAAGAGAAGCAGAGGCAACCATTGTTCAATTTGCTGCCCCTCTCAAAGTGCTGCCTGGGTCCAGCGGACCCACTGGGACCCATGGTAGGGCCGGCCCTGGGCAAGTAAGACCCCTTCAGTAGGACTGCACATTGAGATGCAAAGATCTTTAAAGAGAGATCTATCACTGTATCTGTCCAAAACTGGAAAAAATAATTTTGAGTGGCTTAACCCCCCCCCAACTATGGATAGTTAACTTTATGCTGCCTTACACTTTAGTGTTCCTTTTATAATAGACAAATATCTGTATCCCTTTGAATAATGAAATTGACTCAGGTCTCATTTTTACGCTACATATATTACACTTTCTATCAGTTTTTTTTAGGAACTTTCTATTAAACTCATCCATTATCACGCCTGGGTAATGCCGGCTCTTTTCTTTTTAATGCTACGGCAATGCAGTCGGCCTTTTTATATGTTTGCAGCAGAAATAATAAAGGATTTCTGTGCTTGAATGTCAATAGGAAATAATAAGTTGCCAGTTTTAGTATTGGGTAATGCACACGCTTTGCCGAGGAAAAAAATAAAAAAGACAAAAAGGAAAACTCCACTTTTCTTTCTCTTCCCAATGCCATGTATTTTAATTGGAGAGTAGAAAAAAAAGAAAATCTTTATTGAACATAAAAAATTATAGATTTGTTCTCTTGTAATGCTGTATTGATCATACCGGTAACACCTTGCGGCATTTGTTTCTTTGGATTCCTAAAACACAAATGATATTTTGCGAAACAGAGATTTTAGCTTGACCTTTAGCTTCAGCTGAAAGCAAGCATGGAGATAGGGGTCAATTAATACAAAAGGGGGCTTTGTTCATTTTAAAGCTGAACTATGGGAAAACCAGTTAAAATGTTCCTAAACCCAGGATCCTGCATTCACTATAGCTGATCTCCCACAGTACACAGAACATGGAAATTCAATCGTTTTAGTAACTATAAACTGCTAAATACCTTTTCTCATCAACAGTTAGAGCAGTCTTGTGACTTCTATCAGTGTCTGGTTAAAGCTTGTAGGAGGCATTTTCATTCTGCTCTGACTGACCTATGAGGCTGCAGGACCCATCACCCCTCGGTCTGGATAGCGCTGATTGTCCCTGTACTGATTATATGCACCCTGACAATAAAAATTAAAAAAAAAACTCTCTAGCAATACACACTAAAATGAGCATGTGTAGCTTTTCCCCTAGCATTTGTTCTATCAGGAGATGGATTACAAACATAGAAAACAGATGGCAGAAATAGACTTTTATTCATTAACCTTGTTGTCTGACTATAGATCTATGTCAATTCCAAGCATGTTTGAAGCCGTTTACTGTTGACTGTCTCACTACCTCTGTTGGTAGTTTATTCCAATAATCAACTACCCTTCTGGTAAAATAATAATTTCTAAGTTTAATTTTCAACTTTCCTCTAGTTAGAGGTCATGTCCCCGTGTTCTTGATTTTGGTTTCATATTGAAAAGACTGCCCTCCTGAACCTTATTTACCCCCTTGATGTATTTAAAGGTTTCAATCATGTCTCCCCTCTCCCTTCTTTCCTCCAGACTGTACATATTAAGTTCCTGAAGTCGCTCTTGATATGTTTTATCCCCCAAACCTTTCCCCACTTTTGTTACCCGTCTCTGAACTCGTTCTATCTTATCAATATCTTTTTGTAAGTGAGGTCTCCAGAACTGGACACAGTATTCTAAGTGAGGTCTCACTAAAGATCTAAATAGGGAAATCAGGACCTCCTTCCTCCTGCTGGTGATCCCTCTAGTGATAACTAAAGATCAATATAGAGGAATCAGGACCACCTTCCTCCTGCTGGTGATCTCTGTAGTGATATAAAGATGTCTATAGGGGAATCAGGACCTCCTTCCTCCTGCTGGTGATCCCTCTAGTGATAATTAAATATCTATATAGAGGAACCAGGACCTCCTTCCTCCTGCTGGTGATCCCTCTAGTGATGCATCCTAAAATTATATTTGCTTTTCCCACTGCCTGGTCACACTTTTGCTCATTTTGCAATAATCTGAAATAAGCACCCTCAAATATTTTCTTCTCTAGTGCTGGCTAACACTGTGCCCCCAATGCTGTACTCTCTCAGGGGATTCTTTTTTCCCTAGGTGCATTACTTTATACTTAGAAATATTGAACTGCAATCTCTACTGCGTTAACCAATCTTCCAGCAATGCCAAATTATGTTCCATGTTACAGACACCTCCGGGGATATCAACCCAATTACACACCTTTGTGTCATCAGCAAAAAGACATACAGTACCTTGCCCAACAAACCTTTAGTTATATTGGAGGCCATGGGGACAGTGGAAGAAGTGGAGGATCAGAGAAGACAGGAACAAACAGCATTTTTACACAATGCAGAGGATTAACACCTTAGGTTCCACAGTGAATATAACAAGCATGTGTTACTGCATACATAGACTGATTTTACTACTGTGGGTTTAGTAACACTTTAAATATACAAATTAATTACACATAAGCTTCAACCTACCAAAAGATTTCTATTTTTGTCCATCCAGTCCTGGGATTTCCATAGCTATGCCACACAGCACAACCCTAGCCGGCAGGGAGGGAAGAAGACCTAATTTTTCTCTGCTGCGGTTAAGTAACACAAATGGGTTTTGTCCCTCCTCCAACCTGTGATTGGGCATGAGTGTGCATTAGTGCACAAAGCAAGGTCCATAAAGACATGGATGAGTGAGTTTGGGGTGGGGTTTGGTGTGGAGGAACCTCAACCCGATAGAACACCTTTGGGATGAGACCAGTGGAAGTGAGCCAGGCCTTCTCGTCCAACATCAGTGCCTGACCACACAAATGCCCTTCTGGAAGAATGGTCAAACATTCCCATAGACACACTCCTAAACCTTGAGGACAGCCTTCCCAGAAGAGTTGAAACTGTTATAGCTGCAAAGGGAGGGCCAGCTCAATATTGAACTCTATGGACTAAAGCCCCGTACACGGTCGTATGAAAACAGTCGTACAACCGGTTGTTGTATGATCATCCGACTGTTAGTACGTGCGATTAGAACAGCCGGTGTGGGACGGTCGTATAACAGAAGTTGGTAGAGCAGACTAGAAAACTTTGGTTGTACAACAAGCGGTCATACGACTGCTGTACCGTCTGTACAGAGAAGTTGGTCCAACAAGTTGTATGTGCAAAAGCTCAGAAGTCAGGAACACCTGGAAGTGTCCGTTCTGGGAAACCTACTTTCCTAATTCACAAATCACATTCACCTGAATTTCCTCTTTATACGATCGTAACATGTCACCACGTTATGCTTGGTCGTACGATCGCTTAGTGCACGTCAGTATGTGAGCCACAACAGCCGACATACGATTATCACCGTATCATCGTGTGTACGAGGCTTAAGACTGGGATGCCATTAAAGTTCATGCATGTAAAGGCAGGTGTCCCAATACTTTTGACAATGTAGTGTATTTTAGAAAGCTCTCGTGAACTCTATAATGTTTTCAGTTCTTACCACTCCCATTATTTACCTTTCTGCCATTTATTATGTTTCTGTTGCTTTGATCCCATTTCTGCACCTTGACATTTCTAAATGTGGCACATTATGTTCTGTTTACACAAATGGGAATCTATTTTCATCTTCACATTAATCTCCCTTTGTCCTCCACACAACCAGTTGTCTTTAGCTGTGATTTCCATGTACTGTAATTGGACATTGATTGGGGAATCTTGTTAAATTGTAACAGCTGCGAGAACATCCTGTTTTCAATTAAAGGAAACATTTCCTGAAGGCTTCCAATACTGACTTCTCATTCTGCAAATGCCAGCTGCCTGGCCGTCACGCTGACCCTCTTGCTTCATTACTATTAGTCCCTAACCTAGAACAAGAACACAAATAAGGACATCTGACTTTAACCCTTCTCTGGCAGTCATCTGTTTATTATACATATGACCCCTTTGAGCATCAGGAGCTGACACTTTCTGCAGCTACTCACCTTCAATATGGGCTATCACTTTCAGCTGACGTCGCCACTGATGTTTGAGAAGCAATTAGGCTGGATTCACACCTATGCATTTTTAGTGCTTTTTTGCATTTTACAGATTTGCACTGCAGTCCATTTAACATGGATTCCTATGGAACATATTCTGTAGTGCAAATCTGCAAAATGCAAAAAGCACTAAAAATGCATAGGCGTGAATCCAGCCTTAGAGTGGTTTCCGATCACTTTGTGGCTGTGACATAAGGATCACATGCATGGAGGCTTTACTAAGAAAATGAGCCTTCAGGCCACAGATGAACACCGCCAACTTCAAGCTACAGTAGGATCTGCAGTGCCATTTATTTAAAGTGGTTGTCAACCCTGGACAACCACTTTAACCTACAGGTATACCTATAATAAGGCTTACCTGTAGGTTCCCTGCATATCTCCCAAACCTGCACGGTTTAGGAGATTTACAGTGTAGTTGCATGTGCCGATGTCATACGGCACATGTACAGTGAAGGCCTCCGTGCCGTTTCTTTACTGAGATCATGCCGCGGTTGGCAGCTCCCGTGCGCACATGCAAGAGTGACGTCACGTGACTCCGGCCTATCACAGAGCCGGAATCTGTGGCCCCGGGAGGAAGATGGAAGGCGGTCTGGAGTGGGGACATTGTGGGACATTGCGGGCTTCCAATGCAGGTAAGTGCCACATAATGGGCTATGCGATGCATACTAGCCCATTATGCTTTTACATTGCAGGATAATAAAGAGGAAGGAAACCCCATCAGGGTTTACTTCCTCCTTAATAGTATAATTGTCAGATACAAATATCTTATTAAAAATGATATTCCATTAATTTTAAAATGACAAAAATCAGCCGATAGTAGAAAAAAACAACAAATAAAGGTTTTTATTCAAACAAAAAATAAGCCTTATTTTTTCTTAATAAAATATGAAAACTATTGGGGTATGCAACTCATAGTCACAGAAGAATCATAAAGTTAACCAAAGCATGTTGCTGAATTTGGCCTGGGCATCTAGGCATTAGTTACTTCTGCCCAGTTACAAAAGGGTCCATTTGATATTTCCGCCTATAGATTCCTAGTTAGTGACTTTTAATACACTGAAGCAAGAAGTTCAAGATAACCCAGCAACCAGTGTTTTCAAGAGGGTAATGTTATTCTCAGGAGTAGTTTACTATGTAGTAGTATTATATATAGCAACCAAACCAGTTGTTAATGTACTGTGTGCTTTGTCTATTCTGAGACCTTAGTAATTGTAGTCAGATTTTTCTTCATGCCTTTTATTTATTTTTTGTTCTTATGTAGCACTACCCCCATAGGAGCAGCTAAGTAAATGCCAGGATCCTTTTTCCAGTAATTTCCTCTAACACAGTTCTGAGCACTCTCCTCAAGCTTGTTAAGCAGTCCAGGGGTATGTTTTTTGATGCTGTAATGAACACTTGGATAGGTACTGGCTAATGGTAGGATACTCCAATAATCGTTATTCATGATTTGAGGACACTGAACTTTCTTTTCCAGAACTGTGAGCCAATTCATTGCACAAGTAAAGGAGGGACTGAGCATTGTAGTAGCTAGAGTTGAGCGAACCCGAACTGTACCGATCTTTGGGGTGTCCGTGACCCGGACCTGAACCCAGACATTTGAAAAAAAGTTTGGGTTCGGGGTTCGGGTATTTGATCCCGCCTGTTGAATAGCTGCAGGCAGCCAATCAACAAGCGTTTCACTGGTTTGCCCTTAGAAGCCATCACAGCCATGCCTACTAATGGCATGGCTGTGATTGGCCAGTGCATCATGTGACCCAGCCTCTTTATAAGCTGGAGTCACTCTGGCTAGTGTAGGGAGAGGATGCTGCCGGCGCTGTGAGGGACAGATTGCAGATATAATAACAACTCATCCTGCATTACAGAACGATCTGATTGTGGACTAGGTAGAGATTACTACTACTACTGCTTTGAGGGACAGATTGCAGATCTCATCCTGCATTACAGAATGATCTGATTGTGGACTTGGTAGAGATTATTACTGCTACTGCTTTTAGGGACAGATTGAAGATCTAATAACATCTCATCCTGCATTACAGAATGATCTGACTGGACTAGGTAGAGTCTACTGCTTAGAGGGACAGATCATTGTTCTAAAATCATCTCCTAGTTCTATAGGGTCAGGTTCCCGCTGTTGCTGTAAGGGACAGATTATTGTTGTTCTAAAATCATCACCTACTCCTATAGGGTCAGGTTCCTGCTGTTGTTGTAAGGGACAGATTATTGTTCTAAAATCATTGCCTACTCCTATAGGGTCAGGTTCCTGCTGTTGCTGTAAGGGACAGATTATTGTTCTAAAATCATCATCTAGTGCTATAGGGAGAGGTTCCTGCTGTTGCTGTAAGGGACACATTATTGTTCTAAAATCATCGCCTACTGCTATAGGGTCAGGTTCCTGCTAATGCTGTAAGGGACAGATTATTATTCTAAAATCATCGCCTACTCCTATAGGGTCAGGTTCCTGCCTCAATATTTTGGGGGCTACCCCAATTAGAAAAAAAAAAACAAACAAACAACAAAAAGTGTTGGCTACCTCCTCCTCCTCCACCACCGCCACTTCTACCTACACTGCCACGGTCACGGCCTAGTCAACCTCTAGGCTCCTACTCCACATCCACCCCCCCTTCCCATTTTTATTTTTTTTATTTGATTTTAAGTTATTTTCCCTATCCCCATTTTTTTGTAGGGCACTTGTCCTACTCTTACCCCCATTTTACTTCCTTTTGCAGCCCTCTAGCACTTGCCAGGACTTTTTTACAGCCATTTTTGTGCCGAAAAATTTGGGTCCCCATTGACTTCAATGGGGTTCGGGGTCAAGTTCGGTACAAAACCCAAACTTTTTCGCGAACCCGAACATCCAGGTGTTCGCTCAACTCTAGTAGTAGCAACTTGAGGAGATTAATCTTCCTCTTCGGACATCTGAGCAAAGTCCATTCACTAAGAATCAAATAGACTGAGCTCTTCAGGATAATGTCCCCTATAAACACACTGACTCTAGCATAAGAGGGATGGCAGCAGCATACAGTCTCTGGGATCTTTCTCACCAGTCTGCACTCACTAATGTCCTTGAATAATTGATTGTCTCCTTCCAATATCCTCCAGACACTTTCACCCTATGATATCAGACTAGATCCTCAGACACCGGCCCCTCAGTCAACTTCAGCAACTCTCAGCAAAGTTGGCCTCCGGCTAGCCCAACTAGGGCCTTGACAACACACAGGCACATGACAGAATGGCTTAGGGAACTAACAGCTCCCTAGGCTGTGATCTCCTTCTCAGGGAAAAAAAAAAACCCTCAGCTCTCTGTCTTAGAGTATTTATACACACTCCCAGTCACCATCTAGGCCCCATGGGGATTGGCCAGTGCTGCATAAATCTTAAGCTGCTGATTAGACTTTTCCTGCCCACTAACTTCCAGAACTTTTCTGGACCAACCAGGGGGAAGCAGTCAATCCTGCAGCCACTAAAACACAGAACAGGCCAGAATAATCAAACACAGCCACACCTATTACAGTGAACCAAACTAAATTTCCCTAACAATGAAATACAGCTCTATTGGATACAGTGAGTCAGAATCAAACCTACCTAATTCTAGCACCTACCTAAGAGGGTGCTACATTTACAAGAAACAAAGCATGTGTGTCCCATGATGTGCATGCCAAAGCAATAAATAAACCTAGAGATTGATCAAACATTTTTAGCAAGCCTTACCCATATCACCCAGATCTACAATGGGTTTACTTTAAACTCTTGATGTCCTCACTCTTTGCTTTATTATTTCCAAGCATGGGTCTCCATGCTGGGAAAACATTAATCTACATATCTCATGACAGCTGTGGTCTGAACTAATGATTGGGAACCAGTTGATGAATCATCTGATCATCATTATAGCTAATAATGGTGCCCATATGCAGGCTGACCATGATGAGTTTAAGACTACTATATTTGTAGCGCCCCCATAATGTAGGCGTTTTTTGTGAGATAGGGTTCGTTTGCAGGAAAGGTAGAATTTAGTCAGGTCTGACTGTAGGAGCAGGCTCAGGGTTTGGGGAGTGGCTTGGGTAGAACTGGGGCAGTCCAACAGATGATGTCACCAAACCCTCCTACCTTCTTCTGGGAAGCACTGTAACTTTCCAGAATGAAGGTGGGACAAGAGGTGTGATTATTTGGAGTGTCATGGGAAGCCCTGACCAATCCCCAACCTGGATTGGCAGGGGGCAGGCCTTCTCATATACTCTGGGCTGGGTCAGTCTGGGAGGAGTTGTTGGGAGTGGAAGTCTGAAGATGTAGCAGAGGGTGCTGTGGAGGCCTCTACCCGGGAGGAAGCCCCCAGTCTGGGGGGGGGTGACCTTGAGGCGTGGAGGTACGGGTGCAGCCAGGAGTGGAGGTGATTCCTGGAGTTCCACAAGGTAACAGGAGAGCAGCAGAGGTGCTACTGAGAGATTTTAAGGGGTTCAACTGGAGTCGGTGAGTGACAGACCCTGGGAGCTGGAAGAGAAAGTGCTGGAGCAGGCTGGGAGAGGAATAGTGGACAGTCTGTGGAAGTCTTGGGAGCCAGTCAGGGGACGGAGTGTCACTGTGAGGAAAGCAGGTCCATGTGGTGGCCTGGAAGCGGGATGGGCTGGAAGTTGTAGTCCATCAAAGGCCCAGCTAGCACCCAAGTAATTTGCTACATATTCAGGGGCCCGTGATCCCTGGTCTGTAATGGGTTGCCCTGAGCTCCTGCTGACAGAGTGCAGGCCTCACCATGTGCTAGCTGCGGTGAAGAGAAAGGAGTGGAGGGGCTTGATACATTTTCTTTCCTACTGGGAAACAAGTGATGTGCTGGAGAGTAGTGAAGGAGCAATAGTCTGCAAGTACAGTGCTGGAGAGAGAATTGCAAGGATAAACAGTCAGCAAGCTGAGAGCTGGAGAGAGTTGTGAGGAGTAATAGTCTGCAGAAGGACAGTCTGCAGGGCAAATGTGCATATACAGGACTGTATATGGAGGTTGTGTACAATAATTTCTGAGGCATCCCACAGTCACCCCTTTTCCCCATCCAAGTTATTTCCCCTAAATAAAACAACAAAAACAAGAGCCGGCCTGGTCAGTGCCTAAGGATGGGTGAGATGTGGTGGGGTTAAGGGCAGCTATCAGGTGAACCACAACTAATGGTACTCCCAAGGGAGCACATGGCTACACATTTCTCTGTGGGTAACTAAGGGGGAAAGCCTCATAATTTTAGGGGCAAGTAAGTACTAATTCTATTCTTTACAGGCTAGTGGTTATTGGTGTTTTTTAAATGTGTTCTTGTACCAGAGTGTCCTTAGAATGGAAAATTTTGTCAGCTATCTCTGCGGCTTTGTTTCCAACTTTTTATTTCTTCCAGCAAATTTTACCTAATTTAGAAGAAATGTATCCGATTTGCAGTTATTTCAACAATCCCTATTTATGAAATTTAACAATTTCATGGCAGAGACCTTTAGCTGCTGCTTAAAATGAAAGTGAAAGGGAGCCTTGACTGATGGAAGCAGGTAACCAATCACCACTGACCTTAAGACCTTCAGGCTTTAGAGTAGTTGACCACTCACCACTTTATTAGGATGGTCATCACAGCTTTAGTGGCAGTTGATTTTTGCCAGTCTTTAAAATTGTTTTAAATGGTCTTTGCCCTCAAGTAGGTTTTGGGTTAGGCTAATACAGGGTTCACTAAATGGCAGACTATGGTCCGTACCCAGACCAAGACACAGTCCTGTCTGGACCACAGCCATGCCACTTATCAGCCTGGGTGTGTTCTCTCTCGGCTATCCTGCCTGGGGGCGGGAGGTGCTGCAGATCGGGACAGAGAGCGGGAGTCTTTTTATATTAACAAGCCAGTAATCGCACGCTTCCTAACATAATAAGTTGGGCAGCTACCAGCCTCTATCCTAATCGGCAGCACCTCCCGCCCCTGCCTACTATGAGCATGAGAGTGCAGCCAGGCGGGGGACTCAAGAGAGAACACCCAGCTGCTATGTGCTTATGTCCTGGTAGGGCTTTGCAGGGGAAGCTGCATATTAAAGGGTGACTATGAAGTAAAGGAGAGAGGGGTATATGACTGCAAACACTGTGATGTGAAGGGGCATGGTAATGTGTAAAGGGGGCATGGCAATGTGTAAAGGGAGCATTGTGATGTGTAAAGGGGGCATTGTGATGTGTAAAGGGGGCACGGTGATATGTAAAGCGGGCACTGTAATGTGTAACAGGGGCACTGTGAATTGAAGGGGAACTGAGGACACTGTTTGACTGCTTTAAAGGGGGGCTGTGATGTAAAGGGGTCTGTGATGTAAAGGGAGGGGACTGTGATGTCAAGGGGAGATGATGTGAAAGGGGGCTGATGATTGAAGGGGGCTGAGGACAGTGATGTAAAGAGGGCGCTACGATGTGAAAGGTATTTTGAAGACGCTGATGTACAGGAGGGACTGTAATATAAAGAGGCCTGTGATGTGTTATAGAGCAAACATGAGATTTGGACATCTGCTGGAAGAAAATTTTACCAACTGGACCTCTGAAAATTTTAATTCAAGACCCCTGGTCTAATGAATAGTAACTGTTCAGGTGTGCTCACTGTACTACCATGACTAGAACAGGTTGTTATAGTGTTGGAAACTCAGAAATGCTGTGGCTTTCATCTTTTTTTTGCAAATCAGTCCGTGTCATCTTTGAGCAACATTTCTTGATGGTCTGAGGACAGGGTACGTACCTCCTCTAGCTGCAGTACAAACGTTACATTGTGACCTTGTTCTGCTATTAACTTTCCATCCACTGTAGTGATACGGAGGCCATGGGGCGCTTTCCCCGGACACTGCTGCGGCTTTGCCGTGTACTGTTCCCGGACTCCATCTGTGCAGTTGTTAGACACGACCTTCCTGTAACTGTAATACAACATGTTTAACGTGACTGATCAATAAAGTCTGAGGGGAAGATGCAAAGAGTAGAAAGCCTATTGTAACCACATCATACACCGGCTGAGTGTACAACCTGCTTTAGATCTACCAGCAACTATGTAGTATGAGTACCTTCTTGAATGGATACATATTGAATGCACTGTTATAGTAGGCCTTTACATGACATAGTTTTGATCAATGTAGAGACAACTATATAGAGATTGTACCATTAGAATGTAATGTGTACTGACAGCTTTATATAATTATTTGCATTTTATACCACATTATCTTTTATCACATTCACATTTATAAAGGACATTCCTTGACCCACATTTGCATTTGATAGATCAAACATCATTCACTAACACATACCAACATTTGAACATTTCATCCTTTTGATGTGAATTCCAGGCCTTTGCATCAATAGCCTTAGTCATAACAAGGCCAGTTTTTATATTAGCCACCTACCAATGCTCGCCATGATTAAAATGCTCCATATAATTCACTCTCTCACCTAAGTCCGGATTTCCTGCACACACGGCAATAAATTGTGGCACTGCAAATTAAAATTGTACCAAGAGATCCAATTTACATACACTCATGTTCACCACACGTCACAAAATATTGGAAAACAGAAACAGTCACATCCGCTGTTTGGTCATCATACATACCCGGTGCTGTTCAGGTAGCTTTGGCCAAGGCTGCAGTCCTTTGACAGCGAGGATGGGTTATACCAGAAGGCAGGGAGACACTGGCCATTGCTGTGACGCTCATAGCCATAATCACTAAAAACATTAAAGAGGAGGAGCAAGAGTCATGCTTTGTTAGTAGAGTGCAGCATATAATTACAAATCTGCTACCAGTGTTGGTCATAATATGTGGTCATCATGACAATGTTCACAGAGGCCTTCCAAAAGGTGGTCATTACCTGTGTATCCAACCACAGCTGCATTAGACTTCATGTGCGATGGAATGGGAGATGGATCTAGAAGTAGACTTACCTGTCAAATGAAACCCTCCAGCGCTGTGCTGTCACCGCTCCAACTGGTCTTAGGTGCTTCTATCTTTGCCCTGTCTTCCTTCCGAGTTCGTTCTCCCTGGCCACTTGAATGGCAGGGCTTCAATGATGTCTCTCCCACCTATGCACTCAGGAGTCACTTCATCATGGCACAGAGTGGTGCCGTAAATCTGGTCTGAGCTGCACATGCGTGGCTCAGATTACAACACTGCTGACAGGCCAGGAGAGGCATTTATGACCAAGGAGAACTCAACGGTTTCAAAGTTTGAATTTAATACCACTATAACCTATGACCTAACCTAAGCCGGGCTTGCTGTTTAGTTGTCTCTTATGGGTAAATGCTGTGATACAGCCTATACACCAATAAAGGAAGCACTCAACACTACTGTAATACTTGATTAATAATAATAATAATAATTAGTATTAGTAGTAGTAGTAGTAATAATAGTAGTAATGGTATTTTAGTATGGTTATTGTTATTATTATCAGCATCAACATGTATTACTTTTAATACCTACAAACTTCCAGTGACCATTGTCTCAAAGTGGGTTAAATTATTGGCAGTATGTCTCTCTTATCTATTCCTATTCCTATTTCTATCTATCTATCTATCTATCTATCTATCTATCTATCTATCTATCTATCTATCTATCTATCTATCATTAAAAAGAAACCGTAAAAAAACAACCCCCCACAAAAAAATGTATATATATATATATACTCACG
>BLSH010116917.1:509797-522986 GCA_018402905.1 Glandirana rugosa | reverse complement strand
GGTCCGATCATTCCTAGATGAACAGTTTCCTGGAAAGTGGATTGGTCATCATGGGCCAGTTGAATGGCCCCCAAGGTCTCCCGATCTGACCCCCTTAGACTTTTATCTTTGGGGTCATCTGAAGGCAATTGTCTATGCTGTGAAGATACGAGATGTGCAGCACCTGAAACTACAGATACTGGAAGCCTGTGCTAGCATTTCTCCTGCGGTGTTGCTATCAGTGTGTGAAGAGTGGGAGAAGAGGGTTGCATTGACAATCCAACACAATGGGCAGCACATTGAACACATTTTATAAGTGGTCAGAAACTTGTAAATAACTCATGAAAGAATAAAGTTACGTTAAAACCAAGCACACCATTGTTTTTCTTGTGAAATTCCCAATAAGTTTGATGTGTCACATGACCCTCTTCCTATTGAAAAAACAAAAGTTGGATTCAAAATGGCCGACTTCAAAATGGCCAACATGGTCACCATCCATCTTGAAAAGTTTCCCCCCTCACATATACTAATGTGCCACAAACAGGAAGTTAATATCACCAACCATTCCCATTGTATTAAGGTGTATCCATATAACTGGCCCATCCTGTATATACTTACATTGTACATTGTGGTAGAGGTTGTGATGTCATTGCCCATCCTCTCCATCCTGTCCCATCAGAGAACATTTTGCATACACTGAGAAAAATACAAGGCATTTTCTGAATGGCAGTTGTGCCGAGCAAGCGACCCCGGTGGTTATTATGGAGAAGGGCAGATACTTGGCACAGCAGCTGTAAGATTGCAGCCATCACTATAGTAGCTTGGGCTACCACAGTGATTTACAGCTTCCATAAAGGCCAAATAGGCCACAGAGGCTGATCAGGTATCATATATGCATACTTACAGGTACATTGTGCCAAGCTGGCCCAATGTAAGTACACAGAATATTTAATTCCTGGAGTTCAGCTTTATTGGTGTCACTGGTTCCCGCAATGTGTTGAAAGTGTCAGTTAGTGTCCAATTGTCTGCTGCAATATCGCAGTCCCGCTATAAGTCGCTGATCACTGCCATTTCTAGTATAAAAAAAATTCCAGTATATATCCCATAGGTTGTAGACGCTATACCATTTGCGTAAACAAATCAATACACACTTATTGGGACTTTTTTGCCAAAAATATGTAGCAGAATACATATTGGCCTAAATTGTTTATTGGATAGGTTTGATAGCAGAAAGTAAAAAATATTGTTTTTTTTTTTTAAATTGTCAGGTTTTTTTATTTATAGATCAAAAAATAAAAAATGAAGAGGTGATCAAATACCACCAAAAGAAATCTCTATTTGAGGGAAAAAAATTAAATCAATTTTATCTGGGTACAGCATCAAAGTGGCCTGGTCAGGAAGGGGGGGGGCGGTAAATCTTCCAGAGGTCAAGTGGTTAAATAAAGCCTTTTATTGCATACTTTATGTTAGAGCCAGTGATGTAATTGCTCGGAGTTTGTGCTTCTCTATGCAATGCAGGCAGATCATGGCTGGTGGGAGGGGCCAGCCGGAACGATGGCAGGCTGACACAGGCTCTCCACAGAGGGAGAGCATGACTGTCAGGTCCCTGAGGGGGATCTCTCCCCCTCCCTTTCCTCCTTGGACACTGACCTTGTTAATGTGAGCTTGGCTCACACAGGCATCCGCCCGCTCTCTGCTCTGTCCCCTGTGCTCCTATTGGCAGGAGGAGAGGAGCCAATCAGAGAAGCCAATTAAATGAGCCAATCAGAGGGACTGTAACAAGGCGCAGGAGCAGCTGCAATGGATTCTGGGATATGTAGTCACCTTACAAAATGGCCCCATAGTCTTGTATGGGGGCAGGAACTACAAAGCCCATAATGCTCTGGAAGGAAAGAACCAACGACTCCATCTTACTGATCTGAGGGAAGTCAGTCACCAGGAGGCAGGAGAAGGGACTGGGCCGAGGGGAGAGGTGCTGCCTCCCAGGTTAGTTCACCGCATCATTCCAGTTGTCCACAGCCGGTCAGGACATCCAGCCTGAGAGAGGGATTCCAGGTGCATATGCAGGTGCACCTGCACCAACGGTGTGAAGTGTTTCTAGTGTAAGGTGACCAGTCGGGTTATTAGAATAGCCTGCCTGTTCCAGGATGATTTTTGGGCCTTGACCGCAGGATTTGGGGAAAGGGCACTTGCCCATCTGCAGGAAGCAAGGACACAGCACATAGACAGAGTTGCCTCACTTTTGCCTACACTTACTGGAACCTGGGTCTTGTTAAGGGCCTGTTAAGCAGTCACAGTGTTTGCCTTGTTATCCAGATACTGTCAGCATAACATGGATACACTTTGTTTAGCAAGAATTTAAGTGCACCAACTAATTGGCTAGCTGAAGATCCAAGGCCTCATCTTTCTTCAAAGGGACTGAAGTTACTGGTGCCATATGGGCACGCACACACACATACTCAGGGTGCTGTATATGTAGTGGGTGTGCGGGACAGTTTACCTTGGGGGCTGATCCATTGAATGTAGAACTGGGCACAGTGTTTGTAGTTGGGCCTGTGGTGCCAGGGGACAGAAGAGAGAGGACTGACATAAGAGAAGGTCAATCTTCTGCTCTCCTCCTGCCTGGACTCATAGAGCTAATTTAAGTAGAGGTAACCAATCCGATATAGACTGCCATATTGTGATTTATTGCTATTAAAATGTTGCCTCTGCTCTTGGGCTTGTTCTCAGGTTTGGAATCCCCTGAAAGCAGCCTGAATACAGTATTAAGCTATATTGCTCTTGAACTCAGTTATTGCTCTCCAGTTACTTGAATATATACTGTTACTGTCTGTTACTCTTGTCCACAGAAATATTGCATTAAAGACAATTTCTGTGTTTTATCATAATGTGTGTGTTTCTCATTGGTCTTTGCACTTACACTATTGCAAGGTGTGTCAGAGGGGCTGAGGCTGTTTTTAGGGTGGAAAGGCAGAGTACGGAACCAAACATACTTAAGCGGCTCTTCTGGGGGTAGCGCTACACAAATATCAAAATGCTTTGATAGATGGATGTCAGTCTGGAGGAATGTGTGTCCCTAGACAGGTTGCATGTGCATGTAGACCACCCACATGTGGTGCTGAGCCTCCGTAATTGAAAGAACTGAATCCTGAATGAAAGAGGAGGGCCAGGTACAGTCAGGTTGGGGGAGGAAAAACTAGATAATGGTGGACATCCTTCAGCCTAGGGTCCTGAATGAAAGAGGAGGGCCAGGTACAGTCAGGTTGGGGGAGGAAAAACTAGATAATGGTGGACATCCTCCAGCCTAGGGTCCTGAATGAAAGAGGAGGGCCAGGTACAGTCAGGTTGGGGGAGGAAAAACTAGATAATGGTGGACATCCTCCAGCCTAGGGTCCTGAATGAAAGAGGAGGGCCAGGTACAGTCAGGTTGGGGGAGGAAAAACTAGATAATGGTGGACATCCTCCAGCCTAGGGTCCTGAATGAAAGAGGAGGGCCAGGTACAGTCAGGTTGGGGGAGGAAAAACTAGATAATGGTGGACATCCTTCAGCCTAGGGTCCTGAATGAAAGAGGAGGGCCAGGTACAGTCAGGTTGGGGGAGGAAAAACTAGATAATGGTGGACATCCTCCAGCCTAGGGTGGCCACATTTCCAAACTGCCATTCAGGGACACCCCCCTCCCCTTCCCAAAAATCAGCTTGTGCTCTAACGAATCACAGCACAGCCTAGGCGGCGGGTGCGTGCTCTACCCAGAAGCACTGATCACACCCCCAAAAGAGGCCACCGTATGGCCACTATACTCACTGACAGTACTTGTCCTGGCTGGCTGATACCCATTTTACCTTGATCCAATGCTGGCTCTGCACTGCCTCTCCAAATATTCCCAGCCAGGACAAGTATTGTCAGTCAGTAAAGTGGCGATGTGGCAGCCTTTTTTAGGGCATCAGCTCGGCCCGGGTGGGTGGCTGTGTCAGTTTCATTTCGGGACACTGTATTGTCCTAGAATGAAGGTACCCGGGACAGACCTGCAAAATGCGGGACTGTCCCGGGCAATCCAGGACATGTGGTCAACCTACTCCAGCCAGGAAATGAGGAGGGCTCTATCTGACTTGCTGCAGCTTCTAATGCACATTGTGAGAAGCTCACAGTAAGCAATTTTAGTTCAGAAGAGGAGCCGGTACAACTGTGCAAGGGAAGACTAGAGGTCACCTTTATGTCACCACCTGGCTGTTGAGAACATCAGGACTGTACTTTCTATACATGGAACAGACAAAGTCCTGAACAAGGAATATAATACCACAACATGAAGCATTGAATTTGAGGCTCTCCTACTCACCACTCAAAGTCTGCCTCAGTACAGACACACGGTTCGGAAGACATGGCCCCAGCATACCTCCCCTGCATGCATTTCCTCTCTGATCTCCTCTTCATGTAAGTCCTCTTGGCACCCATGATGCACGCTTCTCCCTGAATGCAAGAGAACCCAAAATGACTTTAAAACTTTGAAAAAAACTTGTTGTCAATGAACAAAAATATTCATTTTTCAAGACTTTTATCTGTAGGCACACCCACACTTCTGTACATTTTTTGATTGCCGCAATCAGAGATTGTACATTTTACATGTTTAAACAAAATGTAATTTTTCTGCATTGCATTGAACTGCATCAGATTATTATTTTTCATTAGTATGTGGACATCTATTGGCAGTTTCTGGCTACTACAGTTTGCTTACCTATGTGATTTTATTATCTTCCTCTGCCCTCCCCACCTGTTTAGTGCTAGTTAGTTTAGTTCTGGCTAAACCCTTACCACCTTCTATATTCCCTGTGTTATTTATCTGAAGAGACAGGGCTCAGGAAAGTCACTGTTTTCTTATACTTATGAAGACTTGAAAAACTCCCTTTTTTATGGAGTTAGCTGAAGTAATGAGCAGTTTACACCATAAATCGCACAGGAATGTGCAGTGCATTCATGTGCGATTCACATGTGATCTGGTTGCAGTGTGATTATGATGATTATGCTCTGGTGATGATTATGCTTTAGCAGAGACTCATGGGATGAGGCCATTTTCAAGTTTACACCTTAGGTTGGCTGGACAGAACTGTGGTACTTCTTTGATTTTATACAATCATTGCTTCAGATGAGCACCTTTGATTGCCTGCATCATTTTACCTGGTGACTGCATGAGTTTGGCTTCCCCAGCTTGAGCAACGTTTGTGATTTAGCACCATGGCCCTAAAATTGTGTTATACACAACTTCTGTGTCTTATTGAAGAGTTAAGCTGCCTGTGGATAGTGCTAAGTCAGGTGGTGACCATGCTTTCTGGACAGACTGGGGTTGATTTACTAAAACTGGAGAGTGAAAAATATGGTGGAAGGTAAACCTTCTTTCCATTGACAACTTTCTGGCAGCAGATTTTCCTCAAGAATTTGATGGTATTTTTTCCCATCCATTTTTCCTTCTATCCTGACAAGTGCTTCAGTCCCTGCTGCAGAGAAACACCCCCATAACAAGATATTACCACCTCCGTGCTTTACAGTAGGAATGGTGTTATTTGAATGGTGAGCTGTAATGGATTTCTGCCAGACACATAATTTGGGGTTGAGGCCAAATAATTAAATTTTAGTCTCATCTGACCACCTTAAACGCACACCTTGATGATTCAAAGGCCACGTGGAAAAAGGTGTTATGATCAGATACTGCTAAAATTTAATTATTAGGCCTCAACACCAAATGATATGTCTGGCGGAAATCCAATACAGCTCACCATGCAAATAGCACCATTCCTACAGTAAAGCATTGAGGTGGTAATATCCTGTTATGGGGGGTTGATAATATTCTGTTATGGGGGTGTTTCTCTGCAGCAGGGACTGGAACACTTGTCAGGATAGAAGGGAAAATGGATGGGGCAAAATACCACCAAATTCTTAAGCAAAATCTGCTGCCCTCTGCCAGAAAGTTGTCAACGGGAAGAAGGTTTACCTTCCAACATGACAATGACCCAAAGCACTCAGCAACAATGACCACACAGTGGTTAAAGGAGAACAAGGTGAATGTCCTTGCACGGCCTAGTCAGAGTCCAGACTTAAACCTTATTGAAAATCTGTGGAATAACTTGAAAACTGCAGTCCACTCACGGTCACCATCAAATTTAACTGAACTTAAGCAGTTCTGCAAAGAAGAGTGGGGAAATCTTGCAAAGTCTAGATGTGCAGAGTTAATAGAGACATATCCCAACAGACTAAGGCTGGGATTAAAGCAAAATGTGGTCCAAATCAGTGATTTTTTTAATTGTTTTTATTTTTTCTGACATGTTGGTGTTATACCTTTCACTTGGATGTTATAGGTTGCACTGAGTAAATGCAGCTGGATTAAACAAAAAACGTGTTTGTCTTAATTTCAGGCTGCAAAGCAACAAAATGTGATTATTATAAAGGGGGTGATTCTTTTCTATACCCAATGTATGCCAATGCATACAGCTACATTTGAAACAGAACAAAAAATGAACACAAATCGCTTGAGTGGCTCGGCCCTTATTGGGTTCTGGACATGTTCTATAATCCGGCACATGAGAACTGGACAGGCCAAGAGTGGGCAAAGAGGTGGCCACCTTTGGCACTTCAGCAGGAGTTGGCATAAAAAGGACAACTGGAAAGGTAATTCACAGATCATTTTCGTGGGGTAGGGAGAGATATGTCATGCTAACGTGAATTTAGGTATCTCAAACCTAAATTATTGTGAGATGAAAAACATTAGGTGGAACAAATCACAATGTTCAAAACAACAGTCCAAAGTGACTAAATAAACAATGCATCAGTGAGTGTTCATAATAATTGATTAATAACGTGATATGATATAGAAAAATTAATTTGTGCAAAAAGAAACAAAATAGTAATCCAAAAAATAGTGATCCAAAAAAAAAGAGGAAGAAAAACAATAGTTCCAAACTTCCAAGTATAAATCCAATATAAAAATGTTCCTCAGGGTTCCACCACCAGACACCGTGTTACACCTCTTGTGCGTATGATAAGCGATTAGGTACTCTTACCAACTAGATTGGACCCACTATCTCTAGTCGGGCCACATACGCAGGCAGATAACACCTTCTGCGAGGTATAAGGGAGTGATTCCTCTAGTTGTCTGGGGGTGTGGACTCTCAGGGATGGGTATAACTCCTCCAATCTTGGCCCGCAACCTTCTCATTCACTTCTGGTGGAGACTATAGGCGTTGTTCCAATGCTCATTGCACAGGCATCTTCTGGCATCGTCAAAAAGCCTACCCTGGGTGGTAACACACAACTAGTGCTGAAGCACATGCATGTGGACAGGGGAGAGGTATGGCACGTTTAGTTCATTTGTACCTTTGGGTACTGTAGGACCTTGTCCCAACAATGAGGGCTGGTGACACCACTTGGGATTTTAGTTGAGCAATGTCAGCTTGCTACAGCAATTGAGGAGCTCACTGGATTCCCAGATAACCATCAAGTATTTTTCTTAATTGTTCTTAAAGAGACAAAACACCAGTAACTGTGCATGTATTGTAGAGAT
The DNA here is from genome assembly GCA_018402905.1 of Glandirana rugosa. Lineage (NCBI taxonomy): Eukaryota > Metazoa > Chordata > Amphibia > Anura > Ranidae > Glandirana > Glandirana rugosa. The sequence goes on along the minus strand of BLSH010116917.1, from coordinate 515,460 downwards.
ACGCTGAATTAAAAAGAAAAATGAAAATGGTGACAAAATGCAAAAAAGCCAACTTATTTTCTCAGCCTTCAAAACCTGTAAATAACTGTGAATGATCGAACAGCTGAGGTTAACAAGACAGGCCAATGGGCTTTGCCCAGACCCTCCATGCTCAGCACACATTGTCCGAGTAAAAGTTTCTTATTAGAAACCATCAAAATGTGACATGAAACCGTTTTGTTATATAGCCGACACCGCTACAATCCATCACTGCCAGGCTCTACAATATTCACTCTGACGCTAGCCTAAAGCGGCTGACAACTTGCAATCAAACGCTGACAAGTCCTGCTTCTCTTCAGCTTGTTCGTGTCAAGGAACGTCAAGCTGAACACGAGGTAGAAATAGGACACAAGAAAAAAAAAATTCTCATCTGGCTGCAATGAAAAGATAGGAAGTAGAAAAAAAAATCATCATCTGAATAAACTCTATTATTTTCTATATTTCGGTTACGAGAGAGATGTCACCACGGGAAGAAGCGAGGAAGTTTCGGATAATCGGCGGTGATGGGAGAACGCTCAAAGTTCTACGACTTCTCTCCTGACTTTCAAATGTAATTAACTGAGCGTATTCTAAGGGAGAACATGCTGATTTGCATAAAAATGACATCTGTTAATTTGTTCGCTACTGTACACATAATTAAGCAGCCTTTGGCTCCCGGCGGTTAATATTTTATAGGCTTATATGAATTCTCAATTAAGCAAACAACTTGTTTATATTATTGTTTTCATTGTATCAAGGTTCTGTTTATTACATTTTTAAAGAGCAAATTGTTCCATAGGGTTAAAAAGAAATGAATTGCACTATAAGACCAAAAGTTGATGACCTCTAGGGATGGGCCGAACACCCCCCCCGGTTCGGTTCGCACCAGATATGCGAACACACAAAAAATTTGTCCGAACATTCAAACATCATTAAAGTCTATGGGACCCGAACATGAAAAATCAAAAGTGCTAATTTTAAAGGCTTATATGCAATGTTATTGCCCTAAAAAGTGTATGGGGATCCGGGTCCTGCCCTAGGTGACATGTATCAATGACAAAAAAAGTTTTTAAATTGATTGTTTTTTCAGGAGCAGTGATTTTAATAATACTTAAAGTGAAACAATAAAAATGACATATTCCTTTAAAGTGGTTGTCAACCCGTGACAACCACTTAAACCTACAGGTAAGCCTATAATAAGGATTACCTGTAGGTTTCCTGCATATCTCAGAAACGTGTACGGTTTAGGAGATAAACAGTGTACTGTGATGTGCCCAAGTCATCAGGCACATGCGCAGTGAAGAAACGGCCTCTGTGCCATTCCTTCACTGAGATCGTGCCATTACTGGCGACTCCAGCATGCATGCGCGGGAGTGACGTCACGCAACTCCGGCCTGTCACAGAGCCGGAGATCGTGGCCCCAGAAGGAAGAGGGGCAGAAGATGGACGCGGCCTGGAGCGGGGACATCGTGGACTTCCAATGCAGGTAAGTGGCACATAATGGGCTAATATGCGATGCATACTAGCCCATTATGCTTTTACATTACAGGGTAACATAGAGGAAGTAAACCCCATCAGGGTTTACTTCCTCTTTAAATAATGTGCTGGGGGGTCCCCTTAGTCTGCCTGTAAAAAGGCGCACCTCTGTGATGTTTAGAACAGTGCAAGTTCAAAATGACATTTGTAAAGGAAAAATTATCATTTAAAATTTGGGCTGTAATGTATTGCCGAGTCCCGGCAATATACAAAAAAAATCACTGAAAAATTTGTGTAGGCTCCCCCCCCCCCCCACCCCCAGTCCATACCAGGCCCTTCGGGTCTGGTATGGATTTTAAGGGGAACTCCACGCCAAAATTTAAAAAAACATTGACGTGGGACCCTTATCTGAGCATGCAACCTGGCCGGCCAGGATGGGGGGGGGTGGGCGAGCGCCTCGCCCCCCTCCTGAACAGCACCAGGCTATATGCCCTCAGCATGGGGAGTATTGGTGATTTGGGGCAGGGGGGGCTCCTTGTCCCCATGTTGATGTGTGTGGGCTGTGGTTGTGGGGGTCTGCGGGCGGGGGCTTATCGGAATCTGGAAGCCCCCTTTAATATGGGGGCCCCCAGATCCCGACCCCCCCATGTGAATTAGTATCAGGTACAGCTTACCCCTAGTAATTCACCAAAAGGTGTAAAAAAAAAGAAAAAAAAACACAGGAAACAATTAGGGACAAGTCCTTTATTAAAAAAGAAAATAAATAAATAAGTGCCCCCCGGTTGTAATCCATCGTCAGTCACGGCATGCGACGGACCTGAACAAAAAAGCCCTTACTGGGGGGGGCTCCCGCCAATTGAACGCGCTGTGTTTTGACAGTTTATTTATAGTGAAGGGTGGGGCCACCCAGTTACGTAATTGTGTGACCCGCCCCTCTGACATCACTTGACGTCAGAAGAGGGCGCAGTCACCCATACGTCACCGGCTGGCCCCGCCCTTCACTATAAATAAACCGTCAAAACAAAGCGAGCACAGACGGCGGCAGCCCTCCCATGGAGGTGGAGCTGTGCACGCCGTCTGCGCACTATGCATTATGGGGCATTCGGTGGTGCACCCCATGTTCTAAATTCAGGGATCAGGCGAACAACGGAAGTTCGGCCCGAATGTATACTAGGGCCGAACCGTTGGCCCATCCCTAATGACCACCACCTTGTTGGACATCCCTTTTCAAAAAGCATGGTCATTAATATTGAGTTAACAGTATCTGCTCTACAGGAAAGACTTTTCACAAAATTTTGTAGTGTATCTGTGGAAATTTGTGTCCATTCAGGTAAAAGAATAATTGTAAAGTCAAGTACTGGTGTTGTATGACTAGACCTGGCTTACAATCGGCATTCCAGTTCATCCCAAAAATGTTCAGTCTTAAATGGGCTGGCTTTGTACACAGGGATAGGGTCATGCTATGGACATTAAAATTAGTTAGCTCCCATTTGTGGCTATAATAGCTTCCACTCTTCTAGGAAGACTTTCCACAAGAATTTGAAGTGTATCTATGGGATTTGTCCCCATTCAGGTAAAAGAACAATTGTGAGGTCATGTACTGGTGTTGGATGAGAAGACCTGGCTCACAAGTGGTGTTCAGTAGGGTTGAGGTCAGGACTCTGTACCGGCCACTTGAGTTCCACCTCACCAAACTAGTCAACCCATGTCTTAATTGAGCTGGCTTTGTGCACAGAAGCAGAACAGTGGGAGCGGCTTAAATGGCGATATGCTTTAATGACTTTAAAGTGCCACAAGCGAGTATGTAACAGACAGTACAAACCTCAGTATACTAATTTTAATAAAGTAAAACTGTTCTACTGCATATCCTTTATTACACACACCTAACCTTAAAGTTTTGTTATTTTCTAAATAATAAACATGTTATACTTACCTGCTCTGTGTGGTTTTGCACAGAGCAACCCAGATCCTCCTCTTCTTGGGTCCCTTGCCAGCATCCCTGGCCCCTCCCTCTTTCTGGGTGCCCCAACAGCAAGCAGCTTGCTATGGGGGCACCCAAGCGGGAACACTCCCGAGCTGTGGCTCTGTGTGTCCATTCACACACAGAGCCATGGCTCGACTCCACTCCCTCTGTCTTCTGATTGGCTCACTGGCTGTGATAGACAGCAGTGTGAGCCAATGGCTCACGCTGCTGCCAAAGGCCAATCAGGAGTGTGAGTCCCCAGACAGCCAAGGCTCCCGTGGACATCACTGGATCGAGAGGTGGCCCGGGTAAGAATTAGGCAGGGCTGGGGGAAGGCTGCTGCACACAGAAGGTTTAGAATGCATGAAGATTAAAAACCTTCCACCTTTACAACCACTTTAACAAAGAATGTGCTGTTCTTAGAATGCAGTAGTGAGGAGTAAGAAATGTAAAGCAGGGTGAGGAGAATTTATCAAAACTGGTACAGTCAGAATTCGGAACAGCTGTGCATGGCAACCAATCAGCGTCTATCATCAGCTTGTTCAACTTTAAAAATGAAAGCCATGAGCTGACTAGTTGCCATGCACAGCTGCTCCAAGTTCTGTCTGCTCTACTTTTGATAAATTCCCCTATAGGCTCATTCAGACAGGCGCTGGGACAGGTCCTGTATGCTGAGCCACTTTGCATCTGCATCCACCAGAAAGCTTCACCTATAGAAGTTGGTACAGAGATCTGAATGCAGACACTGTGCGCTCGGATACATGCATCCCTTCCTGTCTGCGCATCAAATTTTGACATTCGACCATGTCCATGTAGCTGCTACATCCCAATTGACTTTGACTGGACTGCCTGTACAAGGATGCACAGAACACCAAGCATCCCCACGTGGTACACGCCCATCACACTGGGCATGGACGCATATGCTCTATGTGAATGAGGCCTAATTGTCATTGGAGCCAGCTAGCAGGAAAGAGAAGATGTCAGATAATTAAGAGAAGTGTGGGAATTTTATTTATGAATAATTTATGTATTTTATGAATAATACTTAGGTATTATACTAGGTGGATGCTTCATCTGTCCATCGCCGGCTCTGATGCTGAGAACCGAGTAATCAAACAGCCGATCACTCAGTTCTCAGTGCTGAGCAAATTGCTGGTGGCTGTCAGTCCCTGGCTCTGCTCTGCCCCACCCCCCGGGTGCTCACTGAAACACTGGGCTGTGAAGGGGACGGAAGTGGCCAGCTGGCTGAGAGGCTGAGCTGGGTGCCGGTCCAGGCAGGTGAGCAGATGCTAACTATATGGTTGCGATCTTTCCCCAGCCTGGACAGACTCTATGACATCAGCCGAGAGCAGGCTTTCAGTTCTCAGATGAAAATGGGTAACAGGAGTGCAAAACAATTTGCACTGATGTGATCAACAGGAGGAGTACAACCAAACAGGCTTTGGCTGTACTTTTCCTTTACTAAATCTATCACATGGCCTGTCTCTCTCCTCCTGTTTGGCATTAATTGCGACAATTGATAAATGTCCCCATTTATGTTGTGAACTCACCCTCCAGGGTCCAGGCAGGCTCTTCCTCAGCCCAGGGTTTAAATCCAGACTCTTTCTCCCTGAAGTTGGATGATCCTTTAGTCACCCTCTTTCCTACTGCAGAGGGCCTCCAAAATCCCCCTCTCATAGTGGAGCCATAGTCCAGGGCCTCTAGACACCCCCTTTCCTAATCTGGGACCTCCAGGCACCCCCTCACCTAGTCCAGTATCTCCCTTGTACCTCCCTATCCATGGGCATTTGCCACACCAACCACCATTTCCTAGTCAATGGCCTCCTCTGCACCCAACCCTTTAGTCCCGGGCGTCGTCTGCACTCCTCTCCTAGTCCAAGGCCTCCTTTACAGCCCACCCCAAGTTGAGAGCCTCCTCTGCACCCTGCTCTCTGAATCCAGGTCCTTTATCAACCCTACATTTTAAGTGCAGGGCCTCCTCTACACCCCCCAGTCCTGGACCTCCGGTGTACTCCCCTCCTAGCCCAGGGCCTCCTCAGCACCTCCCAGTCAAGGGCCTCCTGTGTACTCCCCTCTTTGTCCAGGGCCTCCTCTGCACCCCCCCAGTCCAGGGCATCCTCTGCACTCCCCAGCTCAGGACCTCCTCTGCATCCCCCCAAGCTACGTCTCCTCCAGGACTCGACCCCTCACGTCTCCTCCGGGACCT
>BLSH010116917.1:495943-509290 GCA_018402905.1 Glandirana rugosa | reverse complement strand
TGCACCCTCCAGTCCAGGGCCTCCTCTAACCCCCCCATCCAGGGCCTCCTCTACACCCCTCAGTCCAGGACCTCTGGTGTGCTCCACTCCTAGTCCAGGGCCTCCTCTGCACCCCTCCCAGTCAAGAACCTCCTGTGTACTCCCCTCCTAGTCCAGGGCCTCTTCTGCACCACCCCAACTCCATCACCTCCTCTGCACCCCCCCAGTCCATGGCCTTCTCTGCAGCCCCCAGTCCAGGGCCTTCTCTGCACCCCCCAGCCCAGGACCTCCTCTGCATCATCCATGTCCAGGGTCTTCTCTGCACCCCCACAGGTCAGGGCCTCCTCTGCATCCCCAGCCCAGGGCCTCCTCCACACCTCCTATCAGCTCGGGGCCTCCACTGCACCCTCTAGTCCAGGGCATCCTCTAACTCCCCCATCCGGGGCCTCCTCTTCACCCCGCCATTCCAGGGCCTTCTTTGAAGTCTCCCCTTCTCTGGGATGCCTTACGCAGAAAAGACTTAGGCTGTTTGGACGCTGGGCAGGACTAGGACAGAGCCTGTCCATTACACTTGATCGGGCGGCAGTGACACCCTTAGAGCAGCAGTTCCCAGTGCGGGTGGGGGCGGCACCCCCCTAGATGCGTCACCTGGAGCAGCCACCCCCCTAGTTTCCTCCCTGTACAGGAGTACAGTCATGCTGGATTAAAACAAGGGTTTTCCCCAAATCGCTGTCACAAAGTTGATAGAGTACAGTTGTCTAAATGTCTCTATATACTGTAGCATCAACAGTACCCTTCCCTAGAAATACCTGAACTCAGAGTCATTTAAAGGGGTGATTACATACTTTTAGCCATGACCAGGTATCCAGAAGCTTTGGCCTTACAGTTTGTGTCAGTATTACTATACAACATCTAGAATATTGTGCTACAAAATAATATGCTGCAAGCGTAATCATGTTGGGTTCACGGCAATGGCCAATGCTTCTGTGCTTAATTGCTTTACACTGCTAATTCCTGTCCCTTTGCCAGATGTCAAGAGTCTGTGTTATGAATCTTTATAGAACACCAACACTGGGTTCCCCAGGGTGCAGAGTCCAAGCCCCAGCCTGCTTCTTCACCAGGTCCCCTGATGGTGGGAATGAACTTGCAGCAAGCTAGAACCAGGTCGTGGCCTCCTGGTATGCCCAGCTGACGATACCAAAACCACTCGTATATACATGCAAAGTACAGTTGGCAGGAGACAGAAGAGGATCTGGGAAACAAGCTGAGGTCAGGGCAGACAGCAGGCAAGCACTAATGGAAGACAAAGCTGTGATTGGTACACGGAAGTCAGACACTGAATATGTGAAACACCAGGCAAACAGGAGCTCAGGATACTAGTAAGTTGTTCAGGCAATGTGGACTGTTCTGAGCATATCTTATATAGGAAAGCAAACTAGTAGGCGGACCAAGGAGTGATAGAAGGGAAGGAAATAAAAACCCACAGTATAGCAGGTGACGCCATATGTGAGCACAGAAGCCAAAAACACATTTGAAAAGAATCAGAGATCTAGCAGAACCATGGCAGCAAGGAGGTAAAAATTACACAAGCAGGAAACTACAGACTAAACCGTGACACCAGATATATGCTGTAAAAGCGGATCTTCACTGCACCACAAACCAAAAACACTATTTCATTTATTTTTAATATTCATAGCAAACTACCCCAAGCATCCATCCATGTTTCCATGTTTTCATTTGTTGAGAAATCACTTTGAGAAACACCCCCTAGCATTTCTGGCTGTGGCCATATTGAGTGAGGGCAAATGATTCATGTAGCATTTATTTCCTGGAATCCATCTGCCTTTAGCTTAAGCATGCATGCAGGAAAGTTATAATCTGAGAAAACCTCTCCCCCTCTCCTCCCCTCCTGAAGACTTCTGGGATGGGGTTGTGAGCCTCAAAAAAATTCAATAAAAAAACAGCAACAAAAAGGTATAATGAATGAGCTAGTATGCATCGCATACTAGCTCAATATGAAATACTTACCTGAGATCGAAGCTGTTGCAGTGGTCTCTGCACACCACTGATAGGGCAGACATGTTTCTCAGAGCTTCTAATGGGTTCGCGAACTCCGACGCTGTGATTGGCCGCAGTCGCGAAGACGTCACTCCCACGCATGCGGCACCAGTGGGCCGTTTCTTCAGTGCGCATGCGCCGATGGCGTTGGCAAAAGCGTATATAGTGATTATCTACTAAACTGTGCAAGTTTAAGAGATATTCAAGGTATCTTTAGGTAATATATATTATAGGCAGACCTGTAGATACAAGTGGTGTAACAGAGATTACAACCACTTTAAGTCACATCTTCTAGCAGTGTGTAATATATACACAATATTATATATATATATATACAGTATCTCACAAAAGTGAGTACACCCCTCACATTTTTGTAAATATTTTATTATATCTTTTCATGTGACAACACTGAAGAATTGACACTTTTCTACATTGGAAAGTAGTGAGCATACGCCTTTTATAACAGTGTACATTTTCTGTCCCCTCAAAATAACTCAACACACAGCCATTAATGTCTAAACCGCTGGCAACAAAAGTGAGTACACCCCTAAGTGAAAATGTCCAAATGCGGCCCACAGTGTCAATATTTTGTGTGGCCACCATTATTTTCCAGCACTGCCTAAACCCTCTTGGGCATGGAGTTCACCAGAGCTTCACAGGTTGCCACTGGAGTCTTCTTCCACTCCTCCATGATGACATTATATGGCTGGTGGATGTTAGAGATCTTGCGCTCCTCAACCTGCCATTTGAGGATGCCCCATAGATGCTCAATTGGATTTAGGTCTGGAGACATGCTTGGCCAGTCCATCACCTTTACCCTCAGCTTCTTTAGCAAGACAGTGGCCATTTTGGAGGTGTGTTTGGGGTTGTTATCATGTTGGAATACTGCCCTGCGGCCCAGTCTCCAAAGGGAGGGGATCAGGCTCTGCTTCAGTATGTCACAGTACATGTTGGCATTTATGGTTCCCTCAATGAACTGTAGCTCCCCAGTGCTGGCAGCACTCATGCAGCCCCACACCATGACACTCCCACCACCATGCTTGACTGTAGACAAAACATACTTGTCTTTGTACTCCTCACCTGACCTCATCAGACCACAGAACATGGTTCCAGTAATCCATGTCCTTAGTCTGCTTGTCTTAAGCAAACTGTTTGTGGGCTTTCTTGTACATCATCTTTAGAAGAGGCTTCCTTCTGGGATGACAGCCATGCAGACCAATTTGATGCAGTGTGTGGTGTATAGTCTGAGCGCTGACAGGCTGACCCCCCACCCCTTCAACCTCTGCAGCAATGCTGGCAGCACTCATATGTCTATTTCCCAAAGACAACCTCTGGATATGATGCTGAGCACGTGCACTCAAACCTTTGGTCGACCATGACGAGGCCTGTTCTAAGTGGAACCTGTCCTGTTAAACCGCTGTATGGTCTTGGTCACTGTGCTGCAGCTCAGTTTTAGGGTCTTGGCACTCTTCTTATAGCCTAGACCATCTTAATGTAGAGCAACAATTCTTTTTTTCAGATGCTCAGAGAGTTCTTTGCCATGAGGTGCCATGTTGAATTTTAAGTGACCAGTATGAGAGAGTGAGAGTGATAACACCAAATTTAACACACCTGCTCCCCATTCACACTTGAGAACTTGTAACACTAATGAGTCACATGACACTGGGGAGGGAAAATGGCTAATTGGGCCCAATTTGAATATTTTCACTTAGGGGTATACTCACTTTGTTGCCAGCGGTTTAGACATTAATGGCTGTGTGTTGAGTTATTTTCAGGGGACAGCAAATTTACACTGTTATACAAGCTGTATACTCACTACTTTACATTGTAGCAAAGTGTAATTTCTTCAGTGTTGTCACAGGAAAAGACATAATAAAATATTTACAAAAATGTGAGGGGTGTACTCACTTTTGTGAGATACTGTATTATATATATATAATAGAAGATATTTTAGTTTCCCTGGAACATGCAGACCTGATGCTCCTTTATTCAGGCTCCACCCCTTGTAGCTCTAGGAGAGGGATTATAAAATATTGTTTTAATGAAAGGAAATGAGAAAAAGGTTCAAGAAAAGTATTTAAAGAAAATATATAACAACAAAAAAACAAATCAACAAATCAGTATTTACCATATTTTACAATCTGACAACCAACATATTATTGAGTAGAATGAAATTACAATTTGAAAAAGACCAAACATGACATACATCAGATGTATGCATATTTTAGGACATTTAATTTGATCAGTTTGGCTGCTGTACATTATATCCTAGGCATGTCTAGCATCATATCAGGATTTCTGGAATATACATGGATTTTGTGCGCTGGTTGTATGAAAAGAGCAGCCTCAGGTAAAGTAGAGCCAGACTATAAATGTGTATTTCTTTAATTGCTCTGCAAAAGGTTTTATGACATAGTAATTTTCATGACGGCACTAAATAAAAACTCTCTAGATTTATGCTGTCTACAACAGCTAATTGAACCTTATGAAGTTATGTGATAAGCAGTATTTATGATCCTGCTAGAAGGTTTGTGTACTCAGCTTAATCTACTAGAGCTAGTTGTATTCTGGTATGGGGGTGGACAATCTGATGATTTTGTGGCTGACTTGAGAATTTTGGAAAAATTAGGGTGGCCTGTGTTGGTGTGACTCCCCATTTTCCTTACTCAGTTCGGGGTCTGTTGAACTATATGTTAGCCCAGTGGCAATACATCCTGGGGCTGACTTTCCTTTCTGCCTACAGTTGTTTTGGAAGCATTTTCGGTCAAGTGCATTTTAAAATTTTCCTCTATAGTGAAGACTGCATGGAATTCTTCAGGACAGATTTCCTGATGGTGACAACAGCAATGGATTATACCCTACCATGGGTATCATATACCTGGGTAATGCGTGCCAAAGTGGCCATTTATAGTCTCCGCTGGAAGCTTGTGTGACAATGTGACAATGCCAGAGTTTAACTGGGACACAAAGACAGGGTGTTGTCACCCTATATCTGGTAGTGCCTGAACAAGGGCCACCAATGATTATTCCAATGAAAGTTGCAGATACAGCGGGTAAAATAAGTATTCAACACGTCATCATTTTTCTAAGCAAATATATTTTTAAAGGCGCTATTGACATGACATTTTCACCACATGCCGGTAACAACCCATGCAATCCATACATACAAAGAAACCAAAACAAATATGTTGTTATAATAAGTGTAATAAAATGGAATGACACAGGGAAAAAGTACTGAACACATGAAGAAAGGGAGGTGCAAAAAGGCATGGAAAGCCAAGACACCAGCTGAAATCTATCAGTAATTAGCAATCCTGCCCCTTGTCAGTGCAAATTAATATGAGCTGGTTCAGTCTCAACTGATGACCTGTAAAAAGGTGTCTCAGTACCAAGGAGTCACACAATAAACATCTCATGATGGGTAAAAGCAAAGAGCTCTCTCAAGACCTTTGCAACCTTATTGTTGCAAAACATACTGATGGTATTGGTTACAGAAAGATTTATAAACTTATGTATGTTCTACTAAGTGCTGTTGGGGCCATAATCCAGAAGTGGTAAGAACATCATTTCCCAATAAAGTGGCCACAACCAGGTGTTCCTCGCAAGATTTCTGTCAGAGGAGTGAAAAGAATTATCAGAAGAGTTGCCCAAGAGCCAAGGACAACTTGTGGAGAGCTTAAGAAAGACCTGGAATTAGCAGGTACAATTGTTTCAAAGAAAACAAGTAATGCACTCAACCCCCATGGTCTGTATGCATGCTCACCGCAGAAGACTCCATTGCTGAAGACAAAAGCATGTTGAAGCTTGTTTAAAGTTTACTGCACAACATTTAGACAAGCCTGTGAAATACTGGGAGAATATAGTCTGGTCAGATGAGACCAAAATTGAACTTTTTGGATGCCATAATACACACCATGTTTGGAGGTCAAATGGCACTACACATCACACCAAAAACACCCCCATACCAAAAATAAAGTTTGGAGGTGAGAACATCATGGTGGGGGGGGGGGCTGTTTTTCAGCATACGGTACTGGCAAACTTCTTATCATTGAAGGAAGGATGAATGGAAATGAGGGTGGGCATTTCAGCAAGACAATGATCCCAAACACAAAGCCAAGGAAACTCTCAATTGGTTTCAAAGAAAGAAAATAAAGCTACTAGAATGGCTCAGCCAATCATCTGATTTGAATCCAATAGAAAATCTATGGACAGATCTAAAGATCAGAGTTCATAGAGAAGGCCCATGGAACCTTTAATATGTGAAGACTTTGTGGAAGAATGGGCCAAAATCACACACAATCTCCATACAGGAGGCGTCTTGAAGCTGCCATTACCAACAAAGGATTTTGTACCAAGTATTAAATACATTTCGGTTAGTGTGTTCAATACTTTTTCCCTGTGTCATTCTATTTTATTACTCACAACTTAATTTCTGAACTTATTTGTTTTGGTGTCTTTGTATGTATGGATTGCATGGGTTGTTACCGACGTGTGGTGAAAACTTTATGTCAATAGCAGCTTTAGAAGTACATTTACCAAGAAAAATGGTGATGTATACTTATTTTACCTGCTGTATAAAAAAATTACATTTAAAATGACATTATTATTTTAAAGCCTGTATGTTTCAATGACTGGGTTTATATAAATTGCTGTATAGTTGATTGCTTGCTCCTAGATAATCAGCACGCTTTACACAACACCTTTTTATATTATCCTGTCTAGTGCTAGGTAAAGCTTCAGGGAATGTAGTCCCCAAGGATACAGTGTAACCCCACAACTGTAACTGAAGACCCCCGCTACGTCTCTAATCACATTTGTTTAATCCCCTCACTCCTCAGAGAATTCTTCCCACAGGGTCGGAATTTCTCATAATGATACATTTGCTCTATTTTGTTGCAGTCATTTCTACGCCGTGACATGTCTGCTTCCCAGGAGGTCTGCCAGAATCTTTGGGGCCAATAATGATACCATTGTGCAAAGACTTGAGATAGTAATTATACGACTAGCTGATTAACGTTGCTCATTGCCGCCGTCGTCGTCAGAATAATAAGTGTTCACAGTTGTTGTAATCAGAGGTGAATTAATTGTGGAAATGGGACTGAGACACGGATATTATATGCTGTAATTTGAGAGTAAGTATTTTATGTTAAACATCAGTGAGAGGCATGTAAAAAGAATTATAGTTCTTAATGTGTAAGTGGTGGCTCCTGCTCACCAATCACAGACAGCTGCGGTTCTCTTACTTACTAGCCAGATTTGTTACCTCTGCCCATCTATTTTCACCAGGAGTGGCATTTTGGAGGAGTGTTCCCGTGCCACCTGCTGGCCAAAATAGAGAGTGGTGGGAAATATAAAGTGCACTGGAGCAGTGTTTTATGAATAAAGTCCCTATTTTGTGACATTTAGCTTCTTGATCCCTGCCTGTACTTATTCTTGTTCACAGTTCAGCAAACCAGAGGTCTGTAACCTATATGACCATCATGCATGAAAAGGTAATAAAACCTTCTGCATGTAGTCCACCCCCCCCGCCCCCCTTATACTTACTTGAGCCCAATCTTGACCTTTTCTTATGGACACACAGAGCGGGCTCAGCAGCGGACATGCATGAGTGCCCCCATATCAAGGGGCTTGCTGTGAGGGTACTTAGTGGGGGAAGCCTGCAGGGGACCCCAGAAGAGGAGGATCTGGAATGCTCTGTGCAAAACCATTGCACAGAGCAGGTATGTATGACCTTAAAAAAAATCAAGCCTTTACAATACCTTTAAGTTGCGTCTCTGAGTAGCTTCTTTAAATGAAACATTGCATGTGTTTGCTGTTTTGCTTGATTTGTCTCAATTTACCACTACAATTTTAACGGTTTTCTCAAAATGTTAATTCTATGGTCTTTTTTTCTTTTTTTGCAATATCTAAAAACATGAAAAAATATATCACATTTACTGCAGCAACACTGAAAGATAACACAAATATCCAACCTCTACAAGCATTTTCGCTTTAATCCAGTCTTAAAAAATGTGGTTAAGGGTCCCAAAAGCATGTTGATCCCCCCTCCCCATCCTCTCCAAATGAGTTCAGGGGTTTCCATTGAAATGTATTGTTAATACTACAGCATATAATGACATCTTGTGCGCTTCCAACCTTGTAGCAACAATTTCAGAAAGAACCCTCTCTGTTCCAGCATGACTGTGCCACTGTGCACAAAACCAGCTCCTAAAGACATATTTTGACCATTTGTGGTCATACCAGGTGTGACCTGTACACAGCCCTGACCTCAATGTAATTTGGGAGCCAGGGCTCATCTTAAATCAGTACCTAATCCTATAAATGCTGTTTCAACTAAATAGGCATAGATTCCCATAGACACACTTGAAACCTTCGGAAAATCCTTCCTAGAATAATGGAGGCTATTAAAGAGTTTCACCCTAAAATGGAACCTCCGCTGATCGATTCTTACCCACCACATTTGGCACCTTTCAGGGGGGAGTGGATACCTGTCAAAACCAGGTATTTGCTCCCACTTCCGTGGAAAGATTGCCGCACAATTGTGGCAATATATGCAATGTCTGCCTGCCCCCTGCTACCTTCTGGGAGACACACAGGTCCCAGAAGGCAGCAGGGAAAATTGGGAAAGCACAGCATGCACAGTAGGAAACAGGCTGTGAGGCCGCAAGACTTCACTTCCTGTTTCCCTTAGTAAGAATGTCGGCGCCTGCACCCAGAGCCAAGGGATGGGTCGGCTTTGGATGCGTACATCGCAGGCTCCCTGGACAAGTAAGTGTCCTTATATTAAAAGTCAGCAGCTACAGTATTTCCGGCTGGAACTCCGCTTTAGGGTAGATAGGTGGGATGGTAAGATGCCCACACACGTCTGGCCTTATAATGCAATTTCTTTTTAACAGAAGAAGAATTTTCTCTTTAGCACATTCCAAAATTTTTTGAAAAGCATTTCCAGAAAAGTAGAGGCTGATATAGCCATTGCCCATTGTTTTGTAATGGATTGTCCACCAAGCTTGTACGGGTGTGATGGTTATGTGTCCACCAATTTCCAACCAATAAACAGAAAACAAGTCTGTGCACCTGACTATGAAGCTGCCAAGGAAGATAGTCTTCGGGGTTACAACGTCTATCAAAGATTGACTTGTAGTCCACTTTCACCAGCTGCCACTCTGACCGATGACCGAAATGTCCGAACACTCTGGAAAATACATGAATATATAAACTTCTATTAATGAGTATTCTCAATTTTCCATATCACTAGCTGTGTTGTTTTCCACTCTATTCCATAATATTAACTCAGTGCACTGTCAGAAAAACATTTTTAAAAATTTAAAAAGTTTTCGTAAAACCTCCAGACTTGTAGTAATTATGCACATGTGATATATTTTAAAGTATCAGCCCATCCAAGACACACTATCTGTAGTAGAGAGACCCAGTCTTATATCACTGTATATTTCCAACTACCTTGGATAGATGCTGGAGATGCAGAGAAGCGAGAGGCACCTATCTCTGCATTTAGTGGGACTGCCCCTCGATCCACACCTACTGGACTAAGTCTTTCAACATATACAATGGAATTTATGGAGACTATGTATCTCCTTTTCAATAAATCACCCTTTAATCTATCTTTCTGGGTTTCATAGCTGCCCAGAAAAATAACTTTTATTCCACCATTTTGATCACTGCAGCTTGCAACTTGTTTCTCTGTATTGGAAGACCTCCACAGTACTCTCACTATCGTTATGGATCAATACAGTCAATGACATCATACATATGGAGGAACTTGATTATGATAAACTAGATGATGTTCAGCCACATATGGAGCAATATAGATACATTTTATGGTTCCTCCTACAATAAAAAGATAGACTTAAATACATTTACTCCCTCCATATAAACACTTTCACAAATGATTTATACCTGAGTATGCTCTATAATAAAATCTAGACCAGAGTTTATCAACCAGGGTTCCTCTAGAGGTTGTTAGGGGTTACTTGAACAATGAGCGATTCCTGCCTCACAGATAAGTTCCCATTGACACCATTGATCTTTTAGCTACAGTATCTGTAAGGGGGTAATTCTTCCCAGTGACCACCAATGTAAGGAGCATTCTTCCCACTGACCATCACACGAATGTATCATCAGTTGTGGATATAGTCATTTTTATCAGGGATTCCTTAAGACCGGAAAGGTATTTCAAGGGTTCCTCTGTGTTGTAAAGGTTGAGAAAGACTGATCTAGACTATCCCAGGTCAGGTCTACAGGTCTACCTCCCTGCCCCCCCCCCTTCTCCCGCATACCAACCTTTTTGTACATGTTAATAAAGTATGATCTTCTAAATTTCACACTTTTGGGCATCCCCTCACATGAACAAATTATTTCCACCCTGTTAGTTTTGATATGCAGAGTATTGATATAATGCGCTGGAAGCGTGTTGTATATAGCAAACGGCTTTCATGGAGGAATATCAGAACATATCTTACAGCATCAGAAACATGAACAGAAACGTAATAAAACATGAGTACACAGAACTCTTATTGCATTATAATAG
This sequence comes from Glandirana rugosa, assembly GCA_018402905.1. NCBI lineage: Eukaryota > Metazoa > Chordata > Amphibia > Anura > Ranidae > Glandirana > Glandirana rugosa. Next base: position 498,708 of record BLSH010116917.1, on the reverse strand, counting down.
AGTTTCCATGCACATAACTCTGTAACACTGCAGTGCCACCTGCTGGATAGATAGGTATCATGCACACAGTATACAGTCAGTTTATAAAAAAACAACTTTACAAAATTACATTCCTTCCAACACCCCTTCTCAACAGCATGTGCTTTGTCAAATTATATTCAGCTTCTTCTGGAAATAAGTATGGCGTTACTTCAACAAAGGCTTGGCGAGTCCATCAGCAGTCATCTTCTCTGATGGACAGTATTGAATGTCAATAACACCTTGCTCTTGATTGTCCCTCAGGAGGTGATACTTCATTTTAATGTGTTCCGTCCTAGCATTGACCCTTTCTGATTGTGTAAGCTTTATAAAAACCTGGTTGTCTTCAAAAATGGGAATTGGTTTTGACATGTCTACCCCAATGTCCACAAAAGTTGACAAATCCATATCGCTTCTTGACATGCATATGTTGCTGCAATGTACGCTGCTTCTGCTGAAGATAGAGTGACAGTTATTTGCTTTTGACTAGACCAACTTATGGTTCCTTCCTCATACTGGAAGATGAATCCACTTGTAGATTTGCCTTCTGTGCAGTCCCCAGCCAATGAGCCCCCCCATATCTGACCAGTTTTGGATTTCATGTTGCTGGTAGCCGTAACTTCATCTGAATTGTTCCTTTGAGGTACTGCATCACTATTTTCACTGCATTCCAGTCACACTGACAGAGAGTTGAGACTTTCCTGCATATAGCAGCTTACCGATTGCTCTGTGCTACACGTTATTGTTGGGTAGCATGTTTTCTGCTACATTGCTCTTTAGATAGCCTGGTTCCATAGGAGTTTTAACTTCCTTTGCATCTTGCATATGGAATTGTTCCAATATTTCTGAGATTGGTTGAGAAGATAACTTCCATCTTCTCTCTCTATTTGGATTGCGAGATAGTAGCTAATGTTCCCTAGCTCTTTGATTTCAACATTTTCTTTCAGCTTGTGAACTATCTGATTGTAATTCCCTTCTTGTTCAAAACAGAATATAATGTCATTAACATAGATAAGGATGTATATCCATCTGTCTTCTTGATTCCTGGAGTAGAGACAGGCGTCTGCTTTACTTCATGAGAATCCCTCTCTGATAAGTACTTTGTTCACTTTTTAATTCCACATCCTTGCAGATTGCTTAAAGTGGAATTCCACCCAGATTTTTTTTTTTTGGCATCCACTCTTTTAATACTAAATAGATGTAACCTTTTGTTTCCTTACTTTCAAACCGCCTAGTAATTACATGTATTTTTTACTCACAATTTTGTTTCTCTCACTGCTGGACATTTCCATTTTAGGTGAGGGCATCTGAAGCCCATCCTGGGTCTCTTGTCATCTCTTCCTAAAAGAAGTGCATGGTGGGTAACCATCATGCACTCCTCAATCTCGGTCAGCCTTAAATCGTGTCATTTCCTGTCTGGAAATAACAGGATTTTACAGTACAGGGAAGTCCACTGACTCCTGGGAAATGATGAGTCACATCTCCCAGGAGGCCAGGCGAAGCAGGAAGTCAAAAGGAGCCTAGGACCAAATAGGGGCAGAATACAGAAACCACCTAGCAACAAGCAACTTAGGGTGAGTATAAAATTATTTTTCCTTCAAAGGTAAGTCTATATAGGCAAAGTACTTGAATGAAGTAAAAAAAAAATGTCTGGGTGGAACTCCGCTTTAAGACTGTAGATGCTCTTCTGATGTTTACACACAAGGTTGTCTCCTTGGTCAAACCCTGGTGGTTGCTCCATGTAGAGGTATTCCTTAATGTCTCCATATAGGAAAGCAGTTTTAATGTCTAGGTGTTTTACTTGCATGTTCTTCCCAGGTGCAACGCTAAGAAGCGCTCTGATGGTGGAGTGTTTAACGACGGGAACAAATGTTTCATCGTAATCTTCACCAAATTTATGGGAGTAACCCTTGGCAACTAGTCTGGCTTTGTATTTATGGATATTCCTTTTGTGTCTGACTTTATAGTTTTGCAGTTAGGAGGGAGCTCTGTGAGTATCCAGGTTTTCTTTTCTTGGAGTCACTTTAATTATGCTTCTGGTGCTGTTAGGAAAAGAACAATTACTGGCCAAATTCTGGCATTTCCGCGGTGGTGCGCACATTTGCGCGCGTTCGCGCGCTCCCGTGCGCGCCCGCGTGCGCGCCGGAAATGGCGCCAAATGGGCCTATTTAAGCTTGGAGGTTTCTGAGAGCAAGTGCTGCTCGCTCTACAGCGTTCCCGACCTGTAAGCCTCGGCTCCTGATATCGGTTCCTGTGTTGTTTTGCCTCCTGTTGACCCGGCTTGTCCCGACCTGCTGTCTGCTACCTGCACCGACCCCGGCTACCCACGACCATCCGATTGTCTGCTCCCTTGTACCTCTGCTGCCCGCCCGTTAACGAACCTTGCTTGGACTTTGACTACTCTTTTGCCTGATCCTTTGTACCTTCCTGCCTGCCTGTTGCCGACCCAGCCTGAACGACCATCCTTCGACCTGCACGTCTCCTGGAGCATCGCTACATCTTCGGTGACCCTCCAGCCCTCGTGCCATCCCGCACTCTTAGGCCTCTGTCTCCACTACCAGGGGTCCTTGAATCGGGTGCGCAAGAGCGGTTGTTCCCTGCACAAGACAGACTCCACCGTCAGGTACGTGACATCCGGATCGAACGTCAGAGGTGAGATTAAGTAGGGTCTCCATAACAGTGCATGGACTGCCACCTCAGACAGAACACGTCCCTTGTTGGCGAGAACGCGTGGGCTAAGTTCCTGG
>BLSH010116917.1:478255-493455 GCA_018402905.1 Glandirana rugosa | reverse complement strand
TTTCTGCCATTGTGGAGCCTATCACTCGCTTGACCAAGCAGAACGTCCAATTTGGGTGGTCCCCCGAGGCTCAGGACGCCTTTCAGAGACTCAAGTCCCTTTTTACTTCAGCTCCCATCCTGAAACACCCGGATCCAGCCTTGCCATACGTCCTTGAGGTGGACGCATCAGAAATGGCAGTAGGGGCCATTCTGTCCCAGCGTCAGGGTGTCAAGGCCCTGCTTCATCCAGTAGCCTTCTTCTCCAGGAAATTGACCGCACCAGAGCGGAACTATGATGTGGGAGACAGAGAGCTACTGGCCATCAAATCGGCTCTAGAGGAATGGCGGTATTTACTGGAAGGGGCTTCTCATCCTGTCCTCATCTTCACGGATCATAAGAACCTGGAGTACCTCCGAACAGCAAAGAGGCTCAGACCTCGGCAAGCCCGCTGGGCACTGTTCTTCTCCAGGTTCCACTTCCACTTGACATACCGCCCAGGGTCGAAGAATAGCAAGCCTGACGCCCTGTCCCGGATGTTCTCGGAGCCAGGAAGTACTGCCCCACCTGACACCATACTGCCGGCACGGAATTTCCTTCTGTCCGATGAGGACTTTCCTTCCCAACTCCGTCGGGTGCTGGCCGGTTCCACTGTCAACAGAGACCCTCGACTGACTGTCAGGAATGGACTATGGTGGCGAGAACAGAAAATGTTTATTCCACCAAGTTTGCGTCTCAAGGTCTTGGGTCGGTGTCACGACCATAGACTGGCCGGTCACTTTGGTGCTCGAAAGACCGCAGAGCTCATCTCTCGGTCATTCTGGTGGCCCAACATTACCGAGGACTGCAGGAGATACGTTGGGGCCTGTCCTGTCTGTGCCAGGAATAAAACGGACAAGGCTAAAGCCTGGGGTCTCCTGAACCCGCTCCCCATACCCGAGCGCCCGTGGTCGCAACTGGCGATGGATTTTATTGTGGAACTTCCCCCGTCTGAAAGCTTTACGACCATCTTCGTCATAGTGGATCGAATGACGAAGATGGCACACTTCATCCCCATGAGGGGGACCCCCTCCGCGGCCGAAACGGCCAACACTTTTATAAAAGAAGTCGTGCGACTTCACGGAGTGCCCAGTAATATTGTGTCCGACCGGGGGTCCAGTTCACGTCCAGGTTCTGGAGAGCCTTATGTTCTAGTTTGTAGATCGAGCTCGCATTCTCGTCCGCCTACCATCCGCAGACCAACGGCCAGACAGAGAGGACGAACCAAACCCTGGAACAATATTTGCGCTGCTTTGCCTCTTTTTCACAGGGCGATTGGGTTGCACTGCTGCCGGTGGCTGAATTTGCCTATAACAACACCATTCACTCGGCCACCCAGCAGTCCCCATTCTGGGCCAACTATGGATTCCACCCTACATTTCTGCCCGACCTAAATCCGGAAAGTTCCGTCCCAGCAGCGCAAGATATCACCAGCTTCCTCCAGTCCAACTGCAAGATTCTGCAGGAGACGCTACTGAAATCTCAGGAATCCAACAAGGAGGCTTACGACAAAAGGAGGCGGGGGGAGCTGGAGCTCCAACCAGGCAATCGTGTCTGGCTATCCACCAGGAACCTAAAGCTGGCTTGCCCTTCAAAGAAGTTGGGACCAAGATTTCTGGGGCCCTTCCCAGTAAAGAGGAGGATAAACCGGGTGGCATTTGAATTGGACCTCCCGCCATCCCTGCGGATCCACCCGGTTTTTCATGTGTCCCTGCTGAAGCCCATGGTCCTCGACCCCTTCACGGGTCGGAAGGTGGGCCCACCGGATCCAATCTTAGTCAACGGCGAGGAGGAGTTTGAGGTGGAAGCCATCTTAAACAGTCGCAGGAGAGCTGGGGGGACCCAGTACCTAATCAAATGGAAGGGATTTGGTCCAGAGGAGAGCTCTTGGGAGCCTGAGGAGAACATCCACGCCCCCGGACTGATCCAGGCCTTCAGGAAAAATCGCCAGGGTGGTGGTACCCGGTGAGGCATCCGGAGGCTGCCCCTTGGGGGGGGGGCAAAGTTAGGAAAAGAACAATTACTGGCCAAATTCTGGCATTTCCGCGGTGGTGCGCACATTTGCGCGCATTCGCGCGCTCCCGTGCGCGTGCGCGCGCCGGAAACGGCGCCAAATGGGCCTATTTAAGCTTGGAGGTTTCTGAGAGCAAGTGCTGCTCGCTCTACAGCGTTCCCGACCTGTAAGCCTCGGCTCCTGATATCGGTTCCTGTGTTGTTTTGCCTCCTGTTGACCCGGCTTGTCCCGACCTGCTGTCTGCTACCTGCACCGACCCTGGCTACCCACGACCATCCGATTGTCTGCTCCCTTGTACCTCTGCTGCCCGCCCGTTAACGAACCTTGCTTGGACTTTGACTACTCTTTTGCCTGATCCTTTGTACCTTCCTTACCTGCCTGTTGCCGACCCAGCCTGAACGGCCATCCTTCGACCTGCACGTCTCCTGGAGCATCGCTACATCTTCGGTGACCCTCCAGCCCTCGTGCCATCCCGCACTCTTGGGCCTCTGTCTCCACTACCAGGGGTCCTTGAATCGGGTGCGCAAGAGCGGTTGTTCCCTGCACAAGACAGACTCCACCGTCAGGTACGTGACAGGTGCCTTTCTCCATTTATTGGCTTCATGTTTTGGCAGTTTTCTATGTCTTCCCAGGATGGTGGTTCAAGTATGCTGTGTGTTTTGACAGTGTATGACAGCTTGCCGATTGGTATCCCCTTTGTAGTCCAATTGGATCTTCTGATTTCAGGCAATTCAGCAGGATCTGATGGGGAACTTGGTTTAGGCATTGTGAGTTCCACCTCTTGTTCTGACTCCTGCACAGGTTAGCTTTGATCGACTTCTTCTTCTGGTTTGTTGGGCATATTCACTTCACCGCTTTCAGGGATCTGTGTTTCTGGTGATGAGCTTTCAACGAAATAAACACTATGCTTATTGTCACTTTGTCAGTCTTTGGGCGTAAGATTCTGTAACCCTTAGTTTGCTCACTGTAGCCTACTAGAATGCCCCCTATGGCTCTGTTCTCCAGCTTAGATCGCTTTTCACTTGGAATATAGGCATATGCTTTATATCCAAACGCTCTGATGTGCCCTCTGCTAGGCTTTGATCCATGCCACATTTTGAATGGAGCACGTTTAATGGCTCTTGAAGGTAGTCTGTTCTGTAGGTAGGTTGCAGTCATGACTGCTTCTCCCCAGTACTTGTGAGGTAGGTTGGCATCCGACAACATGCACCTTGCCATTTCTATAAGAGTGCAATTTTTCCTTTCTGCTACATGGTTTTGTTCAGGAGTGTATGTTGCGTTTGTCTGCTGTACTATTCCTTGTTTCTTTAAATATGAGGCCACTCCTTTGCTTATGTATGCTCCCCTATTGTCGGTGAATATTATTCCTGGTTTCCATTGAAATTTGTAACTAGACATGGCAATAAACTCTTGAAGTTTCTCTAATGTTTCATTCTTGTGTTTCACTAGAAAAGTAGTTGTGTACCTGAAATAATTATCAATGAAAGTCAGTAGATATCTGTTCCCGCCTGACGTGGGAGTTTTCATTGGTACGCATATGTCACTGTGTATGAGCTGCAGGAGGTGGATAGTTTTACTTTGATATGTCTGTGGAAAGGGAGCACGTGTGGCTTTTGCTTCAATACAGCACTTGCATTTCATGAGCACTTTGCAAGGCATTATTGTCAAATCTCCTGATAAGCCTCTCTTTATAATGTCCTGTATCGCTTCTGAACTTCTGTGCCCCAGTTGCCTGTGCCATAAGTGAATACATTTGCTGTGTAGCTCATTAGAGACTATATTGGCTTGCTGGTCTGTGATAATGAGCTTGTATAGGTGATCATCCAGTTTTCCTTTTGCGAGGAATTGCTTATTATTGTGAACTGTGTTTTCATCACCCTGGAACTTAACTGTGAGACCGTTGTTTGCAAGACTTTTCACTGATAGAAGGCTGCCTTCTAGTTCTGGAACATACAGCAATTTCTTTACAGGGGTACTGTGCTTGCCTTGAGGTGTAATTCAGTTCAGGAAGCCCTGGCCTTTACCTTCTGATGTGATGCTTTGCCCGTTTGCTCGGAAAACTTTGTCTTTTGCACTGTAATCAATGTTTGTGAAGAAGGTCTCATCGCTAGTCATGTGGCTTTTCATTCCTGAGTCTATGCACCAGCCGTGTGGCTTACGGCTCTGTGTCACTTTAACCACTTCTGGCCCATAAGGATTTACCTCCTTCTTGACCAGAGCACTTTTTGCAATTCGGCACTGCGTCGCTTTAACTGACAATTGCACAGTCGTGCAACGCTGTGCCCAAACAAAATTGATGTCCTTTTTTCCCACAAATAGAGCTTTCTTTTGGTGGTATTTGTTCCTCTCTGTGGTTTTTATTTTTTGAGCTATAAACCAAAAAATAGCGATGCTTTTGAAAAAAAAACATTATTTTTTACTTTTTGCTATAATAAATATCCAAAAAAATGTAAAAAAAAAAAAATAACTGCTTTGACGCTTTCTTTTGTGGATAGCTGTAGCTTTCACTGTTCGGCTTTCCAGATAGAACAGTTCTTTTTTTGGGTGACCAGTCCTTTTACAGCAAAAACAGGCCGTGCATTTTCTTTCCATCTGTCACACTCATCAATTAATTTGCCTTTGACAAATTCTAGTGTTAGTTGCTGCTTGGGTCTGGTTTCTAACACATGAATAAGAGCAGTATATGTCTCTGGAAGGCTGCAGAGGAGCAGGGCAACCATATAGTTATCTTTGATGTCCTTTCCGATGACATGCAGCTGCTCCATGATTTCTAGCATAGCTTTGATGTGGTTACCCATTTGCTAGCCTTCTCCTAGTCTCATCTTGTACAGCTTTCATAGTAAAAACAGCTTACTGTTGAGGCTTGAACGCTCATGCAGTTTTTGTAATGAAGTCCACATACCTTTGGCCATTTTCTCTGTTCTTATGTGGATAAGCTGGTCATCTTCCACTAGAAAGCTTATAGTCACTTTTGCCTCTCTGTCTCTTCTGTCCTATTCCTCCATCTCTCCATTTGTGGGTCTGTCTGTATTCAGCACATGCCACAAGTCATCCTTGCCGAGAAGCATTTCTAGTTTAAATTTACACAGCTGGTAATTGGCATTGTTCAGATTTGCAAATTGTAAATGCCACATCTGAACCACTTGCCATATTTCTGTAGCTTGCATACAGTACTCACAGATTTGCAGAATTCTCTTTCCAGTGCCTGGGTGCTGCTGGGTGCGTTGGGTGCCTGGGCCCATAACCTGTTATGCAGAGTATTGATATAATGTGCTGGAAGCTTGTTGTATACAGCAAATGGCTTTAACCTTCATGGAGGAATATCAGAACATATCTTAAAGCATCAGAAACATGAACAGGAACTTATTAACAAATGAGTACACAGATCTGAGGAAAGATAACACCTGCATTACAATAGATTTTCCATGCACATAACACTATAACACTGCAGTACCATCTGTTGGATAGATAGGTATAATGCGCACAGTATACAGTCAGTTTATAAAAGCAACTTTAGATTACATGATGTTGTCCTTCCAACAAGTTTTACAATGGACCACACAGAGCCATGACTCTGGCTTTAACTAGTTATATCTTTGCTCATGTCTAATCCTTTTTGTGTAAAACCTTAAGGCTGTGCCTTATACTTATTCCTTTATGTATTTTCTTAAGAATGCAATAAACTAAAATTTAACCATAATATGCCAGTCCATTCAAAAATGTGGGGTATAGAAAGAATCTTGTGGCGTCAGTCTGAGATCTCCCCACCATTAACCTGCTCCCACACACCCTGAAGTTATGATTGTTGTCCCCCCACTTTGAGATGTTTGCACTGCGGAAATACCTGTCCTGGATGATATCTACCAATCACTGAAAGATTTTGAGTGGCCTTCTGAAAAAATTAGGAACCCCTCCTCCATTACTATGTCATTAAGGTCAGTGCCAATTCATACAAAGAAAAGGCACATGTTCTTCCTAATTCTGGCCCCACCACCTGTACAACCTTTATTTCGCTTCTCACTGACGGAAGAGGGGGGAGGAGAGGGAACAGTGCTTCTAAGGGTAGAAGTTTTAAAAAACTTTTGATTATAAAAGTAAACTCACAAGAGTAGAAGGACAGGTTTTCCTTCTACTCCTGTGAGTTGTTTACTTTTACAATTAAATTGTTTTAAACCTACTACACTTAGAAGCGTTGTTCCTCTCTCCCCTGTCAGTTACAGAGTACCTTCTAGCTCTTGTTGGAACCAGCTGCTCTCAAGTGTTAACACCTTATACAGATCCAGAGGCTTATTCTTACAGACCACCATATATCTGTTTTTATGGACTTTTTACATGCAATCAGGGCAGCTCAGTTGACCCATGGAATTCTCTCTTTAGTGCACCAAATATCTACCCCTGGAAGTTACTGTACTTCTGAATATAGAGCTCAGTGCACTTCCTCCAATGTGATGCTTGGTGATTGGCTGTTCAGGCACCCAGGTGCTGTCACAGGTAGGTAAGCAGATAGTCCTAACCCCTCGTTAAACTCCATAGTCTCTAAATGCCCTACATGGGCAAAACATAGGTTCAGAAAAAGAAAGTTATATTCACAGGCTTGGGCAACACTTCCCCTTGAAGCTGCAGAAGAGTTTGTTTTTCAGGTTGGAGTTACTTTTTAAATGTATTTTTTAAATGTCAGAAACTGCAATAACAACTTCTGTTACTGGCTGACACCATATGTGCTTTATGTAAATAGGCCATAAGAATCCAGCACTACAAGCTGCTGACTGTCATAAAATGAAAATCTTTAATGTAGGGAATAATAAAATAACACAAAGCAGTACTAAATAAAGTACATGTAAAAAAAAAAACAGAACCCATTTTAAATCATTCTCCTTATACAGTTTACCCTTAGTAATATTTTAATAAGGCATGAGTCATAGAGGACTACTGTTATCACCCAACTATCCCAATCTAGAGGAAAAAAATTTAAGAGCCCCAAGGGTTTCTGTTCAAACTTTTATCTAGGCGTAAAGTAACATTGAAGAATTTTGGCTGTAATTTAAAGTGGGCCTTGGAGTAATTTTAAAGCCAGGGATGGTAATATTTTGCATACTTACATTGGGTCAGTTTGGCACGATTTAAGTTTCTATAATATCCATTGTCACAGTAACCACTGTAACTGTGGCTTTTGGAGCGGACTACAGACTAGTCTATTGCCAACTGACTATGGGCTCTATTCTTTGGGAGGTGTGTACCTGGGGGACCTTTGGAGTAGTTTTACTTGGGATTCAGGTCCATGTATCCCCTAAAGAAACAGACTCTGGGAACTGGAGAACCTGGATACCGATTTGGGGCCTCTGTGCCCACCCCAGCATTGACTGCTTCAATCCCCTCCAAGACTCAGAGACTCTAAACAGAAAAATAATCAGCTCAAAACAACCTGATGATGAGGTCTCCTGATGTTATATGTAATCTGTTTATTAAGGAGTTATGTGTTTACTGTTAATGTATTTTTTCCCATTGTTAATTGAGTAACCTATTATTTCTGTCTGTTTGCTAATCCTCTTGATGTAAATAGTTTTGTGTCAACTTTACCTCTTTACTTAACCATTGTGGGATGTTTATCCCAATGTGTAATATTCGTTTTTATTGTTCCCGTGGGGACTGCCCCTATTTTTGATGTGTGTAAAAACCTGGAATTTTGTTCAATAAATACTAATTCCTTTGGTTTTTACCCCAACATCTTGTCTGTGTACGATGCTTCCAGTAAAGGTCTGGTATTGGCTGTCACTCTGCTGGAAGAGTTTGGAAGCCAGGAGGCACCATTTGGCGGAGGCACCCAGGTAGGGTGCCATGCGGTCCGCCACCCCCGTTATCACAGTGGTGTTTTGCACAGGAATTTTGTGATTGCACATGAAGAAATGTTCTGATGTGGAGGAGCACTGGCCGCTATATTGAAGCATCATAAGGGCTTGTTTACACTTGCTTCAATATGTGGCATTGGACACTTTTTTTAAAACACTCTGCATGTCAAGTAAAGCTCCTATCATTAAATAAAATGGTAAGCTTACAGTTCTGTTCACATGTTGCATTTGCTTTGCTTCAAATATGATATACCATGTCGCTTTCTTGGTCTTCAAAGCATCTTCAAAGCCTCCATAGAAGTCTATGACAAGACAACGCTTGCTAACAGCACCTGCAGCTTTTGAGGGGCTTTTATTCAGAGTTATCTTCACTTTGTTTTGGAGGTATTGTAGGTGTGAGATATCCCAGGATGCACTGGGAAACCCACAACTGAACCGGAAAGATGTCATCAGAAGTCACTTCCGGTTCATGTGTCAATATTCTGGGAGTGTCTGGTGCAGACGTCCCATCTGGCATGCAGCATGGTGCCTACATGCAAATGAACTTTGATGGCATCCCAGTCTTAGTCCATAGGGTTAAATATTGAGTTGGCCCACCCTTAGCAGCTATAACAGCTTCAACTCTTCTGGGAAGGCTGTTTACAATGTTTAGGAGTGTGTCTATAGGAATGTTTGACCATTCTTCCTGAAGTGCATTTGTGAGGTCAGGCACTGATGTTGGACAAGAAGGCCTGGCTCGCAGTCTCCACTCTAATTCATCCCAAAGGTGTTCTATCGGGTCAGTGCAGGCCAGTCAAGTTTCTCCACCCCAAACTCGCTCATCCATGTCTTTATGGAACTTGCTTTGTGCACTGGTGCGTAGTCATGTTGGAACATGAATGGGCCATCCCCAAACTGTTCCAACAAAGTATGGAACTAAGGGGCCAAGGCCAACCCCTGCAAAACAACCCCACACCATAATCCCCCCCCCACACACCAAATGATTTGGACCAGTGTACAAAGCAAGGTCCATAAAGACATGGATGAGTGAGTTTGGGGTAGAGGAACTTGACAGAGTCCTGACCTCAACCTGATAGAACAGCTTTGGGATGAATTAGAACAGAGACTGCAAGCCAGACCTAGTCCAACACAAATGCACTTCTGGAAGAATGGTCAAATATTCCCATAGACACACTCCTAGACCCTGTGGGTAGCCTTCCCAGAAGAGTTGAAGCTGCTATAGCTGCAAAGGGTGGGCCAACACAACATTGAACCCTACGGACTAAGAATGGGATGCCATTAAAGTTCATGTGCATGTAAAGGCAGGTGTCCCAATACTTTTGACAATATAGTATATAAGAAGGCCAAACTTTGGTTTTAAAGAAAACAAAATTAAAATAAAATTGTTCCACCACCCAATATCTACCACCACTACGCCCCAAAACAAAATGTACTCAAGCTTACGTCATAATCAGAGTCTCTTCTCCTGGTTCCCCCAACACACCGTCCACAAACAGAGGGTTGGAAGTGAAGGTATATTTGCTCCATGATCTTCCCTCATCAAAACTCAACCTGAAAAAGAAGAAAACATTTTTCTGGAAAACAGATTTGTGATAATACTCAGCCTCATGATAATTTCTAACTTAATTTTTACCACCGGTAGTTTTACTTCACAGAGTTTAGAGGGACCCTGTTAATAAAATAACACCATAGGGTCCACTGCAAAGAGGATGTAAGGAAAATTGGATTCCTATCAGCAGTAGGAAACCAGTACAGGCCTATGCATGTGCACATTATGCTGCCCATACTTCTGTAGTAAATGCTGCATGTGCATCAGAGAGTAAGCACACACTTGATATTGGTATTAGTGCTTAGTGACCTACATATATAAACTGAAGCACTGCAGAAGGAAGTTGCAGAGTGGTCTGAGACCTGACCTTCTGTTTCTGCTTCACTGCACATGACACGGCTTGTCTCCCAGCTTACCTCTGGACCAGTGGCAGCCCATCCATAGGGGGTGCATGGGCGCCGCCCTCCCAAGCTATTCACAAAAAAAAAAAATTGGTCACTTTAAGAGTGTCCAGGCGCCGGACACACGGCGGTCTATGAGAAGCTTTCCCAGCTTGCAATCAAATGATTTCAATTGGAAAGCTGATTTGCCCACATTTAGGGAGTGTTCAGGGAGCAAGCGATGCGCCCGCAAACACTCCCACTCTCCGGTGATTTGTCTCTGGCTCCTGTGCTATTATTTTAATGGTGAGGACCGGACGATGGTGGGCGTGATTTTTGAGGCACCGCAGCGTCACTTCCAGTTTCCCGGCTCACTGTGTGGACTGGAGTGGACTGAGACGGAGTGCGAGCAACTGAAGGGTGGTGAAGTGAAGGCCTGAGCTGAGTGGCGTGGCTCCTAATGGTATGCAAACCACCACAGGCCTCAGGCTCAGCGAAAGTCTCTCTCCTCCTAGCTAGCTGACTCAGTTGTGTCTCTCCCCGACCTTTGCAGGAGCGGAGTCAGCTGCGCATGTCCTGTGTAGGGGTTGATGGTGCCGCCAGGCTGCCAACCATGCAGAGGTGCTGAAGTGCCTGTCTTGCTACATGGACACATGCAGACAAATGCATTTAGGAGCCCAAAGGACAAGGAGTGGATACATGTCTCCTAATGCAAAAACGTAATTCCCTGCTGCTCGGGAGAGGCTGCAGACCTTGGGATGCCTTGACAGCACTTGCTGGGATCTGTACTTGCCCCTCCAGCTACCCCCCCCCCCTCCAGGGCTGTGTTCATCCCATGGAATGTCAATGTTTAATAACATAACAGGAACTTTTGGGTTCCATCTGATAAGCTGTAATTATGAATGTCTGCCTTACATGAGCTGTGTATGGGAAGTTGCTCTGACTTGCTGCAGCAAAAGAGGGGGGCTAATCACGGAACTGCAGCTCCACAGCTGGCACCAGGGTGAGGAGGGGGCACTGGATAGAATGGCTAAAGTATACAGATTATATTTTGCTTGAAGTTCTATTATTTATATGCTGTGTATGGGACACATTATAGTAAATGCATTTGAATTTTCATATAATGTCTGTTAACCTCTACTTTACTGCAGCTATTAAGTTTCTACATGCATTTACCCTGATCTGTGAGGCTGAGCTATATATCCTGATCTGTGAGGCTGAGCTGTATACCCTGATCTGTAATGCTGAGCTGTATACCCTTATCTGTAATGCTGAGCTGTATACCCTGATCTATGAGTCTGAGCTATATACCTGATCTGTAATGCTAAGCTATATACCCTGATCGGTAATGCTGAGCTATATACCCTAATCTGTAATTCTGAGCTGTATACCCTGATCTGTAATGCTGAGCTATATACCCTGATCTGTGAGGCTGAGCTATATACCCTGATCTGTAATGTTGAGCAATACACCCTTAACTGTGAGGCTGAGCTACATACCCTGATATGTAATGCTGATCTATATACCCTGATTTGTGAGGCTCAGCTATACACCTTGATCTGTGAGGCTGAACTGTATACCCTGATCTGTGAGGCTCAGCTATATACCTTGATCTGTGAGGCTGAACTGTATACCCTGATCTGTGTTGCTGAGTTAAATACCCTGATCTGTGAGGCTGGTCTGTATACCCTGATCTGTAATTCTGAGCTGTATACCCTGATCTGTAATGCTGAGCTATATACCCTGATCTGTGGGGCTGAACTATATACCCTCATCTGTGAGGCTGAGCTATATACCCTGATCTGTAATGCTGAGCTATATATCCTGATCTATGAGGCTGAACTATATACCCTGATCTGTAATGCTGAGCTATATACCTTGATTTGTGAGGCTGAGCTATATACCCTGATCTGTAATGCTAAGCTATATACCCTGATCTGTGAGGCTGAGCTATATACCCTGATCTGTGTAGCTAAGCTATATACCCTGATCTGTGAGGCTGAGCTGTATACCCTGATCTGTGAGGCTGAGCTGTATACTTTGTCCTGTTGCCCCTGTTCTGGGGCTGTATACTCTGTCTTGTGATTCTGGGGCTGTATACTCTGTCCTGTGATGCTGAACTGAATACGTCTGACACTATGGGTGGAAGCAAGTGGAATACAGGGGACGGAGTGGGTGGATTCTATAAGGAATGGGGCTTATGAGAAGTTGGAGGGAAAAAAAAGAAAGGGCGGGGTCTGGCACCCTCCCATCTTAAAACTTCACCAGCCGCCACTGCTCTGAACCATTGCCTCTCTGTTGTGACCTGACTTCTGCAACTACCTGCAGTTTATTTTATTTTGTTTTTTTCAGTTTTATGTTGGTGACAGCTTCAATACATAGATATACAGATACAAAGAAGTTGATTTACTAAATGCAAAAAGACTGTGCACTTTGGCAGTTGCTCCAGAGCTTAGTGAATGAGGTAAAGCTTCACTTTGCAAAGAATACCCAATCCTGTGTAAGGAAAATTAAAAAAAACTGCATTTTTGCTTGCATGTGATTGGATGATGGGAGTCAGCAGAGCTTCTACTCATTTACTGAGCTCTGGAGTAACTGCACTTGCAGAGAGCACAGTCTATTTGCCTTTAATAAATCAACCCTGAAGATCAGAAACAGGGATAGATAGATAGATCGATAGAAAAATAGACAAACAGAAGACAGAGAAATGTATATCTATCTATCTATGTATCTATCTAAATTAATCTGCTGGTCTGGATAGATAGATAAATAGATATCAATTTGTCTGTTTTCTATCTATCTCTGCTTCATATATGTGTACCCGTCTATCTATATCTCTATTTATCTTTGCATATCTATCTATCTATCTATCTATCTATCTATCTATCTATCTATCTATCTATCTATCTATCTATCTATCTATCTATCTATCTGTCTATCTGTCTATCTGTCTATATTTCTATATATTCTATCTTTCTATCTATTCTATCTATCTTTTTAAACAAATCTTCTGGTCTAGATAGATAGATAGATAGATAGACCCAGGCAGCACTTTGAGGGGAGCAGCAAATTGAACCATGGCCGCCTCTCCTTCTCTTCTATTTGCCCAGCAAATTGGCGACCAAGATTTTTTTCCAGCAGTTTTGTGTGTCATGATGCCCTCTCGGGACACTCCACCTGCCCCTATACTACCCTAACCCTATATTACCCTAGTCTGTCTATATACTACCCTAGCCTGTCTATATACTACCCTAGCCTGTCTATATACTACCCCAGACTGTCCCTATACTGCCCGAGCCTGTCCATATACTGCACTAGCTTGTGTATATATTACCCTAGCCTGTCTATATACTTCACTAACCTGTCTATATACTACCCTAGCCTGTCTATATACTTCACTAGCCTGTCTATATACTACCCTAGCCTGTCTATATACTTCACTGGCTTGTCTATATACTACCCTAGCCTGTCTATATACTACCCTAGCCTGTCTATATACTACCCTAGCCTGTCTATATACTACCCTAGCCTGTCTATATACTACCCTAGTCTGTCTATATACTACCCTAGCCTGTCTATATACTACTCCAGCCTGTGTCTATACTGCCCGAACATGTCCATATACTTTACTAGCCTGTCTATATACTACCTTAGCCTGTCTATATACTACTCTAGCCTGTCTATATACTTCACTAGCCTGTCTATATACAACCTTAGTCTGCCCCTATACTACCCTTTTTTGGGGGGGGGGTGGGAGGGCCGCATTTCATTTTTGGATCCAGGCAACACAATGTCTTGGGCCAGCCCCGATAGATAGATTGATAAATAGAAGACAGAGAAATGTATCTCTATCTATCTATCTATCTATCTATCTATCTATCTATTTATCTATCCATCTATCTATTTATCTATCTATCTATCTAAATGAATCTGCTGGTCTGGATAGATAGATAGATAGATAGATAAATATACATTTCTCTGTCTTCTATTTGTCTGTCTGTCTATCTATCTGTCTATCTATCTATCTATCTATCTATCTATCTATCTATCTATCTATCTATCTATCTATCTATCCCAGCAGATTAAGATAAATAGATAGACAAATAGAAGACAGAGAAACATATATTTATCTATCTATCTATCTATCTCTCTATCTAGACCAGCAGATTAATTTAGATAGATAGACGTCTTCTATTTGTCTATCTATCTATCTATCTATCTATCTATCTATCTATCTATCTATCTATCTATCTATCTATCTATCTATCTATCTATCTCTACCTCAGCATATTTATGTAGATGTGTCTAGACAATGGTATATTTATACACACATATGCAAGCATTGTAATAACCAGGATGAGAATAGACGATAGTCCAGCTCTCAATGATCCCCTGTGAGGAAGGCCTCATCATAGTCACTATATACGAAGTGTGAGGACTTTGAGTGACAAGATGGATGAGAATTAGGGCGGGAGGGTTTTATTAGAAATATTGACCTCAAGCGCGTAGCCTTCTGCTGATCTCACCCACACACTGCAAAATATTCTGGTGTCACGTTTTGAGGAAGAAAAAAAATTCAGCGCACTTTCTGAAACATTCAGAGAAACAATTCTTTTATTATGCGCACATAATGGATGAGCTATTTGATTAGATTACACAGCGCTCAGCTGCACCCTGGGGCTTCTCTTGTCTTTCTCGGAGATTCGTATTTCTTTCTTCTTACCAGAACGGAGAAAGCTAATAAGAGGTCTTTTCAAACATAAGCTACTCAGCACAAAGACCCAGCCACTGCTACAACGACTTTTCCTTCTCTCCCTCGTTGTTTGACTTTATCTTGCCTCAATAATGTGTGTTTGCTTTTTAAAGGGAAATCATAGCGTTTTGCTGTTATATTTTAGACATAAGAGTAGATTTCTGCACATTGTATAGTGGAGAAATTGTACACACTTGACACCTACCTACAGTTGTGTTCAAAATTATTCAATCCCCACTGAAATTGATTGTTTTGGTCGGTTTGACATTGATTATGATCATTCAGTCATCCTGCTTACAATTAAATCAAAGAGGCACTGTTAGTTAAAGTCACCCCTAACTTATTAAAACTTGTGTTGACATCCATCCACAGTTCACACATGTTAAAGAGGTGATATGTTACACGTCTTTAGATGAGAATACAGATTTTATATTGTCGTTTTGCGATACTAAAGGGAAATTTTTCGTTTGTGTGTAATAACTCCGTTCTATTTCAGTTTGTTGCTCCCTCTCTTCCTTTTCAGCAACATCGTCACCGACCCAGAAACACGACTCATCGAATACAAACTTTTCTGGAGAATAATCGAAAGAGGCAAGACCATTCTTCTTTCTTTATGCTTAGAGGCTCTTTCTGTTCTCTT
>BLSH010116917.1:441251-457352 GCA_018402905.1 Glandirana rugosa | reverse complement strand
CAGTAATCTGTAGAAATTTTTAAACGCCGCCGATGGAGATTTTTAAGTGCCAAAGTTTGTCGCCATTCCACAAACATGACATTTTGGCTATCAATTTACTCGGCACAACATTATCCTTCACAATATGGAAAGAAATTGGGCTAACTTTACTGTTGTCTTGTCTCCTGCCATCCCCTGTTTGCGGGCTATCCATTTGTGTGAAGCTGTTTCGTAAGTTACAATTCCCCTTTGAGATCATACAATTCCCATCAGAGGTACCAGATATTTACAGACCTATTATTCATTGTTCAGAATGTCCTAATTGCATCATACTCCTGATGAATGGCTGTACGCCATGAAACGCGTCGAGTCTACATTTACGATGCCAAGACAAACTCGGGTCCAAAAATACATCTTTTACATGTATACACCATTTATCGATGAACAATTTTAAAATTTGCTTGCTAATCATGTCTTTTTTTATATCTATATCTCAAAATGTATATTATAATTGTCTTTGTACATGATGGGATTGTTTTTTACAACATATCATGGTTTATAGAAAATAATATTTTATACTAAAGAATTAAACTTTATCAATAAACTATTGACATGAAATTTATCTACTGATATTTTTATTATTCATACAGTAGCGGGCTTCATTCAAAGTCCCATTTTCTTCTCTCTTTGTACTTTATTGTTGTCTCATTTTTTAACTCAAAAAAGTGAATTTTTTCAAAGAGAAGGGTGCTTGTAAGACCATTGCGCAAATATGGTATGAGCATAAAGTATTGCAACAGCCACCATTTTATTCTCTAGGGCGTTAGAAAACAAATATTAATGTTTGGGGGTTCTAAGTAATTTTATACCAAAAAAAAAAATAGATTTGAACTTGTACACACCGAATCTCAAAAAGAGGCTCGGTCCTTAAGTGGTTAAAATAAATATGGATTTCAGTTACATCATTGTTGTGCAACAATGGTACATTTCACCCAATAAGGCCCTCTTCCAGCTCTGTGACTAAGCCCTATTTGGTGAAAGCGGTCAAATGAGGCGGTCCTAGGGTGGGGACTGCCATTATATTACTGGTGCTTGTTTTTTTAAATAAACATGTCTTTCAGTTACATCATCAGTGTGCGGCAATCTCTAGTTCCTATGTGGATAGCTTGGCTAGATTCCCTGCACCCAGTATTCGAGTGTCAGCCTGAAGGAGCAGCTTCAATCAGAGAGGAATCTGTTAATGTCATCCCATAAAGACTGCTTTAAAATTTTTGTTAGTGAATTGCATTGTAACTTTGTAATTATAATGTAAACTATCATATCCCAACTGTTATCTTACAAGTTTGAATCCCATTAGTTGTCCTGAGTCAAGAGGGACAATTCCTGACTCTTCTACAAATTAAAAATAAATAAATAAATAAAATCACCCTATAAAAAGAGTAATAACACTCATATGTCATGCAGTTGGAGATCTCTGCTCTCTTGCAAGTCAAAGAATCATCAGCAACCACCACTTGGATGCTGGCGCCCCCTGCTGCACACCATGGTTCCACCCACCGACTGCCACATCACTACTGTGCCTCTGCAGATATGAAGACATCTAGTGGCCTACAGCAGGAACCACAGCATGCAGCAGAGGGGTGTCTTGGCTTTCTATACACTAGGCAGTGTTAGATCCTGAAAATTCTTTGGCTGGTTTAGGTCTACAAGAGAGCAAAGATCGGATTCACCACCTGCTGCGCTGGTTTATGTATAAATATTATTATCATTTTTTTTATTTTTTATTGCCTTAATCTGGCCATACATCCTACAACTTAATTGTGTGATCTCCTCTACATTCATCAACACGTATGTGCTGCTACCTATCAAGTCAATGTATATACAGCCAGGTTGACCCTCATCATGGACACTCATTGGTGGATCTAAAGGAGGTTGCACAATCAGGTTGTAAGGTGTAAAGTCAGTTTTATATAGGTTGCTCTTAAAAGTGAGACCCAGTGCGATTATAAGTGCGTGTGACCGCCATCTATTGTGGGATTTCTCCAGCGTACAGTCAGATGTAAATATTTAATTTCAGAAAATAAATTGAGCAAGTTCCCCGGTATTTCCATGTCTCCCCAGTTATGATAGATCTTCATCAGGTTTTGCCGTTTGTGAATGCAGAGCCGGTTTTCCAGTCCCATCTCCAAATCTTACCCAGACATCCGCCTGGGACGCCTGTCACTCACGGGTTCAGCAGTCAAGAACGCTTTGCGTCAGGTGACATATGTCACCATTAGCGCTACCTGTCTCCACGTATTGCCCGCGTCCGAGGAAATGAACATGCTGATCTCATTTTCTGTGAGCTCCGAGCCGATATTCCCTGTGGTAGAAAGCAGAGAAAGAGGCGGACATTTACTACAGCATCGGATGGGTTGTGATAAAAAAGAAAAAAAGAAAACGTGGAATCTTTCCATTATTCTACAAACGTTTATCTCACTTCTTATATATATACATATAAACAGAATATATATAAGAAAACGTTCAAAGGATTGCTGCACTTAAAACTTGTTTATTGAACAAAAATGTTCAATTTTACAAACAAATCGCTCTCAATCGTTGTCCTATTAACCCTTAACAGTGTATCCAGGAAGGAAATGTCCTCCCTGTTATACACAATATTACATTTTAAACCAGGAATAAGAAGATTGAGGTATTGATCAAACAATAACAGTACTAATCATGTAATTAGCCATATAATTGATTCCAAATGTGCTACTTGTGAGTGTTTGAATAGGAAAAAAAATGTTTGTAACTTTAGATGTGTTGTGATTTGATGAAGGGCGTAAGCTTGTGAGCCCGAAACGGACATCATTGAACGCTTTGGGATGTAATTTACTGCTTGAACATTTTTGTCCAATAAACAAGTTTTAAGTGCAGCAATCCTTTGAACTTTTTCTTATATGTATGGTCTGTGGGAGGACCTGATTGCATTGTACTGACTGTGGACTGAGTGCTGCTTTCCTCCAACTACAGTGAAGATATATATATATATATATACACAGGGGAAAAAATGAAATAAAAAAAATGTATATATATACATATACACAGCGGGTAAAATACGTATTGAACACGTCACCATTTTTCTAGGTAAATATATTTCTAAAGGTGCTATTGACATGAAATGTTCACCTCATGTCATTAAAAACCCATGCAATCCATACATACAAAGACACCAAAACAAATAAGTTCAGAAATTAAGTTAAGTGTAAAAAAATGGAATGACACAGGGATAGAGTTGAGCGAACCCGAACTGTAAAGTTCGGGTCCGTACCGAACTTTGGGGTGTCCGTGACCCGGACCCAAACATTTGAAAAAAAGTTTGGGTTCAGGTACTGGGTTCAGGTATTTGATCACGCATGTTGAACAGCTGCAGGGCAGCCAATCAACAAGCGTTTCACTGGTTTTCCCTTAGAAGCCATCACAGCCATGCCTACTAATAACATCATGTGACCCAGCCTTTTTATAAGCTGGAGTCACTTAGTGCTGCATGTCACATGCTCTCTGGTTAGTGTAGGGAGAGGATGCTGCCGGCACTGCGAGGGACAGGATTGCAGATCTAATAACATCTCATCCTGAATTACAGAACGATCTGACTGGACTAGGTAGAGTCTCCTGCTTAGAGGGACAGATTATTGTTATAAAATCATCTTCTAGTTCTAAAGGGAGAGGTTCCTGCTGTTGCTGTAAGGGACAGATTATTGTTCTAAAATCATCAGATTTTACTTCCTTTTGCAGCCCTCTAGCACTTTCCAGGACTTTTTTACAGTCATTTTTGTGCCGAAAAGTTCGGGTCCATATTGACTTCAAAGGGGGGTCCGAAGTAAAGTTCGGGTAAAGTTCGGTACCAAACCCGAACTTTTTCCTGAAGTTCGGCCGAACCCACCGAACCCGAACATCCAGGTGTTCACTCAACTCTACACAGGGAAAAAGTATTGAACACTTGAAGAAAAGGAGGTGCAAAAAGGCATGGAAAGCCAAGACACCAGCTGAAATATATCAGTAATTAGAAAGCAATCCTGCCCCTTGTCAGTGCAAATTAATATCAGCTGGTTCAGTCTCAACTGATGGCCTATAAAAAGGTGTCTCATTACCAAGGTGTCACTCAAGAAACATCTCATGATGGGTAAAAGCAAAGAGCTCTCTCAAGACCTTCACACCCTTATTACTGCAAAACATTCTGATGGCATTGGTTACAGAAGGATTTCTAAACTTCTGAATGTTCCAGTGAGCACTGTTGGGGCCATAATCCGGAAGTGGAAAGAACATCATTTCACCATAAACCGGCCACGACCAAGTGCTCCTTGCAAAATTTCTAACAGAGGAGTGAAAAGAATTATCAGAAGAGTTATTCAAGAGCCAAGGACCACTTGTTAAGAGCTTCAGAAAGACCTGGAATTAGCAGGTACAATTGTTCCAAAGAAAACAATAAGTAATGCACTCAACCCCCATGCCCTGTATGCACGCTCACCACCCAAGACTCCATTGCTAAAAAAAAAAAAATGCATGTTGAAGCTTGTTTAAAGTTTGCTGCACATTTAGACAAGCCTGTGAAATACTGGGAGAATATAGTCCAACATTGAACTCTTTGGATGCCATAATACACATCATGTTTTGGAGGTCAAATGGCAGTGCACATCACCCCAAAGCACCCCATACCAACAGTGAAGTTTGGAGGTGGGAACATTGTGGTGTGGGGCTGTTTTTCAGCATACGGTACTGGCAAACTTCATGTCATTGAAGGAAGGACAAATAGAAAAATGTACCAAGACATTCTTGATAAAAATCTGCTGCCATCTACCAGGATGATGAAGATGAAAAGAGGGGGGACATTTCAGCAAGACAATGATCCCAAACACAAAGCCAAGGAAAATCTCAATTGGTTTCAAAGAAAGAAAATAAAGCTGCTAGAATGGCCCAGCCAATCACCTGACTTCAATCCAATAGAAAATCTATGGAAAGAACCAAAGATCAGAGTTCATAGAAGAGGCCCACGGAAACCTTCAATATTTGAAGACTGTGTGGAAGAATGGACCAAAATCACACAATCAGCAATGCATGCGACTCGTTTCTCCATACAGGAGGCGTCTAGAAGCTGTCATTACCAACAAAGGATTTTGTAACAAGTATAAAATACATTTCAGTTAGGAGTGTGTTCAATACTTGTTCCCTGTGGTATTCCATTTTTTTTCCATGTACAGGACATACATTTTGTAGGTATAAAAAATTACAATTCCGTTGTCTATTTCTTAAATATTAATTAAAGCTGCTATAAATTTCTCAACCTCACTTGAAATCAGCCTCCTGATCAGCAGCACTCAGGGAGAGGGCGGGGCTCATGTAGAAGCCAATCAATTCTGATGCATGCACATGTGTTGGGAGGAGCAGAGTGAGCAGAGGAGTGATGATGTAGCAAAAGGAAGGTGGATATGGATGGGGTGAATATTAAGGTTAGGGTCACAGTAGTGCAGGTCAGAATCGTAATTATTGGCTTCCCTGACATGCACAGAAATGGGTTGCTGTTTAGCAGACAATGGTTTCTTCATTGTCTTAATGGCAACCCCATGCTAATATATACGGTATGTCTTTGCGCACACCAAAATGTATAGTGCTGCAGCACCCTGTGTTTCATTGTGGCATGGTTTTGGAAAGAGGGTCAGGGACTTCTTTTCCAAGTATCTGGTGTGTAGGGCAGCCCACTGAAATGAACGGACTGCCTCATACGCACGGAGACATGCGTGTGCTCTGACGCATGCAGTAATGTGAACTAAGCTCCTTACGGTGTGTTAATGCACATGTGTAATGTTGTGCATTAACATGCATTGCATTTACACAGCATTGTTTATCATTAAAGTGGAGCTAAACTTTCCTTCAATGGCCCCCATCCCTCGTCGGTACTGGCATTCAGCCATCTTCATTGGCCGAGTTGTCACAACGCCACTTGCAGGAGTCAGTCATCCCAGCAATCTGGGAATAAAAGCTGAGCTGCACATGTGCAGTTCAATCCAGAGGCCAAAGAAGATGGCGAGTAGGCAGAGAGGTGGATTTTATTGCCAAAGAGACATTGCATGTTTCCTCTGCAGTTAGAGCCTGCCTGCTCTCAGCTTGTGACAGCGAGACATTTATTATATTGCAGCTTATCAATGTTTAGCTGTGGTGGCTGCATTCATTTTTCTTTTTAGGCTTTCTTTCTTCTATTTTGACCTGGTGATCCAGCCAGTAAGTCTGTTGTTTTTCACAAGCTCAAGCTCTCCAGCAGAATGTACCCTTTTTTTTTTGTTGTATGCTTGTCTCATGTCAAAAGTGAAGAGGTTACTCACCTTGCGAAAATTCTCATAGGACAGAATACAATGTCAGAAGTGATGTAATGTGTTGAATAGTTTTGTATGTATTTTTTTCATTTCTGAGCATGTGCAGTCTTGCTCTTACGCCTTTTTGTGGAAGAAAAACGTACTAATTATCCAAAAATTGGATGTTGTGGTCACATCTGACAAAAATTTTATAGTCTGCACATCCAGCTTTTGTTGTTCGAAAAGTCAGAATCGACTGTCAAAATGACCATACTAACGGTAAGAATTTCGGACGATCGGTCGTCGTGTGAAAATTCCCATACTAATTTTGCATCGTGTGTACAGGCCTTAACACTCCCCTCCTCCTGGACTGACAATGCTGCTGTCTGGTGTAGCTCCTGTTTTCATTCCTCCAGAGTCGTGTCTCATTAACCAGGTGGTCTGTTACTGGCCAGATCACCCGGTGAAAACAGAGGGAAAAAAGCCAAAGAAAAAAAAACGAATGCAGCCACCGCATCTGATGATTGGTAAGCTGCAATATATTACATTTTTAGTTTTGGGTTTATTACTGCTTTAATTTTGCTTTTACCATTAAATGAAAATGAATTGGCTTCCAATGCACCCTAATGTGCCTAAAAGTGCATGTGGCCCCGTTTTTGTGTCCCATTGCTGTCTTGCGTTGCTTTAAAAAAAAAAAAAGCACCACAAAGCAGCATTGTGTATTTAGGCTGGGTTCACACTAGTCAGATTCTCGGATCGACATTAGGATCCCAAGTTGCATTACGTCACAAAAACAATGATTCGCTATGAGAGCCGTCTTAACTGGTCCAACTTGTGTTTTTCAAAGTCGGACCGACTTTGAAAAAGGTTCCTGTACTACTTTTGTCCGACTTTGATCCTACTTTAGCCCATTGAAAGGCATTGAAGTCGGATCAAAGTCAGATCATTGTCTTCACTGATCCGACATTGGCATGCAACTTGTGCTCTGGGGATCTTGAAAGGGAACTCCACGCCAAATTAAAAAAATAACGCATGGGGTCCCCCTCCAGGAGCATACCAGGCCCTTTGGGCTGGTATGGATTTTAAGGGGAACCCCGCAGCAAATTAAAAAAAAATGGCATGGTGTTTCCCCCAAAATCCATACCAGACCCTTAACCGAGCACACAGCCCAGCAGGCCAGGAAAGGGGGTGGGGAAAAGTGAGCGCCCCCCCCCCCTCCCTGACCATACCAGGCTGCATGCCCTCAACATGGGGAGTATGGGTGCTTTGGAGCGCTTCCCCCCCCAAAGCACCTTGTCCCCATGTTGATGAGGACAAGGGCCTCTTACCGACAACCCTTGCCAGTGGTTGTCTGGGACTGCGAGCGGGGCCCCCAGATCCCAGCCACCCACCCTATGGGAATGAGCATGGGGTACATTGTACCCCTACTCATTCACCTGAAAAAAAAGTGTAAAATAAAAACCACACTACACAGGTTTTTAAAACCTTTTATTAAATTAGCTTTGGTAGGGTGAGGGGCAGGGATCTGGGGCCCCCTTGTTAAACATGGGGGCAAGGTGCTTTGGGGGGGAGTGCAGAGCCCCCCCCTGCCCCAAAGCACCCATACTCCCCATGTTGAGGGCATGCGGCCTGGTATGGTCCAGGAGGGGGGCGCTCACTCGTCCCCACCCATCCCCACCCCCTTTCCTGGCCTGCCGGGCTGCATGCTCAGATAAGGGTCTGGTATGGATTTTGGGGGAAACCCCATGCCATTTTTTTTTTTTAATTTGGCGCGGGGTTCCCCTTAAAAACCATACCAGACCAAAGGGCCTGGTATGCTCCTGGAGGAGGACCCCATGCCATTTTTTTTTAAATTTGGCTTGGAGTTCCCCTTCAAGATCCCCAGAGCACAAGGTGCCTGGTATTCTCGGGATAAAAGTCGGATCCCTGTTCACAAAAATTGGTCCGACTTTGACCCTATGTAGGACTGTAAATCGCACAGCAAAGTAGGATCAAAGTTGGACCATTTAAATGTCGGATAGTGTGAACCCAGCCTTAATGCATTACCATGCTGCAAAGTGTGAACCTGGCCTAAAGCTTTACTTTTTTTCATGAATTTTATTGATGCAGGCACAACATTTTTGATTTCCCCAGTGGTAAAATTTCACCGGAGCAGAAACTATCAATTTCAGTTGTTGAGCTATTTAGGGAAAGTTTGCTTGAAAAGAAAAAAAAATCTACTTTTTTATTGAATTGGATTAGGCACCACTAAATGGCGGACTGCGGTTATAGCACAAACACAAGATTTGGACCTCTGCTGGAAAAAGATTTTACTGACTGGATCTCCATGAATTTTAATTCAATACCCCTCACTTAAAGGATGCTTCTTTTATTTAATGTTCTTTGTTTTTTTCCCCTCCATATAACAAAGGTTATTACTCTATTTTCTCTCCAGATCAAAGGATTTACATTTATAAGAACAATGGAAAACAGATTACATTGCCACCATACCTTTATTTTAGGTATCTCACAAAGCTTTTACTTATCTATAAATGTGATTCATATCCCTAAAGGGTTACAATTTTCCATATGTTTTACTTAACAGGCTGCGAGGCAAACAGCAAAACAGTTTATTACCCTCATTATATCCACTCTTTGTCGGGCAGATCATTATTATTATTGTTAATATACAGGATTTATATAGCGCCATACAATATAAAGGGCATGGTTGGGTAGGCTGGGTTCCTTGAATAGATTCGTTTTCAAGGATCGCCTACAGTTGGACAGGGTAGGAACTGACTGGACATACTGGGGTAGGGAATTCGAGAGGTTCTGGAAAAGTCCTGGAGGCGAACATGTGAGGAGATAACAAGGGAGCTAGAGAGCAAGAGGTCTTGGGAAGAGCGGTCAGATGGCCAATCACAGCAACTGTTCACATCTAAAAGCCCCCATTCCTGGTTATAAAGGCTCAAGGTTTTTTTACGATCATGCATTGTATGCATGAAGGTAAAAAACCTTCAGTGCCCCCCCCCCCCAAAACGTACCTGAGCCTGATCCGAATCCAGCAATGTGCACAAGAGCCTCAGCTCTCCCGGGTCTCTCCTTCCTCATTGGCTGAGACAGTAACGGTAGCCATTGGCTCCTGCTACTGTCAATCACAGATAGTGCACCAATGAGGAGAGAGCAAGGGCGGAGTCAATCCATGCGCTGTGTGTGAATAGACACACAGAGCAGCAGCTCAGAAGGGAGGAGCCTGGAGCACCAGTGGGGACCCGAGAAGAGGAGGATCGGTGCTGCTCTGTGTAAAACCACTGCACAGAGCAGGTAAGTATGACATGTTTATTATTTAAAAAAAAAAAAGAACCTTTAATGTTACTTTAAAGAGGGCTACCAGTTGCTGATAAGCCCCCCCCCCAATAACAGGCCCCCACAGCCACTGGGCTAGGGTTGTGGGGAAGAGGCCCTTGTCCTCATTAACTTGGGGGCAAGGTGCTTTGCCCATGATGAAGGTATGTGGCTTGGTATGGTTCAGGAGGGAAGGGAGGGCACACACTCGCTCCGCTCTTTCCTGGCCAGCCAGTCTGCATGCTTGGATTGAAGTGATTCTAAAAGTTCTTTTTTTTTTAATAACAAACATGTCATACTTACCTGCTCTGTGCAAAGGTTTTACACAGAGCAGCCCCAATCCTCCTACTGTTGAGTCCCCTGCTGGCGCTCCTCCCCTTTGACCAATGCCCCCATTAGCAAGCCACTTGCTATGGGGGCATTGTTGCGTACTCACTCCTGAGCCCTGCTCTATGCGTCCATAGGACACATAGAGTCGTGACTCGGCCTCTCTCCCTGCTCTCTCCTCATTGGCTCACTGGCTTTGATTGACAGCAATGGGAGCCAATGGTTCCTTCGGCTGTGACTCAGCCAATGAGAAGAGAGAGACCCAGGAAGGCTGAGGCTCCCGTGCACATCACTAGATCAAGAGGAGGCTTAGGTAGGTATAAGGGAGGGGCTGTGGGGGATCTGCACACAGAAGGTTTTTTACCTTCCTGCATAGAATGCAGGAAGGTAAAAAACCTTCAGCCTTTACAACAACTTTAAGGGTCTGGTGTGGACATCTAAAAACAATCTACAGTTCGCCTTCCTCTTTGAATCAAAATAGTAATTTCAATAAGATATGTGTCATCTGAAATTTCATGATGGGTTGTATGGCGTGATGAGGGTTGGGCAGCAACAGGCTGTGGTATCAATGGCTGTACTGGAAAACAGATTACCTTGCCGCAATCCCCTTTATTTTAAATATCTCACAAAGCTTTTACTTATCTCGAAATGTGAGTCATACCTCTCGAGGGTTACAAGTTTCCATATTTTTTATCTTTACAAGCCGCGAGGCAAACACCCTCATTATATCCACGCTGTGTTGTGTAATTACATGTGCACAAATACCTGAAGCCACGATGATACCAGGCGCCGTATCCCGGCTGGCGATATTTCCGGTTGTGTACGGATTTTCAGATACCTTCAGATGTAGATGTAAAGAGCAATATGGCTGAAAAAGAAAAAACAAGACAATAATGAATGTGGGTGGTAGAAAACCAACCGCTATTGATTAATTATACGATGTGCAGTGAAATGCCATAAAAACGGATTTCTGCTATTAGTGGCGGTAATTCTTCTATGAGTTCCTAGGACCAGAAATGGTGAAAGTCTGGACACCTTAAACCTCAAAAGTGATCCAGTGTTAGCAAGAGTTGGATGCAACAGCTGAAATACTGTAGCCAACAACAGGATCAGAATCCTATCGATTATACGGTTTTCCCATGGGATGTTCTGTGTAATAGGGAAAAAAGCTACATTTCGGCTAAATTGGGATGAGCTAGGGAGCGTACGGCGGGCACGAGAGCCCCCTAGCTGCGCGTGCGCAAATTGACGTTTATAGGCGGCGATCTGTGTACAGCTGCCACTTTGCAGCAGTAAATGTATGCAAGGCAGTCGGCAACTGGTTAATATGGCCATATTAGGTCAATGGTGTCACAAGCATCCCCACCCCGCAGTTGCATGGGGCAGGGATGTATGTGACATCTAATTAACTAATTAACTTAATTAATCTTATCTAACACTATAGGCTAAAAACATTTGATCAGAAAAACAATACAGAGCTATTTGCCCTTTGAATTTGTATGTACAATTGTTTTGTTGGAAAAGGGGCAAAAATTAAGGTTGTTAGTCTATTTTTTCTCCAGTTCGAATGATCTTCATTTATATTGTAGCCATGGTCTCCCTTGGGAGTGGCTGGAAGTTGTGGTTCATCCATTCACACTGCCCTCAATCACATCCATACCCCATCCAGAGTCAGTAAGCAGGCTGGAAATTTGTTTTGTTATTTTATTTGGGGGAAATAACTAGGATAGGGATTGTGGTGTTGTGTGATGCCCCAGAGAATTAGTTCATCATCCGGACCGAACTATATACATCCTCCGTCTTTAATACAACTCCATCTTCCTCCAGCTCATCACTTGCTGCATTACACTCCTTTCCCTCACTACTGCACATTGCTTGCGTTACCCCTGAGGCCTGGAGGGAAATTTACCAGCCTCCATTTTCTCTTCACCTCCGGCCCAGCTAGCACATGTGAGGTCTGCTGCAGATTAGCATGGCCTCCGGTCCACCCATTACAGGTAGGCATAGTGGATCCCAGTTGTGTAGGCCAAAAGTACAGTTCTACTGTGCTAGCTGGCCTGATGGACTGATGGATCCTCTTCATGACCCCACCAGTCCCCCTGGCTGCACCGGTCCTCTCCACTGCCAACATGACACTGCAGTTCCTGACTGACTTCTGCATCCTTCTCACACTGTCTGTCCATCCAGATAGTGCTCTCTCTCCGCTGTCTTTTCCGCTCCCTTGTGTCTGCCACCAGGATCTTCCACCCGAGCTCTCCCTAGCCAGGTTCACCCCCCCAAACCAGGGGCTCCCCTCACCACTCAGCCTCCACACTATCACATCTGTGTAACTCCACAGCTCCACCACCAAACTCCTCCCAGACTGACCCTGCCCTGGGTATATGAGAAGGCCTGCCCCCTGCCAATCCAGATTGGGAATTGGTCAGGTCTCCTCATGACACCACAGATGATGACACCTATTGTCCCATCTTTACTATGGAAAGTTCCAGTCCTTTCCAGAAGAAGGTAGGAGGGTTTAGTCCCAGTCCTACATGAGCCACGCCCAGCCCAGAATCAAAACAACCAGGCCTGGATAAATTTCCTGGCTAAATTTAACTTACCAACAAAAGACTTACTTCTGGCACCTACCTACAGGTAGAGGGTGCTACAATATGAATAGAGTGAATCAGAAAAATACTGCATTATGACCACTAGATGGAGCTGATGATCATAGTAAATAACTATTTGTGTAATGAATCAGCTACTGCTCTGTTGTTTGACAAGTTTAGAGGGTTAAAAACCCTGTACAGATCACCTAGGGTAAACAACGAAGTTCCATCTGTGCAACTTTGTATCAATACCATATAGCAGTTCACTCTCTGCAGTCGCTAATTCATTATACTATCTGCGGTGGGCACAGGATTCTTCATAAACTTAGCAGAGGACTTCCTCATATTATTTCCTCTTATGGTTGAATATTCTTAGCCTATAGTCACAGCCTATTTTATATATTGGTCAAATATTCTTTACCTCCTCTGGTCGAATGTTCCTAAGCCTATTTTTTCTTAGGAACATATGATAAGGAATGATACATTTGCCATGTGAAAGGCAACACATGGAAGCTGTCATTTCATACATATTACAAACAATATGTAGCATCCTCTAGCTAGTGTGCTAGTGTACATAGTTCAGTTGTTAGTGTAGGTAAATTGGCTTGGCTGAGAGCCAGGCCTGGGTTAAATCTGGGTAAGGGATTAGCGACAAGAAAGATGTAGCAGGCAACTCCAGAATCCCATGAAAATCTTTCTTTGCTACATAAAGGTCAACATTACATACAGCTGACGTGTTTTGGAATACAGCCTTGTTCACAGCCTTCTGGTGCCTCCCCCTGTTTTCTGGAACCTTGGAGAAGCTTCCAGATGTAGTGGGTGGAGGCTAGGAGGGGCTGTTTGAAATATTTATGAGCGGCTAGAAGGAGGCAGGCCACCTTATAAATTGCCATGAGCCATGCCAGCAGGGGCAGTCAGGTAGAATATTGAGATGGAGTGCTGAGAAGGCTGTCAGTCAAGGGCACCACCTAGTCTGGGGGGAGGTGACTTCAGGTCTGGGGCTCAGGTGCTGGAAGATTCCCCCTAAAACACTTGGTGGAAACCCTTCCTGGAGGCATGGGAACAAGGAGAGGACAGCAGGAGCAGGTCAGAACGTTCAGGAGATCTCCTGAGAGTTAGCCAGGTGAGCTGGTGAGTGTCAGTATGGAGGACCGTAGAGAGAGTAACAGTCTGGGAGGACTGTGGGGAGAAGTTAGCCTGGAGGGCTAGTGAAAGGGGAAGATACAGCCAGGTGGGTTGGCAGTGCCTAAAGAGGTGGTGCTGGGATCAGTCAACACAGATAGGAAGTGCTGGAAAGTGTGCGCTGTGTCACCCTATCTGTTCTCTGATTGTGGAAATTGGGTGTGCCTGGCTGTGCAGGGTGGGGGATCCCATTCTACTTGCGGCTCCTTAGGGGGTGCGCTACAAATACAAATAGCACAAATTTTGTATAAAGAGACTGTTATCTGTATATAATTGTTAGCAAAACACACACAAAAAAACAGACGTAAAAGGAGCACTAAACAGTTATCAGAGAGCTGTCTAATCTCCTAAAAGATTTCTAGTTCTGTCCAGCTGCTTTTGTGATTCATAAAGATCTACCAGACAGCACAGCCAGGACCATCATACATTTTAAAACAGAACTCTATTTACCAACTCAGTTGATGCCCAGCTTGTGCATGATGCCTATGATCAAGCTGTTATTAGACAGCACAGATTATAGGCAAAATGCTCAGGGCCACATGATCAGATAGCCACAGCAATCATGAATGTAAACAGCACTACTGTTTACATCTGAGAGCCCCCATTCCTCTTATAGAAGGGGCGATATCTGGGGGTCCCTTATTATAAAGGGGGCTTCTGATAAGCCCTCCTCCATAGACCCCCACAACCACCGGGCCAGAGTTGAGGGAAGAGGCCTTGCCCATGATGAAGGCTTGATATGGTTCATGGGGGGGGGGGGGGGCACATGCTCATCCCTCCATTTCCAGGCCAGCCAGGCTGCATGCTTGGATTAAGGGTCTGGTATGGATTTTTAGGGGGACCTCACATATTTTTTTTTTCTTTAAGGGAGTTTCCCCACACCAGATCCAAAGAGCTCATCCTTATGTAGCGCTCACCCCCAAAAGGGCCCGAGTTGTTCCCAGGTTCTTTTCCCAAGCTGGTGTAGTGGCAGCCAGGCACACAGCAACAATCACTTTTTCTGGCTCAATGAGCAGTCTAGGGGTGTCTTTTTGATGTTTTATTGTGAATTGAACTTGGATAGGGTGCAGGGAGTTGTGGTATACTCCAGCAACGCTGGACAGCATTAGGAGGACATTCTTAACTTTGTCAAAGCTTCATAGTTCAGTCCCTCTTCTAGCAGCTAAGGGAATGAGCAACTCTGAGACACCATAGGAAATGTCCCAATTTGAGCAAGCACTGGCACTAATACACAAGGGATCGGAACAGCAAACAGTCGCTAGGATCCTACACTCAGGTTGGTACTCACAAACGTCCCTGGCTACATGGATGCCTCCTTCCAATATCAGCTAGATACTGTATGGCTGCTGTGGATTCTCCAGACTAGATCCTCTATGAAATCTCTTATCTTAATCAGCTCCAAAAAGTTTTCATCAAGACAACCCCCACCAGCCCTAGAATAACGGGGACCTCAATGGACATATGAAGAACCACAGCTGGGCTGCCCAGAAGAGGGGCAGCCCTTCAGGCTGGGAACTTCTCCTGGACAAGAACCAGGCTTTCTCAGGCTTCCAGCTATTTATGTGTTCCGCGGCCATCTACTGTGCACCCTTCCCTAAGGATTGGCTAAGTCAACATACATATTCAAACTGTTGAATTGCCTCTTCCAAACCCACTATATTCTATAATCCTCCAGAAGCCCGGGGAAGCAGACAAACCTGCAGCCAGTGAAGACCAGAACAGAACAAAGCAATCACATACTGATCCACTAATTACAGGGGGGCCAAAAAAACACCAAATTTACCTAGCTTATCTAACAACCTATCTAGGAGCGTGCTACATCTAGTAGGGAGATAAGTGGGGGGGGGGCAGAGGAGCTGGTCCAGCACAGACAGTAATTGGACACATCCAGAAGAGGAGAGGGTTATGATGTGCAAGGGACGAGGAGGCTGAGCTAAGGAACTGAATCAATGAAACAGTGCAGCGCAAACAAAAAGAAACAGTCTTTCAGCCAGAGAAAACCATAACAGTCAGTAAAGTCCTATTCCGTTAATGGCTAAGGCTGCGTGTCAGACACAGACTCCACCGTCCTAGGTGCACACGTAAAGTGGACGTACGAGACATATAATATCCGTGACACTGAGTGGCCCTACAAAAATACTACAAAGATTTGTTTCGACCTTCTATAACAGACTGTGCGTCGGAATCGGTAATTGCCTTATCCTGAAATGACTGACAATACCAAAAGAGACCGACTTTCTGACAAAGAAAAACAAACGCGACGTGACAAAGTAACTAAGTCAAGGAATCGAGTCGGAGGAGCAGGGAACGTGTAGTATTGGGAGAGGAGAAGACCTACACAGGTTAATGACAGACACGACCTGGTCGAGGAG
>BLSH010116917.1:427959-438418 GCA_018402905.1 Glandirana rugosa | reverse complement strand
GTTTTTTAACAAACGGAGAGCACTAGATTTCTTCCATTTTTGTTTTTGTATGCAACACCTTTGAGGAGCATTTTGGCTGTATCCTAAGTAAAGTGAGAACACTATCAGGATTGGATCTCGTGTAACTTACATATGCTCTGTGACCCCTGCGGGTCGAGTCAATGAGGTGAGAGGCTTGGAGTGTCTGTGGTGGCAGGATCCACGTGTGCATTTCACCTGCATGCTCTGTATATTATAGGCACTGTGACTCACCG
Source organism: Glandirana rugosa (assembly GCA_018402905.1). Taxonomy (NCBI): domain Eukaryota; kingdom Metazoa; phylum Chordata; class Amphibia; order Anura; family Ranidae; genus Glandirana; species Glandirana rugosa. Next base: position 438,164 of record BLSH010116917.1, on the reverse strand, counting down.
GGATGTTTTTATGATGTTTCTAAACAAAGCTGGAAGATATTGTCTGACACGCAGCCTTAGCCATTAACGGAATAGGACTTTACTGACTGTTATGGTTTTCTCTGGCTGAAAGACTGTTTCTTTTTGTTTGCGCTGCACTGTTTCATTGATTCATTTACATATGCTTAAGGTTATGAATTGCCTTTATCAGTGCTTGGCTTGCAATCAAGTTTACTAATCTTTTTTTCGCATGTGCGCTGAATTTACTCTATTATAATATGAGCTAAGGAACTGACTCTTCCTGGAGTACCCAAAGTTGCTAACATGTGCAGAGGCACTTTGCAAATGAATAGAACGTCATTTACGGGAGAACTATGCAAGTAAGCATTTAAAATGTTTGATTTCCTGTGCTTTTAGCTAGTGTTTTTAAATTGGTGACAGGGTCTCTTTAGAGTCATTTTGTTTACTTTTTTCTGCACTTAAAAATTCATTACAAACACAACCAGCGCTGGATTCTTGGCTCTGAAAACCAATGTCCCCTATAAAGAGACCTCTGAGCCTCTGCAAATGTTTATTTTGTTACGTATCGTCTTTCGATTTCCGATGCTAACTTTTATACCAAATCCCATTTTCACATAACACATTGTATTACATTGTATATTCCTATGACCTGGATTTTATTTTGCTGAAATGGAGGTCAGAAGCGATAAAACGTTCATATCCAGCGATGGCGTTACCATACCATGCAGATGTAAAGCTCTAAATGCAGCCCCCTTCCCCCATCTTGTGGTCACGCTTAGAACTGCACACTCCAAATAAAGATTCCCCTAAACTTTACTCTGAATTTCAAAGGCCCATTTGGTTGATTCATTTCGGCAATAAATTGATATTTGCTTATCTTAATTTGTCTGGATTTCAACTGAATGCTTTTTTTAAAGATCTATTTCTATTCTGCATTTCCCCATAGCTGCCGTCATGGCAAATATCACAGAGCTTTGTGAAATAACTCACATTTTGTTAAGCGGCTGCTGTAATGACGGTGCTAAAAGCCACATTAACATTTACTGGAAGTAGTTATGTATATTTTTATAGAGGGGGAAAGACCAAAATACATCTTCGTGCAAATCCACAGCGCTTAAAATTAATTTGTGGCTATTATATCAATGTATGAAAACACTGTTAAAAGAAAAGTGATACTGAGCAAATATGAGGGCTTTCATTGCTGACCTTTCCTTTTGAAAATGCCAGTTGCCTGGCTCTAAGGCTGATCTAACAGGTTTTGTAATTACTGAGTCACTGACCTGGGATAAGGATGCTGATTATGGCCTCATTCGCCTGGCACTGCAGTTTTCTACACAAAATCTTGCCAGCAGAAGCTTCCAGCAAGATCCAGCATTACAGTGCCCTGTATGTATAGTGGGGAAAATAAGTATTTGATCCCCTGCAGATTTTGTAATTTTGCCCACAACGAAAAGAAGGGTCTATAATTTGTATCATAGGTGTATTTTAAATGATAGAAACAGAATATCAATCAAAAATCCAGAAAAAAAAACACTGTACAAATGTTATAAATTGAGTTGCAGTTCATTGAGTAAAATAAGTATTTGATCCCCTACCAACCAACAATAATTCTGGCTCCCACAGACTGGCTACAGTAGGTGCTCATGTGGTACACAGATTAGTCCTGTCAATTCAAGAAGGTGCTCCTAACGATAACTCATTATGTGTATAAAAAGACAGAATCTCTTTCTTCCATTCAAACATCATGGGCAAGATCTAAGAGCTGTCAAATGACGTCAGGGACAAGATTGTAGACCTGCACAAGGCTGGAATGGGCTACAAGACCATCAGCAAGAAGTTTGGTGAGAAGGAGACAACTGTTGGAGCGATTATTCCCAAATGGAAGAAATACAAAATAACAATCCTGAAGCCCTGAAGAAGTCACGTGACGTGACGCAACGCGTAGGCGGTTCCCTGTATTGCTGGAGACACAGTGAGAGGCGCTCAGACGCCGCTGTGTAATTTTAAAGTGATTTTACGTTTTTTGTAATTACGTTTTTTTAATTGGGTAAATAAAACTACTATGTTTTAAATACTACACCATGGAAGCTTCTTGTCTCTTCCCTATTGCCTGAGATACATGGAGTTCTAGGAGCACAGGAGAGGGTTAGCGACCGACCGGTCGGATTGATCGTTCGTCCACATTGAGACTGGAAAGAAGCATGGGATTGGTGAGCAGGACCCAAAAGAAACCTTGATGTGCACATGTTCTAATTCATAAAGGTGAGAGTTCTGTGAGCACTTACTCGATCGAAGCACTGATTAAAGGAATCCTTTTGGGGTGAACACACCCCCCTGCAAAAGAGGCTTTCTGCACTTATATGGAGCACCAATGATTTTAAATGAACACTTGGAGCACAATTCACAGATATCACTACTACCACATTTTTAAAAAGGACTCTTTGTCATTTTAATCCAAGTTGTCAATTTACTGTTGTATTTTATTGTGTTCTATCACTACTGGCATACTTTGAAGTCACACATTGAATCACTGCACTTTATTTTTATGCTTTATACATAGCTACCATTTTATATGTTTTGAATTTGCTGCGTTTTATTATATATACAATTGAAGTCACCTATTTGAATACTGCACTTTATATCAGCATTTTAGACTGAATATTTTATATATACTTTTATAGTTAAGAATATTAGGAGAAGGGTAACCAACATTAATAACAACTCCACTGTCACCACAAATAACAAGTCTACCTTTTAAACCTCACATACGTTTATAAGTGAGTCTCAATATCGAGAAACAACAATACAGAGATAACAACCCACCTGTCCCTAACTACCAATAGGACCCTAAACAAACATAGTCATATAGATAGGCTGCGCAGTACCATCCACTTCTTACACACATTGCTTATATTGTCATATAATTAGGTACATCAGCAACCTAGTTCAACCACCATCAGATCCATCATAGTAGCGCGAGGATACCCCAATCTTGTTACAAAATAACAATCGCCCTCAGTCTGGAGCTTAGTGCAAGATTTTGCTTCATGGAGTAAGGATGATCATGAGAAAAGTAAGGGATCAGCCCAGAACTACAAGGGAGGAGTTTGTGAATGATCTCAAGGCAGTTGGGACCACAGTCACCAAACAAACCATTGGTAACACAATATCCCGCCATGGATTGAAATCCTGCAGCGCCCCAAGCTCCTCCTCCTCAAGAAGGCACATGTACAGGCCCATCTGAAGTTTGCCAATGAACATCTAAAGGATTCAGAGAAGGGTTGGGTGAAAGTGCTGTGGTCAGTTGAGACCAAAATGGAGCTTATTGGCATTATCTTGACTCGCCATGTTTGGAGGAAGAAAAATGCTCACTATGACCCTAAGAACACCATCCCTACAGTCAAGCAAGGAGGTGAAAACATTATGCTTTTGGGCTGTTTCTCTGCGAAAGGTAGAGGCTGACTTTGCCGCATTGAGGGGTCAATGGACGGGGCCATGTATTGTAAAATATTGGATGAGAACCTTCTTCCCTCAGCCAGAACACTGAAGATGGGTCGTGGATGGGTTTTCCAGTATGACAATGACCCAAAACATACCACCAAGGCAACAAAAAAGTGTCTCAAAAAGAAGCACAGAAAGGTCATGGAGTGGCCTAGCCAGTCTCTAGACCTTAATCCTATAGAAAATTTATGGAGGGGGGTGAAACTTCAAGTTGCCAAGCAACAGCCAAAAAACCTTAAGGATTTAGAGTAGATCTGTAAAGAAGAGTGGACCAAAATCCCTCCTGAGATGTGTGCAAACCTGGTCACCAACTACAAGAAATGTCTTACCTCTGTGCTTGCCAACAGGTGTTTCTCCACCAAGTACTATGTTGTGTTTTTGATAGACCCTTCATTTCTTTGTAAGTGGGCAAACTTAAAAAATCTACAGGAGATCAAATAATTATATTCCCCACTGTATATACTGTTTCATTAACCAGTTCCCATCTGCCCTGGGATCCCTTTTATGAGCTCAAGGGGCTGGAAGGATGGGTAATCATGAGACCACTATGAATGGCTGTCACAGTGTTCACATGATCGGGAGTTTGTTCCACCAGCTACTGGTCTTTAGTACGGACCAAGTGCTAACAGCTTGGTCTCTGTGTTGGGTGTGTGCAATGTTTGCGCTCCTAGCACAGAAACATTGGCCACCCAGCGACAAATATGTGGGGCATGTGGACGTTAAAGCCCACCCTTTCGCCACCACCTATATGTGTTACACATGTGGCAAGAGGTTAATGTTTAAAAGTCTAACACCACCATTGACTTCTGTCACAAGCATCCTAGCAATAAAGAGCGCAAACCTAGCCCCAAACAGGCAGTCGGTTCCCTATCAGGTACACTCTAACAGCTTGGCCAGTCAAATTCTACAAATACAGAACTGGTTCCTCCCATCAGCAATTGGGAGCGCACGTGATGGAGAACTGCATCACTGTAAAACTATTCTGGCTCAGTCCCTTACATTCCCACAACAGGTCTGCTTTTATGGCCAGTAGGAGGAGCCATATCTGCCTATGCAGAATTTGATTGGCTGAGCTGGTCAATTTAGCCAGTCATCAGGAGTGGGCCTGATGAGGAACGGAAACACTGTAAAACTATTCTGGCACCAACCCTGACATATCCCATCAGGTCCATTTTTGCAACCAGTGGAGAAAGCTATTGCTGCCTTTGTGAGATTTGATTAGCTCGGGCCAATCAAATTCTACATAGGCAGAAATGGCTCCTTCTACAGGCCATAAAAATTGACCTGACGGTATATGCCCAGGTCAGAACCAGAAGAAGCAGTTCCCCATCGAGTCCTCTTCTGATGACTGACTAAATTGTCTGGCTCAGCCAGTCAAATTCTGCATAGGCAGGAATGGCTCATCCTACTAGCCATTAAAGCCGACCTAATGGGATTAAGGGCGGAGCCAGAATAGTTGGAATACATTGTTCATGTATCTTGGGCAACAACTACATCAACCAGTAGATGACAATGTTTATAAGTGTGTAGCTGCTCTATAGTAAACTCTCTTTTCTCTGTATAATAGTTTCCCATTTTCCTGTCTGCAGTTAAGGAGCAGATGAGCCAGTGCGGACTATGCTGTTCTGTAGTGGTATATACAGAATTTCTAACATTTCACCTTATTGCAGTTCCCCATCAGGTCCGAACCTGAGGGTTGGTGGTAACAGCCAGTTCTGTAGGTGTAGGTGTAGAAACGGATTGGTCGAGCTGCCAGAATTGACACAATAGGGTCTAGCACTAGCTAGATAGTCAGTAGCTCCTCCCTCACCATGATCAATGAATGAATACCTCTTTCATTCGGCCCACATGTCCAATCAATAGTATGTAATCAGTGCCACTGATTTCAATCTACTGTACAATGTATTTGTCACGGAGGCCAAATAAGTCAGGCTGGCAGTGGAGTCGCTACCCAGAGGGGCGGTTGGCACCCGGGTGAAGAGGGGTAACTGGGGGCACCTGGTGTAAGGAGGCACTCCGCTGGGGACACACCTGATGTAAGGAAGCACTCCGCTGGAGACACACCTGATGTAAAGAAGCACTCCGCTGCGGCTACACCTGATGTAAGGATGCACACTGCTGGGGACACACCTGATGTAAGGAGGCACTCCGCTGGGACACACCTGATGTAAGGAGGCACTCCACTGGGGACACAACTGATGTAAGGAGGCATTCCACTGGAGACACCTGATGTAAGGAGGCACTCTGCTGGGGACACCTGATGTAAGGAAGCACTCTGCTGAGGACACCTGATGTAAGGAGGGAATCTGCTGGGGGGAACTGATGTAAGGAGGGACTCTGCTGTGGGGAACTGATGTAAGGAGGGATTCTGCTGGGGACACCTGATGTAAGGAGGGACTCTGCTGGGGACCCCTGATGTAAGGAGGGACTCCGCTGGGGAAAATTGATGTAAGAAGACATTCCACTGGGGACACACCTGATGTAAGAAGACACTTCGCTGAGGACACACCTGATGTAAGGAGGCAATTTGCTGAGGACACCTGATGTAAGGAAGGACTCTGCAGGGGACAACTGATGTAAAGAGACACTGCACTGGGGACACACCTGATGTAAGGAGGCACTCCGCTGGGGAGACCTGATGTATGGAGGGACTCCGCTGGGGACACCTGATGGCATCTGGTGGCAAGTGACTCATTCGGGGCTCCCACTGATTCTGCTTTATGGTGAGTTGACTATTTCATTTTATATTACAATGTAATAATATAAATAATGTGCTTCAAACATCCTGACACCATAACAACCATGGTGCTGGGATGATTGAAGCGCTAACACCAGGTGTTTGGAGTATCTTTATATGCTAATTGTTAAACTTTCTGGCATACACATATTGCTATTGTGGTGTAGGATCTGGGCCTGCTGTCCCTCCATCCCTCTTTCTTTCCTTCCTTCTCTCTTCTTCCCTCCCTATTTCTTTCTTTCTTCCTCCATCCCTGATTCATCTCAGACTCGAACCACACCCCCTTTGAGACACTCCCCATTTAAACCATGCCTGCTATTCATTTAAACCACACCCATTTTTCTACTCCACCTATGACACACCTACCAGACAAAAAAAGTGTCCCTATACATTTTTTGACAATGTTGGCAACTATGCAGTAGGTGGCTGAAAAGCACATAAAAAATCAGAGCCCTGGAGAAGCGGAGAGATAGTCCTGGGACTAATCCTGCTGGAGGAGTCCCCAGCCTGAGGGGCTGTGCCCCTCTGGGCAGAGTGCTGGAGTTTGCTACATACTCATCAAAGTCCGAGTTGTGGCATAGCTGGGGGGGGTGCCTACTTAACTTCCTTTTCTGAAGCTAATCAATGGAATCTCACAAGGGCCTGGACTGGAGAGCCCACTGAAAAGTGCCTGGTGGAAGTTGGAAAGGGTCTGGCTGTCCTATGGCATTGTAAGCATTAATCTCCCCTTCAATGAAGAGTGCCCGTCGGATGTTGGAAAGGGTTCTGGCTGTCCTGTGGCATTATGGGCATTAACCTCTCCCTCACTAAAGCGTGTCCAGTGGATACTGAAAGGAGGCATTCAGTGATCCTATGACACTGTGAGTACTGCCTTGAACTCAGGGTCCTAGTGACTGTGTGCTGTTTGTTTGCCTTTTCGGTGGAAGTGCCAGTAGTAGCTCCAACTGAGATTTTACAATAACTCAGCTGTGGTCATCTTTATTTGATCATGCATAGAGATTGCTCGGGGAAGCTTGGCAAAGTGGAGTGTTATCCTATTATTCAGTAGATCTGGAGTATCCAATATCACCCTATACCCTTTCTAAGTTCTTCAGCAATAAAAATTATAAAAAGACATCCTCTAGACCAGTGGTTTCCAAACTACAGCCCGGGGGCAAGATGCAGCCCTTTGCTTGCCTTTATCCAACCCTTGGGGCACTTTTCCTCCAACTGACACCAACAATGGGACACTATTTCTTCCACTGACACCAATAATGGGGCACTAATTCTTCCACTGACACCAATGATGGGGCACTATTTCTCCCACTAACACCAGTGATGGGCACTATTCCTCCCACTGACACCAATGATGGGAACTATTTCTTCTACTGACACTAATAATGGTGCACTAATTCTTCCACTGACACCAATGATGGGGCACTATTTCTCCCACTAACACCAGTGATGGGCACTATTCCTCCCACTGACACCAATGATGGGAACTATTTCTTCCACTGACACCAATAATGGGGCACTAATTCTTCCACTGACACCAATGATGGGGCACTATTTCTCCCACTAACACCAGTGATGGGCACTATTCCTCCCACTGACACCAATGATGGGGCACTATTTCTCCCACTAACACCAGTGATGGGCACTATTCCTCCCACTGACACCAATGATGGGAACTATTTCTTCCACTGACACTAACAATGGTGCACTATTCCTCCCAATGACACCAATGATGGGAACTATTCTTTCCACTGACACCAATAATGGGGCACTATTCCTTCAACTGACATCAATAATGGGACACTATTCCTCCAATTGATGGCACTGATGGGGCATTATTCTTTCCACTGCCACAATGATGTGGCACTATTCCTTCCACTGACGCAGATGATGAGGCACTACCCCTTCCACTGACACCAATGATGGGGCACTATTCCTCCCACTGATACCAATGATGGGAAATATTCCTCCCACTGAAACCAATGATGGGACAATATTACTTTCACTGATACCAATGACGGGCACAATTCCTTACACTAAAACAATGATGGGGCACTATTCCTCCAACTGATACCAATGATGGGGCACTATTCCTTCCACAGACACTAATGGTGAGGCACTATTCCTCCCACTGAAACCAATGATGGGGCACTATTCCTTCCACAGACACTAATGATGGGGCACTATTCCTTCCACAGAAACCAATGATGGGTCACTATTATGCCCAATGAAACCAATGATGGGTCACTATTCCTCCCACTGACATCAATGATGGGGCACTATTCCTCCCCCTAATACCAAAGATTGCATTGTTTTCTACCACTGATGCCGGGCATTTTCTACTCCCAACAGTCCAGCCCCCCTAAAATCTGAAGGACAGTAAACTGGCCCTTTGTGTAAAAAGTGGGAAGACCCCTGCCCTAGACTGATTAATAATGAGCTGGAGTGAACAAACTGCTGCTGTGTGCCTGGCTGCCTCTGCATTAATCTTGGGAAAGAACCAGTTCAATTACAGTGGCTCCTATGGGGGTAGCGCTGCACATAAAATATATAAAACAAAAAAATGTTCAATTTTACTCACATAAGCAATATCAATAATTTGCCCCCTCATGAACATAAAGCCCACCTTCCTTAATGAGAATTAACATTCGTCTGTGAAACAAATCATCTTGTTTTACTTCAAAAGGTGCCATTTGTAGAGGGCTTCATATTGATCACCCCACCAAGGAGATGTGAAATATACACTCAGCCGCCTTTTATAATGAATACAATAGATTTGCTGATTTTAGGTGATCAATATGTTTTATAGAAATCCTTTGTCTGGTCTTCTGCATAAATCTTTTTTTTTCCTCCACATTCAAATTCAATATTTATGCGGATTGATCTAGACTGTAACTAGGAAGATATTACATGGATCTAAAAATATCCATGCTGCGCTAATGTAGGAATAAAATCAGGGACCTAGCCATAAGATTGCTCTTTGTTTCTTTGATTTATGAAAGTCTGAAATGGAAAGCTGTGATAATAATAACATCAATAGAAAACTGTGAAAAGTTAATGGATAGGGTGCAAAAAAGCTAAATTTACATCTTCCCTTCAGTCTCTGAAGAGACTCTTCAAGACTGACATTCACCCATCAAAGCATTTCAATATTTGCATAACTCCTTCAAAGTGCTACCCTACTGCTTACATAAGGGCTGGAGTACTGAGGCAACAGGCAGTGGCGTTCCAAGGAGGGGCGGGGTGTGTCCCGCCCCGGGTGCCACACATGGGGGGGGGTGTCAGCCCGGGGGTGTGCAGCACACTTTAAAACTTTTTCCCCAGCCGAGCGGACTCTTTCTTTCATTTCGGGTGCCACCATGCAGTAATCACCAGTGAGACAAATACATGACAGTCCATACCCCTTCTATATAAATCCGCCGGGTAGGCTGGAACTGTCATGTACTTGTTGCACAGGAGATTACTGCACGACGGCACCTGAAAGTAAAGAAAGAGTCCGCTCAGCTGGGCAAAGTACATTTTAAATTGCTACAGCCTGCAGAATGTGGCTTCCAGTCTTCTCTTTGCTTCCACCCACCCCCCTTTCATTCTGGGGGATGCCTCTGACTGGGATGACTAACCGGACCCCAGCAGCAAGATCCTCAGCAGCCAGATCCCCAGCAGCCAGATCCCTAGCAGCCAGATCCTCAGCAGTCAGATCCCCAGCAGTCAGATCCCCAGCAGCCAGATCCCTAGACCGACGACTCCTAGAACGACGACCCCAGGCCAATCAGTAGGGTCAGTCTCCGTAGGGGGTCTTACTTTCCCCCCACCCACCTTCGTTTCTCTTCTGACCTTCGGTGTAAGACGTCCGACATCGTTAAATTTTACATGAAACGGGTCGACTCGCCTGAGAAAGAAATGAAAGTCCACGGCAGCACGTCATTAGAGGACACGTTGTTCATGTACTGTCAAGGTCGGATGGGCCGCCTAA
>BLSH010116917.1:401255-415347 GCA_018402905.1 Glandirana rugosa | reverse complement strand
AATGATACAATCAGCTGTGAAGCCGCCAATCACTTCCACCTAGGGTTGGCACCTGTCCAGGATTTACCCGGACAGTCCGAATTTTGAATCATGTGTCTGGGTTTCAGTCCACCTGAAACTCGGACACATTATTCAGACAGGGCTGTGGCTCCCTAGGTAGCCAAGATAGTCACATAAAAATGTGTCACCATCTGGGAGCTGTGGGCAGCTGTCTGGGGCAGGTTCGACATCACTGGGGGGCAGGGCAATGATGTCAGCAAGAGCAATTTGGCCTCATGCATTGTTCGCCATGGCGCGCTACGCGTGCTGCGTTACTACTATCCTTGGTCCACCCAAAGGTGTCCCAGGTCTTTTATGATACTATAGTGCATACTACAAGAAAAGAAAATTGGCAACCCTACTTCCACCTCTGCCACGATGTGCTGCCCCCCGTCGTGTTCACTGGGCTCCGCTGTCCCACCTGCTGCTGTCATGGCCGGTTGTCGCTGGGAAGGGAGGCGGGAGCTTCCTGTACACAGACTAGGAAATGACATGTATGGCGTCACTTTCTAGCCTGGACCTGTCATTCTCCGGAATCAGTGTTGGAGGAAGTGTTCCATCAGCTGCAGTGAAATAATAGACCCTGGGTGTCTCCATAAAGAGAACCTGTCACCTATATGCTATCACATAGGGGGCTATTGGTCCCCTATGTGATAGCAATAAAAGTTATGTAAATAAAAAAGAAAGCAGAAATGTTTTAAGTATATAAGGAGACGTATAAAAAAATTACACCCACACCTACTGTACATTTGAAAAATGAAGATTGTCCTACACGTTATATATGAGCACAGTGGCGGCTCGTCCATATGGGGGGCATGGGCGGTGCCTCCCCCAGCCATGCGTCCGGCCCCCTAATCTACATGGATGCATGGATTCCAATCAGGGTCTTTCTTTTTTTGAAGCACATGATTAGAGCCAGAGGCACTAATAGGCTTCAAAAAGGGTGGGCTTGGGATGCAGAGCACTGTGTCCCAAGCCCACCCAGTCGTGTGACAATAGCGAATGAATATTTGCTACGGTCACACTGATTCTCCTCCCAGCTAATCAGGAAGCGGGTCGTGAGACCCGTTTCCTGATTGGCCGAAAGGAGAAGCATTCCACTTGACCTAGGAGGAGGAGGAGGGGGGAGACGCTGTGATGCCGAGGAGTAGAAGCAAGGGGAAGCTGCCACCCGTCACCCGCGCCATAGATGGGGTAAGTGCCAGGCTGGAAACTGTCTGACCAACCGGACGGGGGGGTTGAGGTGTTTGTGGGTGACCCAACCGGGGGGAAGGGAGTGGCTGTGGGTGCACTGTTTGCTGCCCCCCAGAAATATACCACCAGCTTCCACTGTATGACCGCGAACACCAGAGTGAGAGCAATAATTTTAGCTCCAGTGGTCCGGTGTAACTCTAAACTGATTCCCTGTAGGGGCTTTAAACTGTTGCTGGCGTACACAATTTTATGAATTGACATGGGTAACTATTTACTTCATCTTTTATATTTTACAGAAAAAATAAGCAATAATGTATGTGTCCAGAAATTAACTTTAATGTATTTTTTACTCTAATGTTGCCTTTCATAAACAGTTGCACTAATGTCATGCAACAAATTTTTTTTTCTCTAGGGTCTGCTTCAAAAAAAAGAAAAAATAATAATATTGTGGGGGTTTTAAAGTGGTTGTAAATTGCTGGATGTTTTTTTTTTTCTTTTACCCAGCAAGGCAAAGCCACAGTCTGCTAGTATGCATCCCATACTGGCAAATTATGTTAAATTCACCTTTAAATGAAGATCTCCCATGTCAAAGCTGGAGGCCACTTCCATCTTCACCCGTCTTGCTTCCAGGTTTGCGGACTCTGGCTCTGCGACTGGCCGGAGCGGCAATAACGTCACTCTCACACATGCATGCGGGAGTCGCAGGTCACGGCACAGGGCTCTGAAGGAATGGCACGGGTGGCCGTTCCTTCAGAGCGAATGCTCCAGTGATGTCACTGGCTCCATGTACACTAAATATCTCCTAAGAGGTACACGTTTAGGAGATATTTACACTACCTATAGGTAAGCCTTATTATAGGCTTAGCTATAGGGAAAAGTCAGTGATGGAAGTTAACTTCCATTTAAAGTAATCTTACACTGGATTACACTGGAGTACTGCACAGATCTGGAAGAAATACACAAAGTACACCGAGATTCAAGGAAGGACACACATGACCAATGGACTTAGACAATGTTTGCTTCTCCTGGAGTTCAACCTGTTTTGCCTTTCTTTCTATTGTAAACGGAATGAGTTGTTTTACAAGGTGATCTTTTACAATCACTTTAACCACTTCAGCCCCGGAAGGATTTCCCACTTTAGGACCAGGGCACTTTTTGCGATTCGGCACTGTGTCACTTTAACTGACAATTGCACGGTCATGCGACGTTTTACCCAAACAAAATTTGCGCCCTTTAATCCCCACAGATAGAGCTTTCTTTTGGTGGTATTTTATCATATCTGCGTCATTTCTGAACGCCGCTATAAACAAAAGAAGAGCGATAATTTTGCAACAAAAACCCAAATTTCTTACTTTTTGCTAAAATACAAATCCCAAAAAAAAAATATAAAAAAACATTTTTTTCCATCGGTTTTGGCCAATTTATATTCTTCCTCATATTTTTGGTAAAAAAAATTGCAATCGCCGTTTATTGATTGGTTTGCGCAAAAGTTGCCGCGTTTACGGATGATGAGAATCTATTTCTGGGGTTTTTATTTTTTTTACATTTTTTACTAGTAATGGCGATGATCTGCGATTTTTAGTGGTACTGCGATATTGCAGCGGACATGTTGGACGATTTTGACACTTTTTTGGGACCATTGCCATTTATACAGCGATCAGTGCTATAAAAATGCACTGATTACTGTGTAAATACCATTGGCAGTGAAGGGGTTAACCTGCAGGGGCGCTCTAAGGGTTAACTGTGTTCCCTGGGCGTGTTCTAACTGTATGTGGGCTGGCCTGGCTGGGGGAAGGGGATGGTCACGGCTTCCATATACAGGAAGCCTGTGATCATCGCCCTTCCCCCTCTAACAGAATGGAGATCTGTGTTTACTTACTGGGACCTTCGTTCTTTCACTGCGGAGGGCATCGCGGGTAACCGGCGGCGATCGAGTCACAGTGAGAGACATCGCAGCCACCGTCATATGACGGCGGTTTGCGATATCGAGCCACTTTGCCACCGTCAGACGCCGGTCGGTGGTCGGCAAGTGGTTAAGCTACCTGTGGATGGTACAGGTGACGATACTGTCCAGACCGACTGGAGTTGATTTACTAAATCTGGAGCACTCATAATCTGGTGCAGCAGTGCATGGTAGCCAATCAGCTTTTAATGTCACCTTGTCCAATTAAAGCAGAGTTCCAGCCTGTTCCTGCTTTTTTTTTCTTTCAAACCTCCCCCGTGATAATCGCCAATTATGGATTAAAAATCGGCATATGCTACAAAATTTTCTGTGTTAGTAAAGGTATTGGTACTCACTGTGCCCTCCTGATCCAGCAAGTGTCTATCCTGAGTGTGGGCATCTGAAGCCAGCTAGGAGTCTCTTCTGGAATAAAGTGCTGCTGGCTACCCAGCAAGCACCTCCTGATCTCGCGCCTGTGCAGTGGGAACTTATCACGGTCGTAGCAATGGCGCCTAGCTTCGCGTCATTTCTGGTTTTAAAATAACACGTTACTATCAGCGGAGGATCCCCATTGACTCTGATCTGCGATCGATTACACTGGTATACCAGGAGACAATGCGAAAAAAGGATATGACGTAACTCGCCACAGTGAGGATGGATGGAAGGGGAGCTTTTTCAACAAAAAAGGGTACTATATATTTAAAAATAAAAAAGATACTATCCAAAAAGGAATGGCGGAACTTTCGACAACATATGCGGACGTGCATGCAAATTAGGGGGGAACTCTGCTTTAAGCTTTGGCAATAAAACCTGGAAGCTGATTGCTTTCTATGCAGAGCTGCACCAGATTTTACAATTTCCACTTTTAGTAAATAACCCCCACTGGATCTATAGAGTTATGTCAATGCATAAAGTGGCATTTGAAACAGAACATACAGTATGTAGGAAACATTTTCTCTGCTAAAATACTGACAAACCTGTTCAGTAGTGCTGGTGGGTCAGATGTTTCTGTCAGATCCCATAGCTTGCTGAGTGACCCCACTCTCCACTATTACCACTTTGCTGTTTCTGGTGAATGCTTTGGCCCTCTATATGCCCCCCCCTCCCCTCCCTATGTTTCCTATAACCTTCTAACCCCCAGTTTCTTAAAACAAGTTAAAGCAATAGAGCAATTGGCTCATGATTTATTACCTCTCACTCTCCCACTTGATGGGGATTGTAAGAAGAAAACAAAAATGAATTTTAACCACTTAAGGACCGGGAGGATTTCCCCCTTTAGGACCAGAGCACTTTTTGCGATTCAGCACTGCGTCGCTTTAACTGACAATTGCACGGTCATGCGACGTTGTACCCAAACAAAATTTGCGTCCTTTTTTTCCCCACAAATAGAGCTTTCTTTTGGTGGTATTTGATCACCTCTGCATTATTTCTGAACACTGCTATAAACAAAGAGTGACAATTTTGCAAAAAAAAACAACAATATTTCTTACTTTTTGCTAAAATACATTTCCAAAAAAAAATATATATAAAAAAAACAAATTTATTCATCAGTTTTGGCAGATTTATATTCTTCCTCATATTTTTGGTAAAAAAATCGCAATTGGTGTTTATTGATTGGTTTGCGCAAAAGTTGCCGCGTTTACAAATTATGAGAATAAATTTATGGCATTTTTACAATTTTGGTTTTTTTTGTACTAGTAATGGCGGCGATCTGGAATTTTTATCGGGACTGTGATATTGGGGGGACATTTTTGACATTTTTTTGGGACCAATGACATTTATACAGCGATCAGAAATTTAAATATCCACTGATTACTGTATAAATGTCATTGGCAGGGATGGGGTTATCCTGCAGGGGGCGCTGTAGGGGTTAACTGTGTTCCCTGGGTGTGTTCTAACTGTGTGAGGGCTGGGCTGCCAGGGGCACCAGACTACAGGGATCAGTAGATCTCTCACATGCCGCCTGTCAGAATGGGGAACCGCCGTGTTTACATTGGCAGTTCCCCATTCTGACTCTGTCACAGGCCATCGCGGGTCACCGGTGGACATTGATTTCACCCAATCTGCGGCCCCGCTCAGGTAGCATGCGGCGGGCATGCGAGTGAAGACTATAAGCGGCGACTAGCAGGACACAGCCATGCTGTCGCTGCTTATAGTTGCTACGCGGTCGGCAAGTGGTTAAGAAGTTAGTCTTTTTTTTTATTATGAATATAAATTTAATTTACAGTTGTTTTTTTTTTTTTTTGTTGGTTTTTGTTTTTTACTTGCCCAGTATTTTAAATGGTTAAAAACGAATAAATGGCAAAGAGGAAAGTGCTTATCAACACTTACTGAATCTCGTTCCAACATCTGCCCAGCACACGGACATAGCGCACAGTCAGCAATACATGGCTGATTATATCTATGATGATTAATCAATTTCTATTTTAAACTGTTCTCTCCCAGGACATTTAAAGGGCCTTCTGTTTTTAGATGACTTGAAGGGATTCGAGTCTAGAAGCAACTTTTTTTATCTCCCAAGCTTATCTTTTTGCACAAACAAGGTCCATAAAGACATGGACGAGCGAGTATGGGATGGAGGAACTTGACTGGCCTGCACAGAGTCCTTACCTCAACCTGATAGAACACCTTTGGGATGAATTAGAGTGCAGACTGCGAGCCAGGCCTTTATCTTCCACATCAGTGCCTGACCTCACAAATGCGCTTCTAGAAGAATGGTCAAACATTCCCATAGACACTCCTAAACCTTGTGGACAGCCTTCCCAGAATGGTTGAATCTGTTATAGCTGCAAAGGGTGGGCCAACTCAAAATTGAACCCTACAGACTTAAGGCTCGTACACACGGTACGATTATCCGCCAACAACTGTCGTCCAACAGCCTGTTGGCCGATTATCCGACCGTTAATACGCACAATTCTACAGTTGATTTCCAATTATCGTCCAACAGAAGTTGGCTTACAAGACTAGAAAACTTTTGTTGGCCAACAAGGCGTTGGCCGATTGTTGGCACATGTGTACAGAAGTTGGCCCAACCAAAAGTTGGAAGTGCAAACACGCATACTCGGAATCCAGGAAGTGTTCAGACGTGTAAACCTGTGTTCGTAACTCACAAATCACATTCACCTGAACTTCCTCTTTATACGCTCGTAACATGTCACTATGTTCGGCTTTGTTGGTCGATTACTTGACTACCATCAGTACGCTAGACCAAACCGCCAACCGCCAATTTGGACAAAAGTTGGACGTTCGGTTGGCCAACAATCTGTGCGTATATACGAGGCTTAAGACTGGGATTCTATTAAAATTCATGTGTGTGTAAAGGCAGGTGTCCCAATACTTTTGCTTATATAGTGTATAATCTTTTCCTATTGGATGTTGAGTTCTTCATGCATCCACTAGCTGACATTAGTGGAGCATATTTTTAATTGACCGTATCTGTTGATATGATCTCCTCAGTCCATGTAGAAATTAAAGTCTCCTGCAAAGATTATTTTTTCTGTCTTAAACTCCATAAATTTTCTCAGCACCAGCCTTAGGTATACTACTGGGTTCTTATTAAGGTGGTAACTATTTGCCAATGCACACTCCATATTGTGCAATAGACCCTCCAGGAACAAAACTGACCTTTTGGGTCATCCATTTGTTCATTTATAATAAAGTTTGTACCTCTCACTATCCCTATGGTCACCGTCTTGCTCATCTTGTAGTTGAGTCTCCATAAAACCATATCGGTAATATTTCGAATTCAATGTAACATTTGAGTGAAATCCACATTTCTTGAAGGAATTTTACATTAGCAGAATAATGCTGTAGTTTCTTCAAGATCTTATCTTATCTTATCTTTTTGTCAGGGTACTTAACAACCAAACATTATATTATAATTGGTTAATTGGTATCATGATAAAAAGAGGTCCAAGCTTTATGCTTTTTTTTATGTGTATACGATAGAAAAGAAATAAATAAATAGGGTAAATCATTTTGTAAGTTGCTGCATACCATTATTTTTTTCTCTAAATAGCCTATTTATTTTGCTATCAAAACATATTTTCAAAACTGCTGCCTCTCACAGGGCTTCCTCAAACTTTAGGTCGGGGAGTGTAGACACAAGCACTATCTTATCATATCCCATTGACTTCTCCATGTTGTACTGAACACGTGTGCTATTGTTTCACAGACTTCTTTTTTAAATCAATATGTTTTTATTAAAATAAGTCAATTACACAACATAAGAAGGAACAGCGTTACACCAGTAGAAAGTACACATTGGTGGGGTTAGGTACTGATACATTAATATGATAGTAAACATACGAAAGTACCCAGTATTCGCCGTAATGGTGGTGACCAGTTTTTTGCACCATTGTTACTGAGATTGCTATGAAATGATATGTGGCACCCTGGGACAGCACATGCATTAGTTCGTAATGTCTTCTATTTGCTTAGCTGGAGGGAATCCTATTGCCTCCTGACCTTCCAGTCACCCCACTGGGTTCTAACTGCGACCGGAAGGGAGCACAATCTAGGGAGTCTATTCATGTTGGCGTGCTGTAACCTGGGGTAATCACAGCTAATTTACAACCCTCTGCTTGTCAATGGTGTTGTGCTTCCCAGATAGGACCAGGGGAGAGGCTCAGAGATATAATTTTTTCCACCTAGACCACAAGGCCCATTTTGCGGCTGTCTTTGTGGTTGTGCCTGAGGTGTTGGCCATAATTTGTTCGTAAGAGTAATGAAGGTCAGTCGATTTGACAACATCCTGTATTGTAGGGGGGGTAGGGCACTTCCAATTTCTAGTAATACTGATTTTTGCTGTTAGTAGGGCGTTTATAATTAGGTGACGAGTGTGTGGAGGGAAGTCTTCTATGTTCAGTGAAAGAAGTGCCAGCGCAGGAGCTGGTTGAATGGGTGTGCTCATTATTTCTGAGAGCAGTCTGAAGACTGCAATCCAGTAGGATTTTAGTTTGGGGCAAGACCAGAGAGTGTGGTAGAGGTCTCCTTGTTCCCCGCACTCTCTCCAGCATAAGGGAGAAGCTTTTGGGCTGAAGCGCGCTATTTTTGTGGGAGTTAGGTACCATCTTTGCGCTACTTTCAGAGTAATTTCCCAGAGGGTGGATGTGCTGGTCATTTGCAAGGTGTGTGTAAATGCTGTTTGCCATTTTTGTATAGGGAATGACTGGTTCAAGTCCCTCTCCCAATCCACATGGGGTTTCAGCTTGTGTGTGGAGTTTTTTTGTTGGAGCGCTTTGTGACACAGCGCGATGGCTTTTGTGGTTGTATTTGGTGAAGAAAGGTATTTCCAAAGGAGCAGAGGGGATTTCATGGGCCAACAAGTAATTTGTGAAACGCCGTGGTGGATACGTAGATAAGTGAAAGTTTGGGAAGCATTGAGGTTGAATTCGTCTCTGAGAGAGGTAAAGTGTTTAAGCTTATTGGTATACTCTATATACAGGTCGTTGATGTAGAGGACACCCTTCTTTTGCCATTCTGAGAATCTGATTCCATAACCCATCCCAGCGCTTGCAGGGGGATCTGTATCTGGATGGCTGAGGGATCATTTGTGGAGTCTCTGATCAGAGTTTTCCAAACTTGTGCAGATGCTTGCATGGCCAATGGGAGGTGAGTGTGAACTTTGGGCAACAAAGGGGTGCTTAGCAACCATTCACTCAGAGAGGAATTGAGGACATAGGAAGCCTCTATTTTCCCCCAAGTGGTCTTTGGCGAGGGAGCGAACCAGTCTCTCAGGTTTGCTAAAATGGAGGCCTTGTAGTACTGTGCAAAGTCCACGTATCCCACTGCCCCTAAGTGTCTCTTTCTAGTCAGGTTGTGGTGGGCCACTCTAGGTTTCTTTCCCGCCCAAACATATGTAGATAGTAAGGATTGCAAGGACTTAAAGTATGAAGAGGGAATGGGAATTTGGAGCGTACGGAAGAGGTACAAGAGTTTGGGAAGGTGAACCATTTTAAAGGCCGCCAGCCTCCCCATCCATGAAAACTCGATTTTGGATAGGGCCATGAGATATGATTGTAATGCAGATCTAATCGGGATATAGTTGGCTGGGAAGAGTCGGTTAGAAGACTTAGTGAGGTGAATTCCTAAGTAAGGAATACTGTTATCTTCCCAGGAGAATGGGTATTGTTGTTGAAGTAAAAGTTGGGTGGTAGCATCTACGTTTCAGGCCAGAATAGAAGATTTGGAGTCATTTAACTTGTAATAGAAGACATTGCTAAACCAGGAGATTACTGTTTGGACTTCTTTGAGTGAAGAAGAGGGATTGGTGAGGGTCAGTATGGCGTCATCCGCAAATAGGTTTATCTTATGTTCTTGGGATGCTACTTTTAGACCAGTGATGTTGGCATTGGATCTAATGTTTGGCTAGGGGTTCAATAATTAAGTTAAAGATCAGTGGGGATAATGGGCACCCCTGTCTGATTCCATTTGTTATTTGGAACGGTGTCGAGAGGGCGTTAGGCGTCAGCACTCTTGCTGATGGTGAAGTATATAGGGACATCACAGCTTGATGGAACCTCCCCGTGAAGCCGAAGTGCGACATAACTGAGGAGAGATATAACCAACTGACCCCGTTGAACACCTTCTCTGCATCTAGTGATAGGAGCAGAGAAGGCGTACCGGTCATCTCGGCGAAATGCATAAGGTTTAGGGCCTTTCTCGTCACGTCAGAGGATTGTCGTCCCCTTGTGAAGCTGTTTTGATCTTCATGTATTAAGGTTGGGAGTAAGGTAGCTAGTCTGTTGGCCAGGAGCTTGGCATATATTTTTAAATCCAGGCTCAATAATGAGATGGGACGGAAGTTTTTCTGGGATATGGGTTCTTTGCCTGGCTTGGGAAGGGTTATTATGGTGGCCTCTATTTCACAGACTTCTTGCTGGTCAGTCAACAGCTGGTGGTTGAAACAGAGATCTTCTTATGGTGCAGCATGGCTGTATATGTTGATGCACAGAGCAGCTTCCTGTCCATCTGTAGTCACGGTGGCTATGCTTGTAGGCAGCCAGGGTTCCTCTCTAAGGATTGATCCTCCCACTGGTGGAGTGATTGCATAGTGTGCCCTATATAAGGTGGGTGGATTTAGCTCTGAAAGCTCAGGGGTGCTGGATTGTGACCTGTTACAGAAGAGTGTTGTTGGGGTTACCCCAGGGCCAGAGCAGGAGGGACGGCTGCCCAGGGCACTGTGGTATCATGTGAGGTGAGGGGGGCACCATGAGGAGATTGGGGGTAGGGAATTTGTGTTGGGAAGGTGAATTTGGGGGTGGGGGAGTGTCAGGAGGTAAGAATTGTTCTAGGAGGGAAACTTTGGGGAAGTGTGCTAGAAATGGTTATTTGGAAGCATTTGTGTTGGGAGGATGGGTGAATAAGATCTGTGCTAGGAAGGGGGATTTGGGGGGGGAGGTTGTGTTAATATGGTACGGGAGGATTTTTGCTGGGATCAGAATATATTTTTTATGGGGGGGGGGTTTATGCTAGTAGGGATGAATGGGGGATATTTGTACTAGGAGGGGGAATTTGGAGTGCAGAGAGAGGATTTGTGTTTGGAGGGAAAATGTTATGCTAGGATGGGGAAGTTTTTCTTTGGGTGGGTGTTTTGTGCTCGGGGCACATGGGGAGAAAGATGATTTGAGCTGCCAGGGATGGGGGGACAAAGATGTGTGCAGGGAGGTGGCACACAGGAAGGTGGATTTGTACTGGGAGGAAAGGGGGATTTATGCTTAGGGGGGAGCATGCAGATTAGTGCTCGATTTTTTTGGGGGGGGGGGATTTTTGCTGACATATTCATACATCTTGGCATATTCACCTTGGGATTTAGGTTACCTTGTCTCGACGCTGGGTTACTTTTTCGGGGGAGGGGTGGCTGCCAAACTATGCTGTAAGGCCGGAGGAGGACGTAGAGAGAAAGATGAACTGAAGTTCAAGTACCAATTTGCTCCAGTAATTTTTAAGGAGCTATGCTCATATAAAGATTAAAGAATTCATTATATGTCATGATTTAGACAATGTGGTGCCATAATTTGGACTGTATCATTTTGTTCTACTGAATAATGCAAGTAAGGGAGTTTTATTGCAACAAAGGACCTCTTTGTGATGACCTGGAGAAGTAAAGTGTTAAGTTCAGCCAACATCTGGGGAGGGAAGAGAGTTATGTGCTTAACTGCCACTGGCACCAAACTAAGTGCAGCATATACAGTGTGTAAATAGTATAAAAGACAAATTGTAACTCACTTGATAAAAACAAGTACAGACTTCCGGTTCCGGCGCCAGATGGAATAGACGCGCATCGTGTCAGCTCCCGCAGCCACCCGCTATACCGGCATAGAAAATCCAGCCCAAAACCGACCCACCGACCGGAGACATCCTCCATACACTCTGGAGAGGCGGATGGACAGATTCCTGGACAGGAGCAGCGGCAAGAACGGCGCCTCACACCGCCCGCAGACTCCCGTGGACCAGGCCGCACAGCCTGTCATGGCGCAGGAAACAGGGATGGAGGTAAGCGCGGCTCATGCCTCCACACACTCCCTACAGACTCAACCGGACACTGACCGTATAGCCCAGGCAGTGGCTGCCCTTTTAGAGCCGACCATAACAGCCTCAGTGGAGCGGGCAGTACAGACAGGAATAGCAGCGCTGCACAAAGATCTCATGGCACAGGCAAACAGGCTCACAGAGGCAGAGGGCAGGATAGCGCATATAGAGGAAGAACTGGCTTCTACACAGAAATCAGACCAAGAGCAGGACCAACAAATAAAAGCTATCATTGACAAGCTCCAAGACCTGGAGAATAGGTACCGTAGAAGTAATCTACGGTTCATAGGGGTCCCAGAGTCTCTCCCTAATCAAGACCTGAATAACTTCTGTGGGGTAAAAATTCCTCAGGCCCTGGGCCTTCCTGGCTCCTGTGTGGTGGAACGAGCGCACCGGCTGGGGCGACCAACAAATGATCGCAGGACACCACGCCCGATCATAGCTAAATTTTTAAACTATGCTGAAAAGCAAATTATTCTACAGAAGTTTCGCCAACAAAGATCACTTGTCATAGATGGGGTCAAGATACTGATCTTCGCTGATTATTCAGCGGAGGTGGCAAAACAACGCAAAGCATTCCAGACGGTCTGCTCTACACTTGTCCAGAAACAATTGAAATTCACTCTTGCCTTTCCTGCGGTGTTAAGGATCACCTCACCAAATGGTGACCAACTATCCTTCCACAATCCGGAGGAAGCTGATCATTTTTTACGCTCATTAAAACCCGGGTCATATGCCTCAGCTTTAACAAAAGATGCCCACCCCTCCCGTTCTCTGACTCAGAGAAGCCCCAGGAAGGACTCCCCAAAACGGTTTAAACAAGGACTAGATATGATGACCGGCACCCCACAAAGATAATAATACAGCTAACCACCTCTACCCCAAGAGTCATCTTATGGGATATAATGTGCTCGTCCAGAAGCAGTTCTAGTTCCTCAAGGCTAATCTAGGTAGATGCTATTCTGCCTCCGAATCCGCAGTCTTGCCAAGCAAGATTACGCTGGTAAAAAAAAAAAAAAAAAAAAAAAAAAAAAAAAAAAAAGAAGGGAAAAGAAGAAAATAGAGAAATAACAATACTGTTCTCAGTTAAACACACGGTTATGGTTTTCTGGTTCTGTTTTCTTTTTTCTGTATAGCTCACTGCTAGCGCATACAGTCTGCAATATCCTGTGCCAACACACACTCCTGCCTCTCCACCACATGGGCTGTTCTCCATATGGGTCCCTCTTTAGATAAATACTTATACTCCTCAAAAATACTCCATTCTCCATGAATCTGACCGTATTTGGTCTACCATGGAAATGAAAAGGTCTCCAATCAAAAATAGCTACTATACGGGCACACTCAGGAGCCTCCAATGCAGGGTTTGTGCTGCAAGGAGTCTGACCAGAGGCGGATAGACCATGTGGAAAAAAGTGGAGTCACGAATGTGTTTTTGCTTACTTTTAAGGTTTTTTGTTCTTCTAAAGTTCTCTTATATACTATGTGTTACAATGGTTCTTCTCCCCTGGCTGCACCCCCCCCTGATCACAAAACATGCCCATTTGCTAATATCCCGTACACTCCGACTAAGATATTTTTGTCACCACACATACACAATGTCATTAAGCCCATACCTCAACTATAAATTTATAGCAGTGCAACCGGCTGCACATCTCAAAACCATGGGAATCACATGAAAATAGTGAGCTGGAATGTGAAAGGCTTAGGCACCCCCAACAAACGTATGAGGGTTCTACGCCATCTCCAGAGACTTAAGGTAGATCTAGCCCTTTTACAGGAAACCCATCTAACCCCAAAAAACCTATTCAGAATGAAAAAACTGTGGGTGGGAGAAATCTATGGGTCGCAAGGCACTACAAGCAAGGCTGGGGTAATGCTGCTAGTCCATAAAAATTTCAAGGGCCAGATACTATCAGTAGATTCTGATTCACAGGGTCGCATGCTCACTGCACACCTGAAGTGGGGGGAGAGAGAGTTGGGAATAACAAATGTTTATGCCCCAAACAACCCGGGAAACCTAGATAGGACCCTAAGCAAGTACTCGCTTAATTTTAGCGGCGGATACTATACACCATCCAACCCCACAAAATTTTATGCCTCGCAGTCGAGGCACTTCTTAACGGAAGGGCCCAACAAACCCCGTATTTGTAAACAATAAGGGTTGAGAGAGAGGGGGGTGAAGTCCACACGTCACTCGTACGCTGGGACACTTAGTCTTAGATGACTATCATAGACCGGGAACTTTAAAAATACCTGATCGTCGTAATGGGGTCGGAACGAACATCACGGAACGCTGGGTATCTAAAGAGGGTGGGTGTCAAAAAAGTAAGACTTATCCAAAAAACCCCAATCTACCCAAAGGACATTTTCCCGATCTAGATG
>BLSH010116917.1:343883-369725 GCA_018402905.1 Glandirana rugosa | reverse complement strand
TAGTAATGGCGGCGATCTGCGATTTTTTGCGGTACTGCGATATTGCAGCGGACATGTCGGACTATTTTGACACTTTTTTGGGACCATTGGCATTTATACAGCGATTAGTGCTATAAAAATGCACTGATTACTGTGTAAATGCCATTGGCAGTGAAGGGGTTAACCTGCAGGGGGTGCTCTAAGGGTTAACTATGTTCCCTGGGCGTGTTCTAACTGTAGGGGGACTGTACTAGCTGGGGAAGGGAAGTGGTCACAGCCTTCGTATACACGAAGGCTGTGATCACAGCCCTTCCCCCTCACACAGAGCGGAGGTCCGTGTTTACTTACACGGACCTCCGCTCACTCGCTCCGGGGGGGCCATCGCGGGTGGCCGGCGGCAATCGAAGCCGCCGCACCTGCTCCCTGGCCCTCCCCGAACACAGTGAGCGCGCGCGCGTGCCTCCGGCGGCGCGCGCGCGCTCACTAGGCTCGTGAGCGCGGCCGCCGTCATATGACGGCGATTTGCGCTCACGAGCCACCTTGCCGCCGTCAATTGCCGATCGGCGGTCGGCAAGGAGTTAATCATATGAGCAAAAGAGGCAGCTACCCCTGGCTGAGGTTAAAGCAGGGTTCCACCCAGAGATTTTTTTTTACATCATTCAAGTCTTTTGCCTATATAGACTTACCTTTGAAGTCCTAGGTTCTTTCTCTTCACTTCCTGCTTCACCTGGCCTCCTGGGAGATGTGACTCATCATTTCCCAGGAGTCAGTGGGCTTCCCTGTACTGTAAAATCGTGTTTATTCCAGACAGGAAATGACACAATTTAAGGCGGACCGAGATCGAGGAGTGCATGATGGTTACCCACCATGCACTTCTGTCAGGAGGAGATGCCAGGAGACTACGGATGGGCTTCAGGTGCCCTCACCTAAAATGGAAAAGTCCAGCAATGAGAGAAACAAAATTGTGAGTAAAAAATATATGTAATTACTAGGCGGTTTGAAAGTAAGGAAACAAAAGGTTACATCTATTAGTATTAAAAGAGTGAATGCCAAAAAAAAAAAAAGGTTTTTCTGGGTGGAACCCCGCTTTAAGTACCCTGTTCCCCATTTCCCTTTGAACTTCACTTTGTGGCCCTACCAATCACTACATTTCCTTTGCAAAGAAAATGACACAGCTGGGTCTATATCATCCTGCGCCATGGCCTCATCCATTCTTATGAGTGGCCTTCAACCATATGTATGCATACAGCTAGAGGCGCTGTTCTGTGTTGGGAGCACGTCCGCCGGGCACCCCAAACACAAAATGTCACAGCTGGGTCTTCTTTGTTCTACACTATGGCCTAATCATTCCTATTGCTGTGTTGTGCTCATGGCCACTTTCAGAAGACACATTTATAAATACAGGCAATGGTGCTGCGATCACCCCCCCCCCAAGTATTGTGATCATGACTGCCAGCTCCCAGTCACTGTTTATGATCAGGAGTGGTGGGATCCTGTGAACCCTGCCAGCCAATTAGCCCCCGGCATTTAGATCCCCGTTGAGGCCTGGCTTCTGCCAACAGAAAGGAATTAATAAACAATACCACAATCACTGGAGATCAGCAGCACTTTCAATCCCCTCCCCCACCACCTTTCAAAAAGACTCCACATTCATTGGTGGTCAGTAACACTTTTAAAACCTTGAATCAGCCCACCTTGAATCTGCTGCTGCCTTTCTCTTTCTGCCATTCCTTGCTTCCTGCATTACTCCATTGTGTGAGGCAGAGGAAAGCTGAATGTTTGTAAATGTAGGCAGTGTTTACACTTGTAATTGCTGTGATTGATTCACAGTGATCACAAGGCACAGAGCCACTCTGATTGGCTCTGTGCATTTTACCTATAACCTGTGCTGTCTAATGACAGCTTGATCTTAAGCATTCAAAGGGCGTACTGTGTGTTTTCTGCAGTAATATTTTTAAAAATCTTAGTAAACATCTCTGATTTAATTTTTAGTCCACATACCTAATTGTGTTTTGTTTACAATAATGTGGCAATGGTTCCTAAACCTAAATTACAGGTATAGATTATTTTGTATAGTTACATTGGGGCAGCGTGGACCAATATAAGTATGCATATGCCACGACTGTGGGGACCTCTGTGGAAGTTGAGAATTACTGTAGTAGTTACCACTCTAAAGCCCCATACACATGGTACAACGGTCGTACAACCAGCTTGTTGTACGATCATCCAACCGTTAGTACGCGCGATTAGAACAGCAGTCGTACAACGGTCGCACAACAGAAGTTGGATGAGCAGACTAGAAAACTTTGGTTGTACAACAAGCAGTTGTACGACCGTTTTACCGTGTGTACAGAGAAGTTGGTCCAACAAAGTTGTACTGTGCAAAACACGCATGCTCAGAAGTCAGGAACGCCCAGAAGTGTCCATTCTGGGAAACCTACGTTCCTAATTCACAAATCACATTCACCTGAACTTCCTCGTTATACGCTCCTAGCACGTCACTATGCTAGGCTTGGTTGTACAATCGCTTAGTTCATGTCAGTATTCGAGACACAACAGCCAACTTCCAACTTGGTCCAAAGTTGGACGTTTGGTTGTACAACCGTTGCGCCCATGTGTACGAGGCTTTAGACCCCTTTCACACTGAGAGAGTTTTCAGGCGTTTTAGCGCTAGAAATAGCGACTTTAAAGCGCCTGAAAACTGCTTTCCATACCGCCCAAGCGTGAAAGCCTGAGTGCTTTCACACTGGGGCGGTGCGCTTGCAGGACGTTAGGAAAAGTCCTGCAAGCAGCATCTTTGGGGCGGTGCAGGAGCGGTGTACACAGCACTCCCAAAAGGCCCCTGCCCATGGCAATGAATCGTCAGCGGTCCCAAAGCACCTGAAAAGTGCTTCGGAAGCGCTGCAACACGGGCGTTTTTAACCTCTTCTTTAGGGTAAAAAGTGCCCTGCTAGCGTCCGAAAAGCTCAGTTTAAACACCCTGCATTCACTATATCTGGTCTCCCACAGTACACAGAACATGGAAATGCAATTATTTTATTAAATATAAACTGCTAAATACCTTTTTTCATTAGCAGTATACAGCAGTCTTGTGACTTCTATCGGTGTGTGGTTAAGGCTTGTAGGAGGAGTTTTCATTCTGTCCTATGAGCCTGCAGGAACCCTGACCCTCTGTATGGACAGTGCTGATCACATGTACCCCCCCCCCCCCCCCCAATAAACAAAAAAAAACTCTCTTGCAATACACACCATACTGAGCATGTGCAGAGTGACAAAGGCTCTGTACTATCAGGAGATGGATTGGGGACAGTGGAAGAAGGGGAGGATCAGAGGAGACAGAATCAAACAGCCTTTTTACACAATGCGGAGGATTAACCCCCTAGGTTCCACAGTGAGTATAACAAGCATGCTTTACTGCATATACAGACTGATTTTACTGCTGTATGTTTAGTAACACTTTAAGAAAAATGCAAGGCATCCTGTGAATGGTGGCAGTGCCAAATGAGCAATCCCAATGTGTTCAATATGTGGCAGGGCAGTCAATTGGCACAGGACCCAGAAGACAGCGGCGGTCCTGTAGTACCTTTACTACTACAGTGAATCAATGCTTCCACAGCCATAGAACAGGTATACCATACAGTAAGCATACTTACATCCCAGCTTGACCAACATAACCATGCAAAAATAAATCCACACTTGGAATTCACTGTTAAAGATAATTCTTACATTTTCTGGATGTAACAAAAGTGTCTGATTTATTTTGAATTCTTATTTGCATCTAGGGGAAGACCGAAGGGTAAGTCCACAAAGCAGCAATTAGGTCTCAGGCATGTAGGACATTTTTTTTTTCCACCCGTGGAGTCAAGGTGATGAAAAAACGTGCCTAAAGTTTGATTTTCTATGTTAATGCATGTTTATGTGCGTTCTAGACATGGGCAGAGTGAAAAAATGTGTTTAGTTTCTTTAGTTTCGATTCTTTATTTGCAGAAGTTCATTTAGTTAGATTTGTTTCATTCATTTCCATTTTAGGAATTTGTTTCGTTTATTCGTTTTCAAATCAATTAGAAAAGCTTTCGAATAGTTTTTGAATTCAAATCGTTTTCAAATTTGATTGTTTTTTAATCCTTTTCCAGTGTCCAAGGAAAATGGGGTGGAGTGTTAAGTGGAGGAATATAATACAAAAAAGATAGAATACAATAGAGGGGAATATAACAGAAAATGAAAGAATATAATGTGGTGGAGTGGAACAGAGCTGTTTTACTCTGTTGTATTCTATTCTTTTGTTTTCTGTTATATTCTTTTCTAGTCTATTGTTTTTTTTTTCTGCTCTATTCCTTTGTTTTATATTCTATTTTGTTCTCTTTGGAAATTGGAAAACTATTCAAATTCAAGGACTTTTCGAATTCGAATTTGAAAACTATTTGAATTAGAACATTATTCTAAAACAGTAAAAAAAAATTGTTTGGATTTGTTTAAATTCTGTACTATTGTAATTTGGAAATTTGGATACATATGAATTTCCGAAAAACAAAAATTTGTCAGAATTTTAATTCGGAAATAAACTAACCGCACATGTCTAGTACGTTCCCGCGTTTGGCATTAATGCATTCAATTGGCCACAGATATTAACTTATTCTGGCCATTAGAGCGCATTAATGTGAAAATGTGAATAAACACGGCAGCATTATGATGCGACTATGCACATTTGGTGGTTTTTGCACCCAAACAGCTCTCCTTCTTAACACACTGGTGATGCATATCTTTTTCTGCCCTCTAAACGCCTGTAAACACCTACACTATAAATCATCCATGTCTTTATGGATCTTGCTTTGTGCACTGGTGTGTAGTCATGTTGAAACAGGAAGGGGCCATCCCCAAACTGTTCCCACAAAGTTGGGGGCATGAAATTGTCCAAAATATCTTGGTATGCTGATGCCTTAAGAGTTCCCTTCACTGAAACGAAGGGGCCAAGCCCAACCCCTGAAAAGCAACCCCACACCATGATCCCCCTTCCACCAAATGATTTGGACCAGTGCACAAAGCAAGGTCCATAAAGACATGGATGAGCGAGTTTGGGGTGCAGGAACTTGACTGACCTGCACAGAGTCCTGACCTCAACCCGAAAGAACAGCTTTGGGATAAATTAGAGTGGAGACTGGGAGCCAGGCCTTCTTTTCCACATCAGTGCCTGACCTCACAAATGCACTTCTGGAAGAATGGTCAAACATTCCCATAGACACTCCTAAACCTTGTGGACAGCCTTCCCTAGAAAAGTTGAAGCTGTTATAGCTGCAAAGGGTGGGCCAACTCAATATTGAACCTTACAGACTAAGACTGGGATGCCATTAAAGTTCATGTGCGTGTAAAGGCAGGCATCACAATGCTGTTGGTAATATAGAGTATACGCGTACATGGACACATAGGCTAACATAGAGGTGTGTTTACAGGCAGGAAAAAAAAGAGTTTTTGACATCCTGTGTGCATGAGGCCTAAGGCCCCTTTTACACTTGTGCGATGTGATTTTACCGCAATTTGGGATCAGTACGACTTTGGTCTGACTTTGTTGCAACTTTGGCACAATGAAAACATATTACAAAGTTGTACAGAAGTAGTACAGAAATCACATCTATATTATTCAAGTGCAATTTGCATGCAACTTTGAGTGTTTAACATTGAAGTCTATGGACCTTAAGTTGCATCAAAGTTGGGCCAAAGTAATACAGGGACTACTTTGAAGTCGGCACGACTTGAAGTCGTATAGATATGAATGGTACTCATTGGAAATCATAAGGAACGACTTGTCATGGGACTTTGCAGTACCAAATCGTCAGGTAAGTCGCATAAGTGTGAAAGGGGCCTACGTTTTATGCATTTATTTACGTTGTATTTGTGCATTTTTTTAATTTATTTTTTAATAAAGTGGAGTTTTCCTTCGAGTGACCAAGAAAATCAGGATGTGAGTTGGCTGGAACAATGAATAGTCGGAAAAAGTGATGTCACCACCAAGATCTACAAAATGGGTTCAAAGCTTTAATCAATGATCACATCATTACAGCAGATAACAAGGTTTCGGAGCCATGCAGGACCCCTTCATCAGGTACATCACATACACGATGAAGGAGCTCCAAAACCTTGCTATCTGCTGTAACAATGTAATCTTGATTAAAGCTTTGGACCTATTTTGGAGATCTTGGTGGTGACATCACTCTCTCTATTTACAGACCCCATTTAAAAATGAATTGTTAGACTCGGGAGACTTGCATCCAGTTGATTATAGAAATATTACCATCCATGGCTATTAATATACATTTGTATCGCGAGGACGGAACATCACTCAGCGGGAACGAGGATAATAATGTAACCTTATGGTAATCTGTTTATAGATTAACTAGACATCAATCAAAAAACATTTCCTGTTCGGCGGCAAACTCATTTTCTTGACAACACATGCAAATGTCAGCATCACTGCAATGCAATTAAAGTTGTTTTTTGGCTGAGCTCTCTCTCTCTCTCCCATTCTCCCGCGTATCAAACACCGGCGATAAACACGCAGAGCTTCTGCATCCGGCCCTCTCATTAAAATCATCGTTTATTTTAAGAGATCTTTTATATTCAGCCTGTAAGTCCGTTTCTGGGTTGAGAGCTTCTGTAGCTTTTGCATGGAACATCAGTGACGTTTCTAAATAGAGATAGGCTGGGCTAAGATCTTAAGAAAATAATTAAGAAAAAAAAAAAAAGTCTCGTCCACGCAAAAGGGGGTTTTTGAATCCTTACGGTTTTTTTTTCTCCTAATCATCCAATTATTATCAGAGATTGCCACCAGCTAGTTAATTAATTATCTGGAATAGTGTGTTACGGTTTTAAAGCAAGCCGATGTGACAGATGTTTAATCTAGTTATGTACTTATTAAAAAAGCATTAACTTTTTACCTAATTAAAGTGAATATGTAGCAAAAACTTTTTTTTAAAGTGTTTTTGTTGCTGCAACATGCTGCAACATTAACCACTTCAGCCCCGGAAGGATTTCACACTTTAGGACCAGAGCGCTTTTTGCGATTCGGCACTGCGTCGCTTTAACTGACAATTGCGCGGTTGTACAGCGTTGTACCCAAACAAAATTTGTGTCCTTTTTTTCCCACAAATAGAGCTTTCTTTTGGTGGTATTTGATCCCCTCTGCATCATTTCTGATCACCACTATAAACAAAAGAAGAGCGATAATTTTGCAAAAAAACCCAAATTTCTTACGTTTTGCTAAAATACAAATCCAAAAAAAAAATATAAAAAAACATTTTTTTCCATTGGTTTTGGCCGATTTATATTCTTCATCATATTTTTCGTTAAAAAAATCACAATCAGCGTTTATTGATTGGTTTGCGCAAAAGTTGCCGTGTTTATGGATGATGAGAATTCATTTCTGGGGTTTTTATTTTTCTTTTATTTTTTACTAGTAATGGTGGTGATCTGCGATTTTTAGTGGTACTGCGATATTGCAGCGGACATGTCGGACCATTTTGACACTTTTTTGGGACCATTGGCATTTATAAAGCGATCAGTGCTATAAAAACGCACTGATTACTGTGTAAATGCCATTGGCAGTGAAGGGGCTAACCTGCAGGTGGCGCTCTAAGGGTTAACTGTGTTCCCTGGGCGTGTTCTGTGTGTGGGCTGCCCTGGCTGGGGGAAGGAGGTGATCACGGCTTCCATATAGAGGAAGGCTGTGATCACCGCCCTTCCCCCTCTAACAAAACGGAGATCTGTGTTTACTTACACGGACCTCCGTTCTTTCACTGCGGGGGGGGCATCGCGGGTAGCCAGCGGTGATCGAGTCCGCCCTACCCGCTCCCTTGCCCCCCACGAACACAGTGAGAGATATCGCAGCCGCCGTCATATGGTGATGGTTTGCAATGTCGAGCCACTTTGTCGCCGTCAGACGCCAGTCGGCAAGTGGTTAATCAAGTTCATACACAGGGGTGCCCTTTACTGTGACCCATGGTGTGCTGCTCAGGCTCGATCACTGTGGGGAGTGGTGTGGGTGATGCTACGTCTGCTGCAGGAGTGCCAACAAGGGATGGAGCTCGTCCCAGCTCCTGTAGTCACTATTGTGATATAAGAGTGAAAACCTCAGCCTGAGCTCCCACCAGGCCATGCCCCCAGCATATTTTACTCTACCCCCCAGAGCTTACTCATGGGGTCCCCATGACTGGCCTCCCATTCAAATTTTAACATTACCGCTGACAGGGCAGTTCACACGCCATGACTACAATGCTTTGCTTCACAGGTGCAGCATTATTAACTTGGGCTGCAGTTTGACAGGCAGTACCTGCCAGTGGAGCTACCAGTCAATGGACATCAATAGAGACGCACCTCAACCGCAAGCCAAACGCTTGGCTCGCAGTTGCGTGGTGTGCTCTCACAATGTAAAATTGTAATTCGGCAATTTAAAAAAAAAGTAGAAAAAAAAATTGTCAGCCACTGCTATACCTCCCTCTAAAAAGCAATCCACCGTGGACTGCTTTTCAGAGGTGGTAAGCTTACCGCTTCTCTGTGAGGGGCCAATAGCTCATTTACACTTGCTTCGACTTTAACGCACATTAAAGCCTGACACTTCAACATGCTTTTTTTATGTGTTTTTTATGCTTCAGTGATGCTTTTTTGAAGCTTTAATAAAGCTTGGCAAATGCCCTGTATGTGTTGATTTTCTATTTGTTTTAAAGGGGAGCAGTAGTACCCCCACTCAGCAGATCCTCGGCTTATTATTATAAAGAAAGAGGGCAGCACAGGAGGCTGTCCGCAAAAGTCACCATATAGGTAGCCACTGGGAAAATATGTGAAAAGGTAAAAATGAGCATGAAGTAATGAAAGTCAAAAATGAACAATTTTATTAGAATAAAAATGCTGCAACCAGATAATGACACAGGATGGAGCATAGATAAACAATAACTGATCAAAAAACCACCACCGTAGACAACGTTGTCATGAATGTGACTAAAAATAAAACACACAAACAAACCTCAAAGTCAGTCGGGTAAGGGCCCTCCGGTGTGGAGATGTCACCTACCCGACATGACAGGGAGGACACACCCAGCTAGGTAGCCCTCAGCTGACCCCAAAGAAAATATATGAGGGACCCCTGCAATCAAATTAAAGAAACCATGAAATGGTCAGTGCAGACCCTTGAAGAATTCGGTAATGAGGTACAACCATGGAAAACATATAAGACAGTGTTGAGCCACAACAAATGAGAATATGTCCCCAGCTGGAAATATAGGAAACGGAGCAAAAAATGATAGCAAGCCGGAGGCAGACTCAGACCGATGATAGCAATGGCCCAATGGAGGCAGGCTACGGACTGGTCGCCCGCGGCCCAGGCACACATGGAATGAACTACAACCTGACTGATGATAGCAAAGTTCCCCACCTCCGAAAAAAATCCAAAATGCGAGAGGAGGGGGTCGGCTACAGGCAGGTGAGAATGAGTGCGCCCTGTGAGAGATGTGGAGGCAGCGTGATCCTGAACACTGCAGGAAGGAGCTGCGCAAGCCGGAATAGTGGAGGAGGATGGCCGGACGCCGGGCTGCAGTAATCTCGAAGCCTTGTCTGAAGAGGCACCAGGGTCGCAGAGAGAGCTGACGCCGGGAACCGGATCAGGGGCGGCTGAGATGGAGGAAGTCAAAGAAAGGTCCGTGCGTCAGCGGCGTATACTCACCGATCCGGATGGTTGGCCAGACCCAGACAGGGACGGTCCAGGAATACTGGGTAGAAGTCGGTCCCAAGCTCCATGGAAGGCACTGGTGGTTAGGGGCGAGTCAAAGCCGGTGCCGGTGAATCTCAGGCAGACAGCTCCGAATGAGCGTGGTGGGGACGAAGGCTCAAAACGAGGGTCAAGACCTCATGGGGATGTGAGGGCTAGCAAGCTGGCGTGAGGCACAGACCGTCTACGCGTTTCGCTGGTATCACCAGCTTCGTCAGGACTAGCGCCACCTGCTGGATGGGGGTGTGTATATACACATCCTAACGTCCAATCAATCAGTGGAGATCAAATGATCACAGGTGTCGCTATTGCTGTGCAGAGACCTAAGGAGCATTCAAATTACACACCGTGATTGCAGTCAGGCAGAAAAATACAGCAAAAAAATATATCAAATAATTACTTACATTTAAAGTGCACGGCAAAACAAAAGAACGGTGAGCAATAGTGTAAAGTGATTGTGCAATACCGACGGCTAATAGGACAAGAAGGAGTACAAGGAAACATATCTCTAATATAAAATCAACATGAGAGGAGATAAAGGGGAAGCTGATAACATCGGTCACAGCGAAAATCGCCAGAGATGTGATCACCATCCCTGCAAACGTTGTATGTTGTTTACGTATATATGCTATACATTTTATCGTGAAAACCCTGATGCCATTCAAAAATATACGGGGGACGGAGAGGAGTTACCCATCTCCACAGTGCACGTAGGGAGGAGATCAGGGAAAAAGAGGGGTTCAAAACAGTGGTAGCCATCACTAGAGGATCATGAGAGCGGTCCAATCATGGGGCATCTAAAAACGGTTGCAAGTTCAGTTCTTTATTCAAACCGGCTGGTGTCATTACTCCCAAAGTGTAGATCCAGAATTTTTCTTTTTGCAGTAGGATCCTGTCAAAATCACCTCTTCTACTGCTGATGTTTAATGCATAGATGCCCTTGACCTTGGTGCCATTGGGATTACCTCCATGGTGGATTGAATAATGTTCCGCAATATGGCTCTTAGGCTCATTCCGTCTGATGTCATTAAGATGTTCTCCAATGCGGATACGCAATTGTCGTTTGGTCTTTCCGATATAGCATCTATTGCATGGGCACGTAAGACTGTAGATTACTTTTGTGGTAGCACAATTTATCAGACTCTTTATCCTATATATCCTTTTTTTGATTTACGTCGGTGAACTCCTTAGTTCTCTCAACGTATTTGCAAATCTGACAGTGACCACAAGGGAACATGCCTTTGGTACGCGGTAAGGTAGACAACCAGGTACTTTTAGTGTTTGTAGGGGAATATTCGGACTTTGTTAAGAGGTCCGAAAGGTTAGGAGCTCTTTTAGCGACCATGTGGGGATGGTCTCCCACTATACCTGCAATGATGGGACATCTAGTTAGTGTTGGCCAATGTTTGGACATCACTTCCCTAATTCTTGGCCATTGTGAACCAAAATTGGTAATGAATCGCACCGGATCCTTACTGACCACTTTTGCATCATCATGTCCTTCATTTTTCTCCAGAAGGAGTGAAGGGCGTTGGCATTCAATCGCTCTTTTTTTGGCTTTTCTTAGGGTCTTATGGCTATAGCCTCTTTCCCTGAAACGGCCATACATGGCATGGGCCTCCTTTTTGAAATCTCGATCATCTGAGCAATTCCTTCGTATACGCAGGAACTGCCCAATCGGAATTCCCTGTTTGAGGGAATGGGGATGAAAGCTATCAGCCCTCAGCAGGGTATTGGCTGCTGTGGTTTACGGTATGTTGATGTACATATACCTCCCTCTTTCTTGGTAATATTCAAATCCAAGAAGGGTAAGCTTTCAAAGTTCCAATTAAAGGTAAGTCTGATGTTCAGAGCATTTTTATTGAGATTATCCATGAATTGTTGTAAATCATTCGCAGTTCCTTTCCAGATCATCAGGATATCGTCTATATAGCGTATCCAAAGATGAACATATCTCTGGAAGTCAGCCTGAGGGTATACCTCGATCTCTTCCCACATACCAAGATGGAGACAAGCATACGCGGGCGCCCAAGCTGCCCCCATTGAGGTACCCGAAATCTGCTGGTAATACTGCTGGTTGAATTGGAAAAAGTTGTTATTGAGGGCAAAGGATAGCAGGTCCAGTATGAATTCATTTTGGTGAGCCATTTCAGGAAAGTTCTTTTCTAGGTAAAAAGACACGGCCCTCAGGCCCCACTGGTGGGGAATCGATGTATACAAAGATTCTACATCGATCCCCACCAGTAGCCATCCCATGTCGACTTCCACTTCACGTAGTCTATTGAGTACCTGTTTCGTATCTCTTACATATGACTCAAGCGTCGGGACCATGGGTTTTAGAAGTTCATCTAAATATTTTCCCATTCTGTCCAGGGGACCGCCAATTGCAGAGATGATTGGCCTGCCCGGTGGATGGGTAAGATTTTTATGTAATTTAGGGATTATATACAGTACCGGTATATTAAAATCCCGAACAGACAGGAAGTTAAACTCTTTTCGGCTGAGGATGCCAGCTTCCCATGCCATTTTCAGAGAGCTATTCAGATCCAACATCACTTTATTAAAGGGTGATATAGGAAGTTTTCGATATGTTTTTTGGTCCCTGAGTTGTCTCTTGATTTCTGATACATAGAACTCTTCATCAAGGAGAACCACATTACCACCCTTATCACTTTTTCTGATGATGACTCCTTGAGCCTCACGTAATTCGTTGAGAGCATTTCTTTCCTCTTTTGTTAGATTGTCCTGTCGTGGCATATTCCAGTTCATCGTTTTTAATTCGCCACAGATTAGATCGTAAAAGTGGCTGATGGTTTTGTTCTTACTTAACGGGATCATTTTGTTCGATTTGATTTTTAAGTCCGGGCGTCTGATTGACATAAAATCATCATCATCCGAGTTTTCAAGGTCCTCCTGGGCCTCATCCATGAGTGACAAAAGGTCATCCAACGCTCTACGTTCTTCTTCTTCCAACTCTTGACAGAGAGTACCTTTCTGATCTTTGAACTCATGTAAATAGCGAAACAAGACCTTGCGTAGAAACAGGGTTACATCTTTAAAGACGGTGAATTCATCCGTGTTGTTGGTTGGAGAAAACGATAGACCTTTGTTTAGCAATTTTATATGAGCTTTTTTTAGGGGAAACTTGGATAGGTTAATCACCTTGTTGTCACGGCCCGGGTCAGAGGCCAGACAACTTAATTGTGTTTCTTTTGGCTCTTGGTCCTGCTCCTTGTTGTTCGATCGCTGTTTCCTCTTTCTCCGCCTTTTCCTTGTTGATCTCTTAGTTTTGTTTGTTTCAGGATCCCGCCCTCTCCCCCTCGTCGTATCTGCTGTTGTCTTTCTGGGGAGGGGGAGCTCTCCCTGTTTCCATCTAAAAAAGAGACCGATCGTTTAGAGCCATCGCTGTCACTACTTTCTGTGTCGACTTGGGGGCGTGATCTGCATCGACGTCGTCTGGATCTGTGATGGCCCCTCTGGGAGGACAGATCAAAAATTTCCCCCTTTTACCAATCCATCAAATCACGTTTAAACTTCGATTGTTTTGTTATTCTTAAATTTCTTTGAACTTTCTCGATTTCTTTCTTGGTTAGTTCATTTTGTTTCATGAACTCTTCCTCAGTTTTATAAATCTCCAACTCCTTGCTACTGTTGTCGATTTCTTCTTTGAGTTCGTTTAATTGAATTTTTTCCTCCTCTATAATTAATTTCATAAGATCTAGGCCATGGGAAATGCATAACTCCTTCCATTTCTCAATGAAACGATCATTGTGGAGATGTTCAGCAGGGATAACTTTATCCCGTAACCCACGGGGGATGATTTTTTTGGGACACATAATATTCCAAAGAGGACACATCCCATTTCCTGTTAAGATGTTTAATTAACAATTTTTTATGTACCTTGAATCTCCTTCTGATTTCATCATCTTTAGATTCTATGGTGGCACCCTCAATGCCTAGGGCGGCTTGAATCTCAACATCGATCTCATCGCCTAAAACGTACGCCATTGGATTGGTACAATGAGAGTGCCCCTAGTTTGGAGGGGGGGTGGATTTTGTGGTTTTTAGAGGGAGGTGGCAACAGCCTATCTCCAAATCACACCCCTATAGTATACTCCGAGCATAGGTCATACCTAACCAGGAGCAAAAGTGAAATACAGACACTGAAAATGGAAATAATGCTCCTATAGGTGAAAATAGATAGATAACATAAATCAATAAAACAAAATGAACGTGAAATTGCACCACAGGATGATCATACTCGGGGTGGTCTGCTGATCAGTGAATGTGACAAAATGAGACCCCGTGGCAGGGGTCAGAAAGGACTCAAATTCTGCATGAATATGAAAACACATCAATCCACTCAGGGAACAAAAATCAACCCTGGGGCTACAATGGTGATGATAAACCAAATTAGCATAAGGAAAGAGGGCAGCACAGGAGGCAAAAGTCACCATATAGGTAGCCACTGGGAAAATATGTGAAAAGGTAAAAATGAGCATGAAGTAATGAAAGTCAAAAATGAACAATTTTATTAGAATAAAAATGCTGCAACCAGATAATGACACAGGATGGAGCATAGATAAACAATAACTGATCAAAAAACCACCACCGTAGACAACGTTGTCATGAATGTGACTAAAAATAAAACACACAAACAAACCTCAAAGTCAGTCGGGTAAGGGCCCTCCGGCTTATTATTACCCTCATTAAGCAGATCCCCTGCTCAGCAGTACCCCCAGCTTTGCTGATCTCCCGCTCAGTAATAACCCCCAGCTCTGCTGATCCCTCCCTCGGTATTAACCCTCAGCTCTGCTGATCCTCTGGTTTGCTGATCCTCCTATCTCTCTGGTCTATGCTCACCTCCTGCTACATTGCTCCCACATTGCTCACCATGTGTGAGATCCGCTAGTTTCTCCTGCTCCAGTCCCCCAGCTCTGCTGATACTCTGCCACTCAGTCCTATCACTCCAGTCTTTGCTCACTGGTTCCCATGTTTAAAATCGTGTGTGTCATCTGCTAGCTGTTTTTCTCCAGTCCTGACCCCACTAACCTTCCTGCTGCTCCACCCTGCACAGATGTGATGTCTGCACCAGACACTTCCAGGATATTTACATATACACCAGAAGTGACTGCTGATGATGTCTTTCTGGTTCGCTTGTTGGTTTCCCAGTGCATGCTGGGATATCTCATACCTGTAATACCTCCAAAACAAACCAAAGCTTAAGCTGAATAAAAGCCTCTTAAAAGCTTCAGATGCTGTAAGCGAGCTTTGTATTAGACTTCTGTGGAGGCTTTGGAGACACTTTGAAGAACCAAGAAAGCAACATGGGGTGTAATTTTTGAAGCAAAGCAAACACAATGTGTGAACTGTAAGGTAACCATTTATTTAGTGACAGGCGCTTTAATCTGCATTCAGAGTGCTTTAAAAAGGTGTGTCCAATGCCACATTTTGAAGCAAGTGTAAATGAGCCATTAGGTGTATATTTATACAAAATATACAGAGCTATTTGTACTGTGAAATTGCATGTACATGCGTTGTGTGCAAATCAGGGCAAAATATAATGTTATTAGGTACTTTTCTCTCCAGGTTGAATTTGTGACATGAGGAATAAAGGCAGCATTATGGCCACTAGTTGGAGCTGATGAGCATAGGAAATACAATTTTGCTATCATTCTCGGCTCCATCTAGTGGCCATAGTGCATGCACATCTGTAGAGCAAATAATCTAATAACATTCAGTTTTTCCCCCATTCACACAGAACAAATGTACTCGCTGTTTCTAAGGATGAATAGCTCTACATTCTTTTTATAAATACACCACTAAGAGTTCAATTTCTTTATTGCTGTTCAATTCTACTAAAATATAAACCAGCCAACATATGTTGGGGGTTCAAAGGTCTCCCCCTTCTTCAGAACTCACATGTTTCATGTAGTTGGAAGGACCCAAAAAGCCACAGTCCTCACAATTAATTATTTGGAAGATTAATGGTAAGAAGTGGCCAGAAACAATGTGGCAGTTGGCTTTAGAGGGAAATCTTTGAACCCCAGAAACACATTGGCTGTTTTGTTTTTTTTATTATAAACACTGATATTAAAACGACTTAGGATTCTGAGTTCTATGGTATGGCACTCTCATTAGAATTTGTATACATGGTTTTATTACTGTCTGCAGCCCTGCTAGGAAGACTCAACCTCTACATTCATCCCTTTGACTACTATCATTAAGAGAGAAAGTGGTGGAGAGCCCCGAATTTTAGAGCTGTCACCAAAATAGAGAATTAGGGGCAATCTCTGAAAGGGGACACCTATTCTGGTGTCAAGGGAATTTATTCTCACTTAATGTTTATCTACTGGAGATTTACTCTCACTTTCTGTTAAGTCTCTGCCTGCAACACTTTTGCGGCAAATCACTCCACTATGGCTTGGTATAAGTGAGTGATGATCACTGGAGAACCACTTTAGATTACTGGACCATTCCGACTCTCCCAGAGGATATACTGTATGTGATAATTATTGCACAGGGGAACTTTTTAAGTAGTCAAGAGGCCTCCTTGTGAGTGGACTCAGTCTTTGCTGTGAAGCAAAGGAAATGGGCAAATGACCACCCACGCAGCACTCACTAACCATGAGCATTGCAGAGGGTCATAGTGCCTATTCAAATTTCTGGAGACTGGCCAGATACATCTCTTCCTCAGGAACATATCAAGGTTTAGTGTTATATTTATAAAACATGTTCATAGCTGTTCATCTATTGAAGCAGCATGTACTTTTTTTTTTTTTTTTAGGAATGGGACATTATTGAATGTTCTTACAGTAGGCTATATTCACTGCAGGTTGAAGGCTATTTATTGAAAAATTGAACAGTGTGGATGAATGGCTACTAGATGGCGCTGAGAATCATAGTAAATAAGTGTGCTCCCCAAGTCCATCTAGTGGCCATAATGCAGTATTTTTCCCATTCACATTGTTCTTTTCAATGAATATTTGGTCTGCAGAGATAATCTAAGAACATTTGCAAAGGATGAATTTACAAATAAATTGACTAGCAGCTATGCATTTTTTTTTATAAATACATCTCTTTTTGTCAAGTGGCCACCACTATGGCTGTTTTGTAGCAGTCCAAAAAAAATGGTTAAAGACATTTGGCAGAACTAACATTACTGAGTTATACTCCCAGTCATGAAAGAGTTAAGAATTAATGTACAGAATTGCCATATTTCGTAAAATATAGCTTTATAGAACATTTAAGGAGCAGTTTAGTTTCATACTGTTAGCTCGCTCTGTGTTCCTGACATGGCATTAAAAGTAACATTATAGTCAATTTTCTGAAAAATATAGCAAAATGATTTTTTTTTTTCACTTGAATTACAAAATCTCTCCCTCCTTTCTCTCATTTCTCGTTCTTTCGCTCGCTCTCTCTCTCTCCCCCTCTCGCTTTATCTTGCTTAGAACAATGTCTTATTTTTGTATTTGTTCAGGATGAAATACAACAGATATTGATATGTTTAGTTTAATTGTATCATTTTCAATGTAAGGCTTGGCTCCCATCCCAGAACAGTACAGAGCTCCCTTGAAGGTAAATTACACACCATTCCATGGCAGAGGTATTGAAATGCAGGCACCCGAATTTAGTGCCGAGCTGAAATGAGCAAATGATTAAGCTGGCATCCAAAAATTCATATGCATCAGCCTGGTTTGTTCACTTGAAGGAACCGGACAATAAAACAGCATGCAACTGCTAATATTTCCATCTGTCCGCAATTAGAATCCTTTCATGTGTACACCTAGCTTATTACGTTTGCACCAATTAGGAATCATTTTAAAACCTGATCTGACATTAGCTAAACCAAGTCAGTTGTGGTCACTGAAATAATGTTAACATTGTTTTTAAGGGTGACTTCACTTTAAAATGATACTTTCGTTTTAGGGGTAGTCACACCCTGACCTCTCGCATTTCTTAAGACCTCCTCATCACCTCCTCTCGTGCTTGTCTCCAGGACTCCTCCAGAGCTTCTTCCTACCCAAACCCATTCAGCTATCTGCTATTCTGTCCACCTTCACGTGAGCCTTGAAAACTGAAGATGAAGAAGGAAGAAGACGAAGAAGGAAGAAGAAGAAGGAGGAGGAGAAGGAGGAAGGAGAAGGAGGAGGAAGGAAGACGAGGAAAAAGGAGAAGGAAGAAGAAGGAAGAAGACAGAAGAAAGAAGGAAAAAGGAAGAAGAATGAAGAAAGAAAAAAGACAGAAGAAGAAGCTATATAAACCCCATTGCACTTAGTACACATCACCTCCTCTTGTGCTTGTTTCCGGGACTTCGCCAAAGCTTCTTCCTACCCAAACACATCCAGCTATCTGCTATTCTGTCCACCTTCAGGTGATCCTTGAAAAAACATCATTTTTAGGGAAGTCTATCCCAACTCCACCTAAAAACGTTCTCCATCAACTCATCCTCCACAATTATTGCCTTTTGTATTAGGTGCTTCTTCACTTGGAATGTAAACTAATGAATCATATTGTAACTGTATTTTTCCCTATATTTTGTAAAGCACTGGGCAAATTGAGAAGAAGAAAGAAGGAAGAAGAAGAAGGGAAAAGGAGGAGGAAGAAGAAAGAAGAAATAAGAAGAAGGAAGAAGAAGGAAGAAGACGGAAGAAAAGAAAGAAGGAAGAAGAAGGAAGAGGGAAGAAGAAATACGAAGAAGAAGAAGAAGGAAGAAGAAAGAGGAAAAAGGACAAGGAAGAAGAAGAACAAAGAAGAAGGAAGAAGAAAAAAGAAGGATGAGGAGGAAGAAGGAGGAGGTGGAAGGAGGAGGTGGAAGGAGGAGGAGGAAAAAGGAAGAAGAAGAAGAAGGAGAAGGAAGGGGAGGAAAAAAGAGGAAAAAGAATGGAGGAAGAAGAAGAAAGAAGGAGGAAGAAGAAGGAGGAAGAAGAAGGACAAGGAAGAAGAATAAAGAAGGAAGGAGAAGAAAGAAGAAGGAGGAAGAAGAAGGAGGTGGAGGAAGATAAAGCAGAAGGAGGAGGAGGGAGAAGGACTCACTATAATGAGTGCAAAAGTGTTAAGAGGAATAATATAATGTGTCTTCATTGCATTACACCATTGACTAAATTGGCAAAAAACTTCCAATCATAGTTTAGAAATGTGATCCCATCCTCCATGGAATGCTCCCACTCTTCTTGTTACATAATATAATAATATAAAAGGATCTATCCATTGGAGCAGGACACCCAGATAATGGTCACGGTAGTGTGCAGACTATGCAACTCAAGCACAGAGACCTGGAACCCCTCAAAAATCCACGAAGCCTTTTTTGATTGATTCTCTAGCAACTATCAAAACTGAAATATCAGTGTTTGATCGACTGACCTTTCATAAGAAATGGATATGCCAAGGATTAGCTTCTAGTTTATTTCAGAGTTTCTTTAGAAATGTTTCCTGACTCCTGGTCAAGAGTCTGGTTTATACAATTTATATTGTAGATCCTTCATCCTACACGCCTCTGGTCTACAAAGATCTTCTGTCTCACATTCTTTCATCTTGTCTAATAATGTCCATCCTATCTGTCAGCACTTAATAGAGCCACTTCGGCAAAAATGTACAATTTAAAATGCCATTATTTACATCACACTGATTAATATGTCAAAACTGACAGGCCCCTTTTAAACATGATCGGAGCCCTGTTTAAAGAACACAGCTATGTGTGGATTTTTTGCCTTAATTGTATGTAAGTCATCGTGTCATGTGTCAAGATTAAATATGTTATGCAAATTAGTCTCACACATGTTTTAGCTATCTCTGAAAACCTTTTCATGTTAATAGACCCGTCAGTTTCTCATTGTTTCTTAAATTTAACCTTTATTGTTGAGGCATGTTCTAAACGAAAATCCATGCTACTAAGGAAGCAACAGAAGGTGTTAGTTCCTCTGTTACTACAGTATATGTTCATACTGAAGTTCCAGAGCTAAGTTACTAAGCAAATACCGACTTTCTAAAAATCAGTATTTGTGTAGACTTAGGTATGCCCCACCACCAGCTTTAAATTAACAGAGCTGTGGTTGAATAGTTACTCAGGCATGATTTATGGCATGGGGGAAGCTGCTCATTCCATAGTAGTAGGATATTTTAGAATCTTCAAAGTAAATGTGAGGACCTTTATAGTAATTATATATATTAGAGATGTGCATGATGCAAAAAAAATTTAATTTCTGATTCATTCATTAAGTCAATAATTTTGTTTAGTCATATTCACGATGTTAGCGCAATTCGATTTCGGAATTAATTTCATATATTCGGATTAGTTTCGTATATTCCTTGTTCCAAATCGATTTGTATTTTCAGACGTTATTTTGGAAGATTTGGATTCATTTGCTATGTTTCCAGTGCAACTTTGGATTGTGACTTGCTTACGACTTGCATGCCTTGTGACTTGCTTGCAATTTCGATGCAACTTGCTTGTGACTTTGGCTTTGGCCAGTCATGACAATACAGAGTGTGCCACATATTATTGAACAAACAAAGCCCTCTGATGTCACAAATGAATGAAATGTATGAATTTGAATTAATTTGATGAAATTCATTACTACTGTGGGTCAGAGTTTTGGATACATCTGAATGTCCGAATAACAGCAATTTTGTACAAATTTCAATTGGTAACAAAACAAATAGCCAATGCCTAACAAATATACATCTTGGAACTTCCGTTTGGTGCCTCCTCTCCAGCAACACTACAGCACTATAGGATTACTTCTAGAGGAACCTATAAGGAAGAAAGCCATGGAACAAGACATATTCTGTCATATTTTGGTGCCTAGTATACTGAAGGAGGGGTTTGTTCATTTAAACATTTTAAAGCTGATGGTCTATGTCAAGCAACACTAAAAAGGAAATCTAAAGCCAGAGCTTTTTCTTTTTGACTGAAATGGGGAATTGATAAACCCTTTGTGAGTTTTTG
Organism: Glandirana rugosa; assembly: GCA_018402905.1. Lineage (NCBI taxonomy): Eukaryota > Metazoa > Chordata > Amphibia > Anura > Ranidae > Glandirana > Glandirana rugosa. Next base: position 349,047 of record BLSH010116917.1, on the reverse strand, counting down.
CCACCAGTGTCCCATCAGGGAGGTTTGCCCTCACTTTGTGTTTTGTAGACACAACAGGAATTGAGAGGGGAATGCTCTATTAGACAGCAGTCACCATAACAAGTGTCTCTATTGGGAGATCTCTATCTTGCTTAGGTGAAAACTCAAATTTTGGAGTTTTCTCCACTTTCTGTCCCAGGCCACCAGGACAAATAGAAAGATGGTCTCTCCCCAGCTGGGACATAGGCAGCAATAAAAACATGACAGGGATTCTTAACCTTCACCACTTTATCCAAAACAAAAAAAAAATAAAACATATAGCTTTAGTTATACTAATATTTTAGGAGCTCAGGTTGGTAGCTTAATGCCCACTCTCTCCATCTCAAGGCTCAATTTGGCTGCCCTTCATTCACCTGGTGACCAGTAGTACATTCTACATTTTTTCATGTTTAGTGATCACAGTCTTAAACCACCAGATGGACACAAAGCTTCCAGTACAGTAAATACATTAAACTTTCATTTTCGTAGCATGGACCCAAATATGCTGCCTTGTTAGACACAGGTCGATTTAAAGCAACAGATTAATGACGGTGCTCCATCCTTTGGGATAGATGCATCTGTAGAATGGATGAATCTGTAGATATCTTCCAGTAATTTTTCAAGATAAATGATGCAGCGAAGGACAACACAAAGAAATAGACACACTTGCAAGTTCTGCTTTTGATAAATGACAAAATAACGGGACCGCGCAGTGCAGCAAGCTGTGACCTGGCAGGTGTCGGGCAGAGAAAATGGTTTTCACTGCAAGTTAATCATTGTTCCAGGTGGTTCAGATTAGCTAATATAATAACGAGGTTGTAAGGAGAGCTGGAAAGAATGCATTTCACTGTGATACCCCTGTGACGTTACAAATTAACTAATTTGCCACCGGAGCAGTTTTGGAGGTGTACTGCTTGCAAGGCAACTGTTTATTATACTTTTTTTAGGTAATACTCAAACTTCTCTCCAGCACTTTAGGAAACCTCTGACAATGTAATGTCTCTACCATATTGGCTCACCTGCAGAAAGTAGTAGCATTTTCAGCGGAAGCCAGTAAACCTACCGGAGTGTCTTTGTAATGTAGAAGCAAGCCCACACAAAAACGAAGAATGTACAGACTCTATAAACATCGTGTCATGGTGATAACTGAACCAAACATTTTAGTTTTGCAAGTTAAAGTGCTATCACTAGAGAACCTATGGAAAACATCATCATCATACATTGACATCACATTGATAGATGGGCTGTGGCTTCCTTCAAGAGTTTATGGCATTTCTTTTCAGGTTTTCTATCCTACCCTTGCTGCCTACTCTTGAGTGCCTTCATCCCATTGTATTTTTGGTCTTCCCTTTGGTCATTTCCTCTGAACTTAATCAATCTTCATTGCTTGGTCACTGTCATTCAGAAGGATGATGTGACTGACCCCACCTGGGGCTTCTTGACAATCCATAATACAAAAGTCACCAAAACTGGTAGATCACATACAGTAACTGGTTCTGCAGCAACATTTTCTTCCTTCAGTCATGGCACCATATATTTTGGAGGACTTTCTACTCTTCCTTTTGTGTTGACAGTGTCCAGGTCTTAAGTCCACATGTAGTTGCTTAATAAAGGAGATCTTTGGGTTTCTTGGGTTCAGAAGACATTAGGGTGCCTACTGGCAGAAGTCAGACACTCATTCACAACTGGGGTTTTCTTTGTTGACAATAGAACCCAAATACTGAAAGATATCAAGGCTTTTAAGGTTGCATCCACAAAGGGTCAGTGTAACTAGCAGATAGAGACCCTTTCCACAAATGAATGGCCTTTTTCTGACTCTTATCACTAATTCTTCTTCAAAACATAAAAAAGCATCTTTAAAGTCAGGCAAAGTCTGAGAGTTTAGGCTTGTGTCATCAGTGTAAGCCATGAGCTATCACTCCTCTTGTCTGGATAGCTGAATCTTTTACAGCTTTCTCAAGCACAAACAGACAGTATATGTAATAATCCACAATTTGTTATTGCGGCAATACCCAGAGTCCTCCATAATTGGCCATTTAAATAGTCACTGTCTTATTTTCTGCCTGATGGCAGGTCCCTAAATTTGCATATGTCTATTTACACTATTAGGAAGTAGGGGGATGGGATAGGGGGAGGGTCCAGATGCGTTGGCCGCTCATGAAATGTAAAGGTTACCACGGGTGTGCTTCCACTGTTGTGTCTTTACAATGAGCATACATTCAGAAGTAGTCACATTAAGACATTTGAATTTACCTATATAGCTATTATTGTAATGTTTAAAGCATCTCTGTTGCTAACTCTTGCATTAAGACTCCCCCTGCACTCTAAGGGTTAAATGATAGTTGTGGTCAAGGGGAAAATGAAAAAGCAGTTATACTTACCTTATTCCTCGCTCCCCCTCCAGGCCAGTACACTTCTCTGATCTCCAACGCTCCGGGTTGTAGGCGGGCTCTTGGTGACCTCATTTACAATGCAGGACTGCAATTCCTGCATTGTACATAATGACGTCAGAGTCTGCCACCAATTGGGTGGTAAAAAAAAACAGCTTCAGGGAAGCGATCGTGCAGCTGTGATGAAGGCAGTGAGAGTAAGGTAAGTATAACTGCTTTTAATGTTCACTTCTAGAGCATTTAACCCTTGCAGTGTGGGGGAAGGGTGGGGGTCAATTATTTTTTTTTACCAGAGTTCAGCTTTAAAACCTACCTCTGCTACTGCCTTCATAGCTGATCTCCACTGTAATAGAAGAGAGACCACCATTGATACATTGATTACTCATCACCACCCTTTACATGGGTGATGAGCTTGCATATTTTGTTCACAATACAAACTACAGTAATAGTTTATGATTTTGCATGTTTTGGCCTTTTGGGAAGCAGGTGAAAAGATGGATTAAAAAGGCAACCAACCTATCTGCTAAATAAATGGTACAGGCAACACTAAGGGGTTTCAGTATAAAAATAATTCTGGGATGATGTCTTAAAGCAGAACACAAAAAGAGAAGTACTGCTGGTTCCTTCCCCCCCTTTCCCCAGACTCCCCCCAACACCGCCCATACACTTTTGCAGTACCCACTCCCATTTTTGCCATTCTATCCTAGGTTGAGATGACACCCTTTCCCCTCCCACACCACAGCCTGCTTGGACATGTTACATGCCCTAAGAGGTTGCAGAACCATTCACAGAGCACTACCAAGCTCACACCTGCACTGAGGAACCACAGCCAGTTCCTGTGTTCAAGATGGCAACACTGGGGACCTGCAGTGGTAAGAAGAATTGGCTGAAGACAGCACTGGACTCCAGGTACTTGTAAGTACCTGACTGTTAAACGTCATCAGCTACACTACAAAAGAAAAACAACTGAAGTTCCTCTTTGAGTATTCTCATAAGCACCATGAATGATTACTGTATTTTTTGTAACATGATTTTTTCCTATGACCATTGTGGGAGATTAGCTTGCATGGATCACCTTTCCTGGGAAAAGGGTAGCGGGAAGACAAAGTTTCTAAAAATCTGGTGGGTTGACAGTTTTATTTGGTAAAAGGTTGCGAGTCATAAAACAAACAAAATAGCAAAACAAAACCTTGTTGTCCAGCACTCTTGCAGCCCATAGAGCAACCAACTCACAAGGTGCAGCTTTCTCAGAGTAGGCATACCGAGTCCCAGACCAGCACATAACTGAGATCTCTTCTTTGGTCATTTCAAGCAGCAAATATCATCCATCGACCATCTCGCCTCACATAATGTCACATATCCCCCCCCTCTGCTCAAGCCCCTGTGGCTAAGCAACTGTCACACCCATAAAGTGGACCCGGGAAAGGGCATCTGCATTATTCTGCAACTTTCCCACCCTATGTTCCACTGTAAATTTGTAGGGCCAAAAACCACCTTGTCATACGACTATTTTTTTCCCTGTTGTCACACATCCACTTCAGGGGGGCATGGTCGGTGACCAGTCTAAATGGCCTGCCCAATAAATAATACCATAAGGCCTCCAAGGCCCATTTAATAGTGAGACATTCCTTCTCGACTATGGCGTAATTTTTCTAAAGCCGGTTTAATTTCCGGCTTAGGTGTACAACCCGGTGCTCCTACCCGTCCCTAATATGGGACAGTACAGCCCCTAGACCCACATCAGAGGCATCAGTCTGCACCACAAAGTCCTTAGTGAAGTCTGGGGTCACCAGCACCAGTTGTACACAGAGGGCTTGTTTCAACCTTCTTGGCTTTGGGGTTCCACTTCACCATGACCAACCCCCTACCCCTTGTCAGGTCCATCAGGGGGACAGCAATGGTGGCAAAATGGTATGAATCGCCTATCGAACCCCGTGATCCCCAGGAATGCCTGCACCTGCTTTTTGGTCAGAGGTTGGGGCCAATTCTGGATTGCCTCCAGTTTGTTGGTTTGAGGTTTAACGAGCCCCCGACCGATAATGTGACCAAGGTATTTGGTCTCCTCTAGACCGATGGCACACTTTCTTGGGTTGGCTGTGAGACCCACTTTCCTAAGGGAATCTATCACTGCCTGCACTCTAGGTAGATGTGATTCCCTATCTGGGCTGTGGATGACCACATCATCCAAGTAGGCGGCTGCGTAGGAGTGGTGCGGTCTTAGGGTTTTATCCATCATTCTTTGGAATGATGCAGGGGCACTGTGTAAGCCAAATGGCATTCGCTTCTATTGAAACGACCCTTCGGGGATAGAAAAAGCAGTCTACCCTTTTGCTGTCTCAGTGAGGGGTATCTGCCAATAGCCCTTACTTAGGTCTATGGTTGTTATGTACTGGGCACCTCCCAATCGGTCTATAAGTTTGTCAACGCGAGGCATCGGGTATGCATTAAACTTGGACACGCTTTCTGAAGTAATTACAGAGAAAATTGAGTATTGTCCGTGATACTTTTTTTATTTTCACTAACATACAATTTTTCAGGAAAAGCTTTTCGGGTGTGTCCCCTTCTTCAAGGTCCAAGCAGTAGTGATTCACAAAAGTTTTAGCAGAATGTTAAAAAAATCTCTGAGGGAAAGGACAATAAAGGAAAAACAAACAAACAAACACACACAACTCAATGCATATGGTGATAGTAATAAAGCTAGCAGCAGGGTCACTGAGATTAGACAGAGAGAGCTATAGAGTGGGGGGGGGGGGGGG